>CANNZV010001181.1:0-175228 GCA_947561585.1 Caprella mutica | reverse complement strand
CGTCACGCCAACTTTGCTTGGTTAGGATAGTGACAAAATGTAGGTACAATTAAATTGTTTGAATAAAAAATTGGTACACTAACACCATGGGTATGCACAATTTACTTTCGCAATTGCTGGAATGAACAATTACTCAAATGATTATTTGCTCGAAACACAATTTCGAGCAAAGCAGTTGCTTAAAAAAAATTGGTTTAATGAAATATTTCTTGAAGGTTAGGTTAGCTTTGCTTAGGGGGGGGGGGGGGGGGGGGGGTTGGCTGGTATCTCGAGAAATGATTGTTTCTTGACAAATTGCTTATCGAGAAATTTACAGTATATAACTTATATTCCAATTATTTAATAGAATTACGACAAAATTCATTATTATCACTTATTAATATGTTTAATACTTATTTTTGAATATTACCTAGTAATTCTACCTTTGATAATCAGAAGACAAAAAATTATTATATTTTCAATCTTGCAAAATATGTATTTACTTTCGTCTGTACATTAATAACCATTCTGAGCATCTGTTTTTCATTTTCTAATTTTCGTCATATCTCGAAAGGAATTTGGAATTTCGAAAAAAAAAATGATTAGAAGAGTAGTTTTTATAGACTATTATATTTATACTTAAACATATTTTTGAGTCGAATAATGCAATTTTTATTTCTATATGTATTCCGTATGTATTAACCATTAATATAAATTAAATCCATATATATTCTGCTTCATTATAACTTACAATTTAAATAATTAAACTCTACACCACTCTTTAAAAAATATAAATTTTTCAGGTTTCTTTTGTGTAACCATCTCCGAATAATATTGCTTCAAGTCACAGGCAGAAAAATGTAGAGTATTATATATTTTGACTGGATAAATAAAGTGCATTTTATATTGCATTATACATTGTCTAAGGGTAAAAACAACCCCACTTCAACCTTTTTATGGAAGAACAAGGAAACAACAGAAGGAAGATACCAAACAACCATAGCTAAATTATAGCCATAACATTCTACGATCCATTGTAGATATTTGCTTCTTTCACTTGCATAATTCTAAGTCTAAACGTAGAGGCTTTAACTTACTTAATTATACCTCCACCGTGAGCTATTAAATTAACTACTTGATTGCCTACTTAAATATTAATACTTCTATTTCTTCCTGATAATAATTTTCATGTCTGAGGCAAGTATGCTTAACACTTTTACACCCAGCAAACAGTTTTTCATACTCAATATAATCACAAGAAGTTTTAATAAAATGATTAGTATACCAGTGATGTATACCAGTGGGTAGCCGGAAAATTGTTCGAAAACAATTGCTCGAAAGACAATTGCTCGAAAACAATTGCTCGAATGAACAATTGCTCGAAAGAACAATTGCTCGAATGAACAATTGCTCGAATTATCAAATTGCTCGAAAAAACAAAATTGCTCGAATTATAAAATTGCACAGTTTTCGATTTTATAAAAGTTAGTTATTCATGAAGTGGAGCTGCACCTAACAATCCTTGTTTCTTTTTAGTAATTGATCATTAATCATTCTATAAATGATTTTAATTATTACTCATTCTGCATAATCTTTATTTAGACCGTTTGTGTCATCTCGTAAGTAACATGTGAATTGGAAAAACACCATTCATGTTTTTTTATCATAAAACCCGAAAATTTTTGTAGATTTATTAAAACTCTGCCTTAACTTTGAGTTATTTCACCTATAGAGGTGCCACATACATATAGGGTAGTAATAAATAAATTTTCGGGTTTTATGATAAAAAAAACAAGAATAGTACTGATTCACCACATAATTCCAATCACATGTTACATACGAGATGACACAAACGGTCTAAAAAAAGATTATGTAGAATGAGTAATAAATAAAATCATTTATAGAATGATTAATGATCAATTACTAAAAAGAAACAAGGATTGTTAGGTGCAGCTCCACTTCATGAAAAACTGACTTTTATAAAATCGAAAACTGTGCAATTTTATAATTCGAGCAATTTTGTTCATTCGAGCTATTTGATAATTCGAGCAATTGTTCATTCGAGCAATTGTTCGTTAGAGCAATTGTCTTTCGAGCAATTGTTCATTCGAGCAATTGTTTTTCGAGCAATTGTTTTCGAGCAATTGTCTTTCGAGCAATTGTTTTCGAGCAATTTACCTAGAACCATACCAGTGATGGTATACAGTATATGTATGTACATGTTCCACGCAATTTACCGAATTGCGCAATCTTAATAGTGCGCTGCGCTTTTTAGCCCTGGAATGCCCATTGGCCAGGCCCGGTCCTGTTTGTTTTAAAAGTTGATGCATAATTTGAAAACTAATTGACTCGAGTTGGTGAAACTAAGTGACTTTCTTTGTCTATGACCTATTTATATGTCGTAAAATTATCAGTGAAAATGATGCATCACATTTTACGTCACACTAGAAACATCACATGTAGGAATATTTTTGATGTGAATCAAATTGTGACGCAACAGCACACCAGTGCTAAAAATTTCCGCATGTTAATAAAATATTATAAAACTAAATAAAAACAAAACACGTTGTATTATTTTGATTAATGACACAGAAATACGTTTTAGACAATTAAAACCCGAATTTCCAACTACATGAAGTCAAGTCTAAAGTGTAGATCTATATTCCAACCGGAACAAGTCTCTGAGACAATTTAGTCTAATTACAGACTAAATTGCACTATAATTATAACGCCTCTTTGTTCATTTAATGATAAAGAGAATCTGATGACAGAGAGAACTATGCCTTTCCCTTCTTTTCGATAGATAGAAAATAGGTCACATTTTAAATCATATCAAGTTACGCTGCTACAGAGAGAGTTTGAAAAGGAATCGAAAACGATTGATATTTAATTATTAAACTAAAGTGTCTATTCTAACAGAAATCTTTTTCAAATCTAGTCTATTTCAAAGTAGTCATACCCTTCAAGAGATTTATACCAATCTACTTACAAAAAGTAGGGTAAGCTCTGGGTTATCAGTCGGCTCAACATTTTCGATCAAGTAAGAAAAAAGTACATAAAAACAAGTAGCTACTTTACTTTTAAATATTTTTTCCTTCAAAATATTTTTTCTACACAATATTCTTTAATATTTACAAATAATTTCTCACCTTGCTGAGAAGTGCCTTTCTGTGCTACAAAGCACACAGAGAAGATAAGGACAGCCTTCACGTAGAACATGGTTAGGACAACTGCTCAGTAGGACTGTACTCTGTACTCGCGTGATGGGGCTCTTTCGACACTACGACACACTACGACACACCCTACAGGTAATGCAGCATGAGGGGCAGTGACCTAGCATGAGTGGAGTGAATAAACTCACGCTACCCAATGCATATTACATAAATAGCAGCAATTTAATAGAAACTGCAGCGAGAAACTCGTTAAAAAGATATATACTATTCAGGTAAATGCCTAGTAAATTGTTTGATAATTTTCTTTATTTGCTCAGTGTACAACAACCTATACTTTAGTGTGTCTTGAATAATTAAATACTAGAACTTGTTCTTTCTTTGTTTGGAGTAAATTAAAAATATTATTGAATGATACTTACTTACAAAGGGTACGTCTTGTGAAATTAAAAGAACAATTATCTCCTATAAAACTAAGTAGAGCCTAATCTGAAAGTCATTTAATTCTCGGTCATTTAATTTAATTACAACAAAAATAATTATAATTATAATAAAATTACATTTAATAGACATATGCACCTTACAGTTTATTAAGGTATTTATAAAAATAAAGCAATTGGGGTAAAAAAAGCTAGCAAGTATTTTTTAATCGTGTAATTATAATTATAAATTATGATTAATAATACTAACCAAAAATAATATAGAAATGAATTAACCAAGATTATTTATACAGTATATCAATTAATTTACCAAAACCATTTTACTAATTAAAATAGAATTAACCAAAATATGATGCTAAATTTAAATTCGCTGCCAAATTCGAACGTAGCCTAAAAACGGACTTAAATTTAATTGAATACGCAAGAAATGAATTATGAATAATGAATTATAAAAAAGATGCTTTGTCTCCAGGGTTGGATCTTTTACAATCCCTTACAATATTGAGAAACCTCTTGGATCACATTAGAGGTGTTCATAAGTTTTAAGATCTGATTAGTGATAACATAAAACAGAAGTCATACCTAAATAATATACGTACAATCTATCAATTTTTTTCATAAAAATAGATCGTAGAAAATAATGTATGCTATAGGTGTATAAGCAAAAAAATATGACTGATAATAAAGTTTCAGGAATCGATTGACTTAACACCCTAAAAACTGGTTAAAATAGACCTTCAAATCAAAGTAAATAGAATATATAGAGTAAATATCCTGACTCTTATTTCCAGAAGAATAATTATACTTGCATAATTATAAGAGTAAAAATTTGGATTCAATTTTCATTTGCACAAAAATATTTTCGTACATTATTTTACTGCTCAAATTGAAACTTTTATTATATGTGACAGGAATCCAATAACTGATATATTTTCATTATTCTATATAATTGTAATTTATGCAACTGATAATCATTGTAAAATATCTAGTGCATTAAAATAAATCGCTCATAATTGTAATTTATGCAACTGATAATCATTGTAAAATATCTAGTGCATTAAAATAAATCGCTCATAATTGTAATTTATGCAACTGATAATCATTGTAAAATATCTAGTGCATTAAAATAAATCGCTCATAATTGTAATTTATGCAACTGATAATCATTGTAAAATATCTAGTGCATTAAAATAAATCGCTCATAATTGTAATTTATGCAACTGATAATCATTGTAAAATATCTAGTGCATTAAAATAAATCGCTCATAATTGTAATTTATGCAACTGATAATCATTGTAAAATATCTAGTGCATTAAAATAAATCGCTCATAATTGTAATTTATGCAACTGATAATCATTGTAAAATATCTAGTGCATTAAAATAAATCGCTCATAATTGTAATTTATGCAACTGATAATCATTGTAAAATATCTAGTGCATTAAAATAAATCGCTCATAATTGTAATTTATGCAACTGATAATCATTGTAAAATATCTAGTGCATTAAAATAAATCGCTCATAATTGTAATTTATGCAACTGATAATCATTGTAAAATATCTAGTGCATTAAAATAAATCGCTCATAATTGTAATTTATGCAACTGATAATCATTGTAAAATATCTAGTGCATTAAAATAAATCGTTCATTTACCTATGTATTCCTCTTACAAATGTGTCATGAAGAAAAAAAAAAAAAAAGTCATTTGAACATGACTAAATGCTATTTTGAACCAAAATGATAAAATAATTGTTAATTTGGAATTATTATATAATTTTTAATATTTCGAAGAGAATACAGTCACAGCTTCTCATAATTAAATAAAGACTAATTATTCTTCTGTATTCAACAAATTATATCTATTCTGATTATTCATTAATGATTCAACAATTCAATATTCTTTATAATTTAATATTTATTACTATGATTGTCTTCGATCAGCCCCGTAATTACCGTTCTTTCCCTGGGACAAGGTGCTCGATATCTAAAGTGTCATAACAGCTTGTAACCCTTTGAGGTAATTAGTTTGTCACCCTTCACTGCCATTGTTTCTTATTTGTTTTCATTTTGAAAAAAGTTTGTTAAAGTGGGAGTTCTAACAGCCTTATTGACAGTTCTAAGATTTATTAACTTATCACCCAATGTTTGCCTTAAGATAACATTCATTTCTCATTATTGTACTATAAGGATTTTATCAATTAAATAAATAATTTTACTACTTCGTACCCACGTAATTGAAGTTATTCGGAAGTCATTCACAAATTTTCCTTACGTTACTGCGATACTTTGACCATCGTGACCTAAAATGACCTTGAAAAGGTTACTATAACCTACTATTTCTCGAAGCTCACCTGTGTGTTTTTGAACAGAATTTTGTTAGTTTTCCGAACAGGTGTTTAATGAGGACAGGACTGACCATAGGACTGACTGATGAGTCTCGTGGGAATAATGATAGAAATACGATTCTTTGAATTTCAATTGTATCCATTAATTATTAAAAATACAAACAAAATATTCCGTTTTTTCTAAAAACAAAAGTAATTCGGAATTTCCACAGTTGAAATAAAAAATTCTATGCCTAAATTAGTTAGTTTTACGTGAGCTTTGTTAAAGCAAAATTTATAATACCAATTTAGTTTATTATTTATCAATTGGTTTCAAATAATATAATAAAGGTTTTTATTTCCTGAATAAATTCTCTTTAACACTCACAGTCTATCAGCAAAATAAAGTATCGACTGTTCTTCTTTTTACTGCCAATCAGGTGAATGATTTATTGGCAAGCAATTTGAACAAAGTTCATTGGTACAAATGACGAAGTACGTTGAACAAAGTACAAATAATGAAGTACTTTGATCAGAGTACAAATAATTCATGAAACTTCAATAAAACTTGAGTTATTTACCATCAGCAACAATTACTAAGGGTAAGCTTCGACCAAACCAAATAAATAAATTAATTATAATGCTAAGTCAGGAATGTGACAGACGGGAGTACCTCAAGGTTGGAAAGTGGGACCCTTATTCTTTTTAGTTTTCATTAATGATTTGCTTAATTGATGGTATAGATATAATAGAACTCCTCTATAGTAAGCTTTAACTAGTTCACTATAGAGAGTTTACTCTACTATAGAGGATGTAAGAGCTGAATAGAAAACTCGCCTTTTAATGGAAGACTATAGATACTAATTTCTTTCTTTTAGAAATAAATTCATTATACAGGGTATCTTACTTCTCAGAAAAAATCTGGATGTTTCACTACACATGACTTCATTATAGAGGAGTTGCACAGGTAGAACTCCTGTTTCATGAAATATAACTAATTTACTATATAGAGATTCATAGAAAACTTACGAATATTTGTGGCAGACTTAACTAAATATGTTCACTATAGAAGTAAGTTCGCTACGCAGGAATCTACTATACACGATGATTCACTATACAAAAGTTCCACTGTATATTGATCAAAGTACAAATAATTTATGAAACTTCAATAAAACTTGAGTAATTTATCATCGTAAGCAATTACTTCGATCAAATAAATAAATTATTATTAAGTCATGTTATGTAACAGACGATGTAACTCAAGGGTGCAATGTGGTACCGCTACTCTTTTTAGTTTTCATGAATGATTTGTCAAATTGCACTGAGTGAATTGATGGTATATCACATATTGCAATATTATTATAATACAGTACATTGATAATTAGTTGAGTGCATTTCTAAAATTAATACTAAAATTTTTATTTAACAAGTTGTTTCTGTTTAGTTTCTAGGAACAAATTTTGATGATTATAAATAAATATTCAGAACTTTTCTAAGAGTAGTTTTCGTAATCTTGGAATAATGTATAAATAGCAATATTAATGCAATTACTATATATAGCTTGGTGCTTCCATGCAGTTTGGTGTCGAATATAGTTCGGGATTTTCGAAAACACGTTTTTGATTTTTTTTTAAATATAAAAGTTAATAAAACCATTTCCAATTGAGAATTAATCCACTTTCTTTATAGAGTTTTAAAGTACCACACAATAATATTTATATGAATTAACTAACTTAACAACTTCTTTTATACATATTCGTAGATATAGAAAAGATGCCACCAAAAGGTGAAAACATTTCACTGGAAATAGAGGCCCAGTTCAACTTTTTATTTACACACAGAGAACGGTTTTGTTAAATTTACAAAACGTATTTTGTCGATAACATTTGGTTATGGTAATGGGAAAATTTTGTTATATTAACAATCAATTTAGTTAAATTAGCAATAAAATATTGTTCAAAGATTTCTTCACTACAACAAAATATTTATTTAAGTTAACTGTACAGTTTTTGTTATGGAAGATTGTTAAGGTTACTAAAAAAGTTTTGTTCATATTAACTTAAATATTGCTATGATAACAATATAATATTGTTAAATGTTTTTTTATTTATAACAAAATGTTTTTGTAGTAGTAACTTGAAAAATTTAGTTAAAACATATCATTGTTGTTAACAAAATACCTTTGTCTTTATAAATAATAATTTTGCTACAATAATATTATATTTTTGTTGATATATTTTTTACTATTAACAATATTATATTGTCATTAGTAATAATTATCTGCCATTTCTTTTTGTTATTAGGCTTCATATAAATTTTAAGTTACCACAATATGTGATTTCCGCGTGATTTCCCTCGTCTGGTTTACGCGGGAAAAAGTAATACATTGAGTCTTGGGGCAAATCTTAATGGTAAAAATATCGATACATATTAGATACAGCAAGTTCATTCTGAAAACTTATTTACGTATCATAACTACGCAAGTAATGATACACACTATGTAGGTATCTATTTAGGTATTGATTGATAAAACATAGTAAGAAACTAAGTAGGTAGGTGGGAATTGATAAATATTAATAGATAGCTATTTTAAAAATATTCAGTTTAAATTTTCTATTGCTTGTCATTATAAAAAAGAAAAGATACGGTATCAATAGAATATTAAATATTATTTATCTATAATTTCTTTAAATGGCTTGCATGTTTTCATATTGCTTATACTTCATTTCAATCCAACTTTAACCATGTCCAGGATAGCTGAGAGGTTAGCGCCGCAGACTGGAGTTTGGAGATCATCGGTTCGATTCCAGGATACATCACTTCATTTCTATGTTCATTTATTCCCATTTAATTTGTATATATCAACTTGTAACATTAAACTAATTAATATACAGCCAAATTTACCTATACACTATATGCAATATAATAAGAAATAGTAATTAAAACAGCATAATCCATTTTATCAAAATAACAAGATGGTTTTGTTGCTACAAAAAAATTATTTGTGTTGCATTAAATATACGTTTTGTTGACATAACAAAATACATTTTTTAAAGTAACAGTATTGTAATGTTACTATAACTAATAAACTCTAGTTACTGTTACCTTAAAAATTATAGTGTAACTATAACAAAAAAACCTTAACAAAAATATATATTTACTGTAACAAAATTATTTTGATGGCTCATAGCTGACTAATTTATTTTGTTAATACAACCAGAAACATACTTTTTTTTGTTGTATCAACAAAACCGTTCTCTGTGTGATACTCTGAATAAATGTTAATATGCTTATTAGAAAATTTTTGAACTATATATTAAAGCCATATTAAATATTATATTTCATAATGACGCCATCTAGCGATAAAAACCTTAATCTAAGTGCGTCATAATATTTGCCTATAAATGTTTGCCAAGCCATCAATGGCAAAAATTATTTTCCATTCATTTCTATGAGACCTATTTACTCAATACTTTCACTATGTGTAGATATACAGTATTATCTGTAGAATTATTCCGAATAATGTACGTCTATTGGTTGATGAAATAAAAGAAATAGATAAAAATGTTGCTCTGGGCCTTAAGTTGATAGGTTGCAACCTTATGAAATGTAGGTGTACGATGAAAACTGTTCCATTTATTGCAATTATTAGGTACTGCTGAACTAGTTTTTATCATTTTATTTCAATAAATTATTAGAAATGAGGAATGTACCACTTTGTAAATGTGAATTTATAATAATATATTACAGTAATTATCTAACTAACTGTCAATATCTACAGTAAGTTAGTTTCTTATTAAAAGCTGCTATTGTTTTCGCTTTCTAATCCCTAGTTTTAGAACTCGTTCAATTTTTCTAAGAAAACGTGATGTTATATTTTTCCAGATAATCTATACCAATAATTTCCTTAGTGTGTTTATTTATTTATTTGGTGTCCGCTTTTACACTACGGGTATTAAACATGAAGAATGTAACTATGATACGCACGGGAATATATTGACTTGATATTTAAATTCCCCTGTTTTTATTCGATTTTTAAATTTATTTTATCTATAAAATAAATTAGACTATGCAGAAAATTTAATTTTAATAGAATTCATTAAAAGTAACCTAATAACGGTAATAAATTGGTATATATGACGACCCGTTATTTTTAACGGGAAAGTACACTAGTTGATTAATAATTATTTAAACTAGTACAGTACCTGTTGTTCATTCATTGAGTGTTCAATTAATATAGTGGGTTTAAGATTATATTTAAATGCATACATATGTACATATATATATATTAATAATTTCAATTTATCAAAAATTATATTTTTTACTCTTCAGAATCAAAACTCTTATATTTTCAATTAATAATTTTCGTGTGACCCCCGTAATAATGATACTGCAGCAAATTATTAGTTTTCCTTTTCTATTACTGTTTCTTTGATTTTTCTCTTATTTACACCAACTTTATGAAGCTCTGTTGATAGAATGACTGTTTAACACATTTTGTGACACACGGACAGACGGAAAGACGGACGCGGCTCTTATTATAGTATAGATTGAGTAATGAACATAAAATATGCTTTTCCGTTTATTTTCTTCCAAGACTTTTTTCAACAAAAAAAGTTCCCTTATAGAAAAATCTGTTAAATAAAGAGTTTGTTATATTCTTGCTCAAACTTTAAGGAACATTAAATTTTCCAATGTTCAAAGTTGTTTGTAAAACTGTGACAATTTTGTGGAATATGAAGGATACTAATAAAACCTCGAGTTTATATTCTATTTTACTATTTTTATTTTTATTATTTTACTATTTTTTCTTTTATCTTTCAATATATTTAAAAATACCATATAAAATTGACCCTTCCCTGCCTAGCAAAACTAATGTTTATTGCTAGACTTTCAATTCTATCCCAAATTATTACTTTTTGAAGTATATGCTCTATAAAGCTTAGTGTAAATGGTACTACTATTGAAATAATATCTACTAGAGAAAAATATCCTATGTTTTGAACCCGTTATGTGTTGAAGCAATTCTAGAATTTTCCTCTGCTGTAGCGCTTTTTTGACCTAATCTTGTCCTGAGTAATTTGTTGATTTTTTGTATTCTTCTGGTTCCTATATAGCTGATGGTCTTTAACATTATTCAATTTCAAAAGATTAGCCTCTTCTTTATGATTTTGATGATCGAAATCTTGATGATTCTTGAAGTCATGTGGTTTCCTTTCATTTTTCCACGTTTACATTTGTGTACTAGTTTCTAAAATGCCGATTCTAATTGTTGAATTGCCTCCATCTATTTTGTTGGTAGTTGTCATTGTTTTGATGTTCCATGTAATATTGCTGATCCCTATCATCATTCTGGTTCATATCTGTCTGATGGTCCGCCAAGTTCCTTTGGACCACAATGTTCCTTAGGTCCATATTATATTGATGTTCCCATGACCAATGCTGGGCATCAATAATATGTCTGTTGTTTAATAAGAAATTGGCTCTAATATCATTCTGTTCCACGTATTGATGTGATTCCACGTAATGGTGCGGACCAACGAAATGGTGCGGGCCAACACATTGGGACGAGTCCACGTAATGATGTAGGTTCATGTAATTATGTGGGTCCACGTAATGGTGTGAGTTTAAGTACGAGTCCACATGCAAATCCATGTAACGGTGCGGGTTTATGTTAGAATTTTCGACCATATAGTTTTGTTGGTTCACATCATTGTCTAGGTGTTGGTCTTGATTCACTTGCATGCTCTCTGAGTTGTACCCGCTCCCATAATTATTTTGAAGGTTTCGTTGTTTCGGGTGATTCAGATGAATTTTATAATTCGAATTCAAAGAATGTTTTTCCTCTCTAGCAATATGAAGCTCACAGAATTTATCTTTAAATTTCGTGTTTTTCAAAATGGCAAGCTCCAGATCTTTAATTTTATCTATAGCTCCTGTTAGGACTGTGTAACTATCCACTTCGTCGCTGTTAGACAGTTTAGGTAGAAAGGACTTAAGCTTAGATATCGATGAACAAAATTCGTGTCCATCCCCCCCAACATTTTTCAATAGATCCACTCTTTCATTTCCATTATTGTCTTGAAATGGTTCCTCTTCCATGTCTTCAGAATATAGCAGATCATTAGTTTCTGCTATTGGAGAGTTGTTGCTGCTGATTGTTTCCATTTTCCTTTTTTATCGAGAATCTGAAAAAGACACGGAAAGATGAAACATGTGTGAATTTTTATAGAAATTATTATTCTTTTTAAAGCTGGGCACTTGCACCTCTATTAGAGTTCTTTTTCCCTCTAGTAATTGCACTAGTTTCATTTCGCACAGAGATAAAATGGGAACTGTTTAGGCACAACATATTTGTTCACGTGTATTTAAATGGGCTTTAGGACAAATGCCATGCGGATAACTGCCATGCAGATAACTGCCATTGTGGACAACTACCATGCGACAAACTGCCGTGCGGACAACTGCCATGCAATATATTTTATTTTTTTGGTGAATCGTAATACGCTTGTTAACTTAACATTTCATGGAATTTATTTTACGTAAAGTATATTTTTATTTTAACCTAAAAAAAATGTGCATGAAGTATAGTTCGTAATTGTGCAAATTAATATTGACGGAAGATTCAGTATTAAAAGTTGAAGCTAACATATTCATTTCTTAGTAAATCACTTTTCCTCACATTTAACTCATTTAGCCCCTTAAATAATCAAATGGTTGACCAAAAGGTTAAGAACCATATATGCAAAACTTTCTTTTCAAACATTTCAAATTCAAGGAATAGTACAAACACAAGCTTTACAGGTTAAAATTTCCAGTTAGTGTGATTTTGCATCTTATTATTTAATTATTATTTGGAGGTAATTAATATTTTTCATTGTAAAAACTAACTTTGCTGCTAGATTCAGGATTAGAAACAGAAGAAGTAATTATCATTTTCAAGTGAAGAGAATCTATAAAATTTTCTTTCAAATGACACTTTACTCGGTAACTTAAGTTAAAGTTAATTGATAATATACTTCACATTAAATTCAATCACCCAAAATAAAAATATGATAAATTGCATGGTAGTTGTCTGCTTGGAAGTTGTTCATACACCATTTAAATGTACATAATCACAGGTACAGTGTAATTTCTTTACAAGAAATACTTGTCGTACCATGAGACAATAGACAGTTAGTGAATGCTCATTTGTCATCTAGTTTGAAAGGAAATGCTTAGTGGACAACACTATTGACATTTTCGCGTCAAATCCTCTTGTTAATATTAGTTTGATACTATTTCTTATATACATGGTGGGCCGCAAGTCACTTTACCATTTTGAAATTTTATTACGCTCAAACTGAAACAGATACAAATTTTTAGTAAACGGCAAATGAAAGAAGAATACTTAAAGTTTTAGTAGATATGAAACAAAATCAATATATGACTTTCAGATTTCAGCTATTTCAAATCTACTTATTAATGTGTGAAATCGTAAACTTATAAAAATGGATAAATTCAATATGGAAGAAAGAGCCACATAATTGTTGACTATTATTATCAACTAAAATGGATCAGTTGTTGGAGTAAGGAGATGTTTTATGAGAAATTTTAACAAGAGTTAATCTAAATCCTGCATTCTTGCCTTGGTAGAATAATTAAGACGAACGGGATCATGTGCTGACAAAGATCGAACTGATAGACCGAAGTCATCTCGAACTGAAGAAGTTAATCAGTGTGTAATCTTAGTGTTACAGATGACAATACATAACATTCACGAAAAAAAGTAGTACTCAATTGTGATTGTCTTGCACCTCACTCCGGCGCATATTGAAGCAGGATCTAAAATTAAATCCTTACAAAATTCAGTTGATACCAGGAATCTTTAAAAAACAGCATATCCATTACCCAGGCCGACAAAATTACGCTTTGTCAACTTTTCTTGGCCACCTCGATAAATGGATATAACTTCTCCAGAATTTCTCCTTTAGGGATAATTAATCGAAAAGGTATTCGTAAATAATCCAAACACACTCGATGAATAAAATGAAATATTTCTAAGAAATTATCAACTGATAAGAGTGATGTAAAACACTCAGAACAGCTAAATTTCATATGTGCTAATTGATGAAGGAATATTTTTGAAGAATTTTTTCATGCAAAAAACTTCAAATATTCTGCTTTCATTTGCAGTTTACTAATAAGCTTTATCTTTTATAGTTTGTTCGTAATAAAGTTTTAAAATGGTAAAGTGACTTTTGGCCCACCCGGTATATAATGAAAAGATTGAGCTAGATCTATTTAGTCAAGTTTAAGCTCTTTTATATAACAAGTAAATTATAATCAAAAGGGAAATTAATTTGGATACAAAATTATAATTTGTCAGAAGACCAGCCATGAAATTTATTAGCTAATTCAATTAGATAGAAAAATAATTCTTTTTTTTGCAAAGAGAAATTAGGTCTTTGATTTTAATGGAAACATCGCAGCACACTCACAGTATTCGTAAAGTGGGTGTTTACAAAGGTTATGATATGTAAATTAGAAATTTCTAAAGGTCTTTATGACTTATTTTGTCAATAACTTTAGGAATACTGCAAGTGAAAAAAGATTTAAGATTTTAAATTCAAGCGGTAGGTTTTACTGAAGTAGTTTGTAAGTCTACTAAACATTCTACGAGAGATTTTTTGTAACAGACTTTACTTTCAATTATATATAAATTGAATTATATATAAATTGAATTGTATATAAATTGAATTATATATAAATTAAATTATAAACAAGTCAATTATAAAAGTACAGTCGTACATCTATAAAACTGATTCAAACCTCAGTTACTTTTAGTGAGTATTTTCAAACTCATTTCTTTTCGTCGAAAAATATTCAAAAACCCAATGACTTTTACAACATTTTACTTTTGTCTTTCTGAAACATTTTCGAATTAACATTCGATAATTCTAAAATTTAAAATATAATACACAATATTTCATTTTACAAAATGAGAAAATAGAATAAGAAAAATCAGTTTACAATTACCTAGGATACAATTTTTGAATAATTATATCTTAGCTTTGTAACTTACCACAAGAACCTACTGATGAGAAGGTAGAACCGTTAATGGATTTCCAGTTACTCTGGTCTCTTTTATAGTGTCCAACGACGGATAGGCAAGAAGATAACTGTACCTGTTCCAGGTACTTCAGGAATGGTTTTTTAAATTCAAATCCTCATTTGAATGAACAAAAAAGTTGTATTGACAACTAAAATGAAGTATATTTTTATATTTTAATTAATCAAAATAAGATTATCTTTTATATATAGGTATGAATATGGTAAGTTCCGATTCATATTATTGTTCATCATTTTCGATAATATAATAAAATGCGTGTCTGCAAAAGACATTTTTTAACTCTCGTCTTCGGAATCTTTTTTGGCGCGAATTTTTATCCAGCGAATTATAAGTATTGTTTCATTCATGGGTCATGATTGTCAAAAATGTTAAAATATATGCCTAAGTTTTTAAATACATGTGTTTTGTCTTTATATAAGCAACAAATAGTTACAGTGATGAATTCTTTTTCAAAATAAATACAGGCAGGCCTTGCTTTTATAACACCCATTTTCTTATAAAAGCTGAACTAATGTCGAGGCGTGTGCCGTTGTTATTCCTGTTCGTAGGCATAGAAAACGGAGACAATTTTTTGAGGTGGTTATTTCACTCTAGCTACAAGGAACATCAATCAGGAACGAAGAGTTTTCTCTGTTCAGCTACTGTCAGGAACGTAGAGTTTTCTTTGTTCAGCATACCTTTAGTTACCAAACGGTAACTAAAGTGAATAAAAGTAACAAAAATTTTATAATTGTCACTCCTTGATTTATACCTCATTTTCTATGAGTTATAGAAAGAAAATTTATTATTAGAGTGAAACGTATAAAAGCATATTATTAAATAATATACAGTATTTCATTGTTTGTGACTGTGATGAAAAAGTTTAAAGTAGTGCATTTATTAAATGTTTTAAAATCCATCCATAGCTTAACTCTCACTCAGTATAGTTGAGTTATTAGTAGATACTTAGATTTCTATAATTGTTTTGTTACATTGAACAAACAGCAATTCTATGCTCTATGAAATATTTTTGGTAGTAGCCAGTAGGGTACTAAGTTCCAAGTTATTGGTTGGTTCTAAAATTTCGGACACGTCAGAAAAGAAAATATTATAATTTTTATTTAATTTCTATTTTAATTGGTATCATGGATACCAATTGAAATAAAAGTTAAATGATGATTATTATATAGAGATTTTGACGTGTTCGAAAATATGGAACAGTGCAATAACACAGAACTAATCCTAAATTGGGACATGTTGAATTTCTAAACCAATTTATTCTAATAACCTCACCTGGATTATAATTTTGATATTTTTTTTAGTTGCCGTGGAATAATCACAAAACATTGTCTCTGTTTCCCATGGTTACGAACGGTTCTTATTTCGAAACATGACTCGAAATAAGGACCACTTTTGTTAAGGTGAGTTGTACTTAAAGCGAGGATTGCCTGTACTTTAAGTTTTAATCACAGAGCATACATTCAAAGAATTTCTGATTCACGTAGGTGTTTCGAGTTCACCCTATGGAAATAATGTGATGATTGCATAAGCTTATGTTAACTATTTTCTCTGAAAATACAGTGATTTGAGATGAAATATTTCATACCCGTTAACGCTAATGAGTTTGACTGTCGAAGTTGTTAGTATACATACTAAGCATAGGTGTACCAAATTTCAAGTAAAAATATTTAACATGTAAAGAGAAATAAATACATCACTAATTAAGATATTGGCAACTGAGAGACCAGATCTGTGATTGGGTGGAGTGTGACCCAATCACAGCTTGCGCATGTATCCGTACTTGATGAAATTGTGGACAAATTCGTGCGTATTGACTAACCAACCTGTATTTCTCAATGTTTATTCATGATATTTTGATAAAATATTTGATATGAAAATTAGACGCACCCATCAAACTACAGTTTTGCCATGGACTTAAGTGTTTCGACAGCTTGGAAGTGCATCAGTTTGATACACTTTGAAGCTTTGATGCACTAAAGTGTCTCGCTTTGGAGCCAAAGCCATAGGGTGAACTCGAAGCCTCTGGGTGCATCAGTTGGAGTTGTTTATTTTAATAAAAGCGAGGTCTGTCTATATTTAACTTAGCTGTGATATGTTAAATATTGTTAATTAATGGAGCCATTCTCCCATACGTAATAAGCAATGTAGGTACATGTTAGAGAAGCGTATTTCTAGCATTATTCCCACGAGACTCATCAGTCAGTCCTATGGTCAGTCCTGTCCTCATTAAACACCTGTTCGGAAAACTAACAAAATTCTGTTCAAAAACACACAGGTGAGCTTCGAGAAATAGTAGGTTATAGTAACCTTTTCAAGGTCATTTTAGGTCACGATGGTCAAAGTATCGCAGTAACGTAAGGAAAATTTGTGAATGACTTCCGAATAACTTCAATTACGTGTGTACGAAGTAGTAAAATTCTTGATTTAATTGATAAAATCCTTATAGTATAATAATGAGAAATGAATGTTATCTTAAGGCAAACATTGGGTGATAAGTTAATAAATCTTAGAACTGTCAATAAGGCTGTTAGAACTCCCACTTTAACAAACTTTTTTCAAAATGAAAACAAATAAGAAACAATGGCAGTGAAGGGTGACAAACTAATTACCTCAAAGGGTTACAAGCTGTTATGACACTTTAGATATCGAGTACCTTGTCCTAGGGAAAGAACAGTAATTACGGTGCTGAAGTAAAACTAACAATCGAACAGGTGTTGAAATATTCGTCTAAGTCAATCTACAGAAGACGCGTTTACAAATTAATTTCAGGAAGAATTATTCTTGTACATTTATTATGTATATTTGTAAAATAATTGAATACCGATTTGAAAGATCGATAATTCATTTTTTATTATAAGATTTCAATTATTTAATATATTGGGAATTAAATTCTGAGGAGAAAATTTTAGGATTACTCAAATTTCGAATATAATTCAAATAGAATTTAATATTGCTGATATTTCTGGCATGAAAAAGAAGCCTATTTAGTGGTGCAGTATTTGAAGTCACAACAGTAGAACTCCTCTATAGTGAACTCCTGCATAGTGAATCATCCTGTATAGTAGACTCTCTACTATAGACTCTAACTTACCTCTATAGTGAACATATTTAGTTTAATCTGCTACAAATATTCGTAAGTTTTCTATGAATCTATATAAAGTAAATTAAATGTATTTCATGAAACAGGAGTTCTACCTGTTCAACTCCTTTATAATGAAGTCATGTGTAGTGAACCATCCTGATTTTTAGAGTTCTGAGAAATAAAATACCCTGTATAATGAATTTATTTCCTACAAAAAGGAAATATTTTCTATAGTCTGCCATGAAAAGGCCAGTTTTCTATTCATCTTTTAAATCCTCTATAGTAGAGTAAACTCTCTATAGTGAACTAGTTGAAGTTCACTATAGAGGAGCTCTGCTGTATAACATATAGAAAGATATCTCTTTTACCTGTTTGTTTTTTATAAATAAACCGGTCAGCATAGCACTATTCACTATCAATTACCTTACTATTGTTAAGCTGATTTTTTTCGTCTAAATTCCACCTGAACAAATAACGTTTTCTCTACTTAAACTTCTCTTAATTAAATTCCACGAGTTTTTTTTTCTGAAAATAAAGAACATTTCAAATGAATACATTTTTTCTATATTATATACTGAATAATTTTTTTATTCATGTAAATATATTAATGAAATTCAACTTCGAAGTTGAACAATTGAACACTATCACAATTTTTTCCATTTATGATGAAAATTAAGCTAGCACCACTTTTTCGAATTAGACAGTCAGTAAAATATTTCATTTCTCATTCAGGACGATATTCTACCACTCATCATGCCGTAATTTGTTACATCACTGAAGATTTCTTTAGGGATACGTGAGATTCACTGTTTTCTGAACATTATTCAAACAAGTTTGGTTCAAACAAGATGATTTGTTTGAATAATTAAAGAAGTAAATGACCAGCGTTCGAAGGGCCGTAGTACTGAATGTTGATTTGTTATCGTATGAACAAATACTCAAGTCGAGGACATGAAACAGGATTTCCTTATTGACTTATGTTAATTGAAATACAGGTCTTAAAAAGTTCACCTACTAGGTTTTGAATCATCAAAAACAATGATTTTTCCATATGCTCTATATTTTTAACATATTCTTAATCATATCGTATATCGTTTTGATTTTATTCTTCAACTTAACCGTTATAGATGACTTATTTTTCCGGCTAACATGTTCAAAGATTTTCCATTTATGCATTTTGCCGCCAAGATTTCAGTGCACAAAGAATGTCTGGAAATTTTTCCTGATTTTTCCAGATTTTACTCTTAGATGTCGTGGTTCATATTATTATTAAATAGAGTTAGTATACTTATCTTTGATATCATATTAATTATTATTACATATAGTATGATTTATACAGGGTGCATGTCCGCAAAAAAAGTAACCGATTTAAATGGGTTGTAATTTGTAAACTATTATTGCTAGCAATTGGAATAGGTTTCATTTTAAAGATAAGAATTCCAAATTTTATTTCATAATAAATTTAGTATTGTATGACCTCTACCAGACTCAATGAACATTCTGTATAGAGTATTAGCCCGGGTCCGCAAAAAAAGTAGCCGATTTAAATAGGGTTGTAATTTGTAAACTAATATAGCTAGAAGACTCAACTATGTTTCATTTCAAATAAGAGAATCTCAAATTTAATTTGATAGCATTCATATGTAACGAGGGTATATAGGCACATCTATAGAGCTTCAGTTTCAATAGCGGTTTATTATCCCAAGAAAGGCACAATTAAAAGTGGAATAGAGAAAACTTATCCTTGTGGAGAGGTTTAAAAAGGGATCCGTGATGACTAAAGGTTATTGATTTTAGGCAAGATATGGAACACTATTATGTAAAATAATTGTTGAATGGAATTACGTTACGTGATATTTCCACGGTACAGTGCATGATTTGAAATGGAATAGCATTGGTTGTGTGCTGCTAAATTTATTATGAAATATAACTTGGAATTTTTATCTTTCAAATGAGACCTATTTCAATCTTATAGCAACAATAACTTACAAATTACAACCCTTTTAAATCGGCTACTTTCTTGCAGCACCTTGTAAGATTTATACTGATATTATACATTATTAATTCATTTTTGAAAACGTTATCATTATCAAATCAAAAATAATAATACATTTTTTGGTTTAATTAAAAATGTTTTGATGAATTTCCTGTCTATAAAGTCACTTGTGCGAAAACTTCGATTCGATATATCAAGCTGTTTAAAATTGAGCACTTTACAATATTTTCGAATATTATTGCCTTATAAAATGACTAAACACACAATAGAAGCAAAATCTTAAATTTAATATAAAAAAAAAATGTTTCACGCAATATCAGTTACAAAAATTCGTAGTTATCTTTCCATTGTATAAAGGACGAAGCAGCCATACCAAATAAGGTGATGAAAAGTCTACTTCTTTAACAGGTAAAGACATTTTCAGCTGACAAGCAAAAGAAAGATAAGATAACGATTAAGGTGTTCCAAAAGTTGTCCATCTTTGCCGTTGATACCTTTAGGAAGATGTGAACAAACATGTTCTTAACTATACCTGACCCAAGGAAAGTATACCGAATTGACCTCTCTGAGACTATATAAGCGACAGAATTCAGACTCTACTCACAGTCATCTTCTACCTACCGCCCAAGGAACGACCAAGAAGGTGAGCAGCAATTTAGTTCTATTATTATTGTAACTGAAATTTTTGATAATTTAGTGACTGATAAAATGAGTTTAGAATTAGAGTAATTCTAATTGATTGTAGAGACTTTTGTAGAATTAATTAGTTACTTAATAACATCTATTTAGGGACATTGGAATAATTTCCGTTCACTAATTATCTATTAGCAATGAAGCTTAGAGTAAAATAATAAAGCTAGGGATGTGAAAAGTTGAAAAGTAAATGGATCAAGTAAAGCCTGTCTTAAATTATAATTATATTCATAATATTATATTCATATCAAAGACTTCTTCACGCTGTAATTTTATTCTCTAATTTAGAAACTAATTTTTCGGGCATGATAATTTTGACACTCTTTTATGCTTATTTAATTAATTAAAAAAAATCAAAATTCACTCAATTATTAGATACAATTTCAGTATTATTTCCATTTTTGTATTATTATATCTACAATGTTTTATATCCTTTTGAATATTAGTGAAGTATTTTTATAATTGTCCTGATGTGTGTTGAGACTCAAATATTTTTAGTCTTAATTTATCAATTAAATTAAATTGCAATTTTGTTCACCATTCCAAAAATAATTAGTTTAATGTACAACAAACGGTGTCCGGACAATTCGTCGCCGATTGAAAATAAAAGAGATATAATTTATAATATAATTATAATTGGTGGAAGTGCATTCATTTAAAGGAACTAATTTTTTTCAACAAAATAAGTGGTTGGTATAATGCACTTTTACATTACAATATAATAATAATTACAGATGAAATTAATACATATATATATAATTATTTTTATTATAATTATATTTTTATTGAAAAGGATAGTACTATCATTCTACTCGTCATTGAATGGTTCGCTGAGTTTAATTCATCCAAATTTGTGGATTTTCATTGATGTTTTAAATTTAAATAGAGAAGAAAATGAAGCGATTGCTATAAATTTCAATAATATTCTCAAAGTGCTAAATTTCATCAAAAAAGAAAATACAGGGATAAGAATCAACATATCTTAAATGTGATCAGCAATAACGTTGCAAATAATAAAATATCTTTTCCGAATGCCGTTGCTCACAGTGTTAAATTTTGACTTAAATCGTTATTTTTCATATCTCAAATCTAAAATATTATTGCCTAGAGTTTGCACATAATTTATTACTTTTTCTTTGTTTCACAATTAAGATGACAATAATGATTTAATTGTTTGTACTGCCAACAAAGAGAACGGTTAACATTGAGTTACAGTTCGGTCTTGTTCCAGTGATTTTATACATTAATTTTTAAAATTTTCTTTGTTATAATATAACAATGTTAGTTAATCATTTGTCTTACTATACTGTCTACTGGAGCATTTAAAATATTATATTTTTTTTAAATTTGAATATTTTTTTTTATATATGCGATAATGACCAGCTCAGTAAAAATTATATTATAGTAAAAATTATAATCTTATATTCACTAGTTTTATTTGTAATTTTCAAGAAGTTATAATTGTATTATAAATTATATCTTTTATTTTCAATCGACGACGAATTGTCCAGGTGACGAATTGTCCAAACACCCATCAAACTTATAAGTACACTACTAACCACATTAATCATTTCAGATATTTACAGCACAGCTCCTCAAGCATGTCTTTCACTAACAAAAGAGGTTTCTGCAACCACCAAAAAGTTCCTTTGGAAGATATGACCTACTACGATGATGATGGCAATGGAAGACTGGAACTCTTGGACAATCTTGGAGGCGAAGAACACGAAATTCATTCGACAATGACGAAACTTCAAGCAGCTCTACCGACACTGTCCCACTTAGACACCGTGGACGATTACACTATTCTGATGGAGGCTATCAGCAAGATAAGGCAGTTACAGCATATGACTAGTAACCGCCTTCCTACCAATCAACTAAGCTATAGTAGGGACTACAGCTCTAATTTAGTGCATAGTAATATTGAAAAGTTAGGACGGAGTAAAAAAGTTAGACGGAGTAAGAAAAAATGCGACAGGTAGCTTTTAGTACGAAAGATATACAGTATACTTGTAATTAGGTACTCTATTTTCCTATTTCTACTGTGTCTTCATCAACTTATAAATGAATATGATTTTGTATGCATGTAAAACTAATTTAATTTGTCAGTAAATCTGGTCTTATTTCTGTAATAGTACTACCTATACTAACCAATAGTGATATATCGATAATACCAATAATGTTATATTGAATATACTTAAGTAGCATTTTGCGGACTTTAATGTTTGCTACGTGGTTTAATTTAGTTTACTTTTTTACTCTTATATGCATTGTTTTTGAATACGATAAAGGCTGTGAATTAGGATTATTTCATTTAATTATTAAGGTATTCAGTAATTTTAAGATTCTGTGGTAGGAATCATTGTATTATAATATATTTTAGCTATTGAACTTGTGCCATATGACCTTGATTTCAAAGCACATTCCCCGTAGCTGCTTGCTGATCATTCAGATGGTATAGATACGTTCCTAAGAATGCAGTTATTCTAGTTTACTAAATCAATAATTCATTAATAAAATATAGCTATATATTATGTCGTATGATATTAATCCTCAATATGTTAGTGAGAAGCAGACGGATAAATTTCAACGTGATTTTTTATTTTAATGAGGATTTAATAATGAGGTTTGATTTTTTTTTTTAATTTCACTTCATTTACGTAAATGACTACTAAAGTTACTTAATTTATTTATAATCTTAATAGATTTATTTTAGCTATTTTTGGTGCTTCAAATTGAAGAAATTTCAAAGTCTATAGTAACAATTCTTGAGTTTAGTTAAGTTTCATTTTCAATCACAACTTATATATAAAGTAAAATTATTTCATATCGTAACTTAAAATAATTAAATGGATTATTTACATGAAAAAAAGAGGAGTATTAATGAGATTTCGATTCATTTACCTGATATTCTTTTTCATTTGATAACATCAAACATGAGAAGTGAGTATAGCGTAAAAGTCTTGCAGGTTATTGTGATATGGACTCTACTTTTTACACACAGCACAACAATGGTGACCGGAGAATTCACCGTCGCAATTTTCACCGTTGGAAAATTCGCCGCTAGGAAATTTCGCCGTTAGGAAGTTTCGCCGTGAGGAATATTTAAATAATTTTTAATACCTTTATGAAAATTATATCAATAATAATATATGACAAAACATATTATATTCCAATTTATTCATCACATTACGTTCGAATCGAAGCAACGAAGATTTTTATGGATTCTAAAATAGAAATGAATGGAATTTTGGTTTAGAGAGATCGCATACACTCACAATAGAGTTATTTTATATGCAGCATCTTAATCAGTGTATACTACCTTGAAATATTTGTGCTATGCACAATAATTCAGATTTCAAGAGGTAAACCGTACAATGTAATACTGAATAAATAAAAAAAAATAGATAATTAGGTAGGTATGAAACCATCAATAACTCAGAATAGTACATTTATTAGAAAAGCTTAATCTTAAATTCACAATATTAGACACACAGGAACACTTAACACTTTTAAGAGGAAGTGACGCAAACCGACTAGGATAAGCCAAAATACAGCTGACAATCACTAGTGATCCTGTTCATCTTTACTGAATTTTTTTTTAACAAAGAAATTAGGTTCGACTATTTAGTCAACCAATCAAAACACTCCAAATGTTATACAGTGACCTCTCGTGACACAAAATTATACGATTACTGATTAAAATATACATTGTATATATGAACAATTAACATATATTTTAGGAATCTTAGTTTTATCAGATATACAATATTATATAATCACCTACAATTTATATTTACAATTATAAATTCTTATAGAAAATTTTCTAAATTTTTCAGTCGTATAGTTATTTAACAAATTGGTTTACTTTATAATTATCAATATTTTTTATCAATATTTATAGGTATTTGAATAGTTATGTCCTCTATAATTTCTTCTTCACGGCGAATATTTCTACGGCGAATTTTCCTAACGACGAATTTTCTAACGGTGAAAATTCCGACGTCGAATTTTCCCACGGCGAAAATTCCTAGAACCCACAACAATATCCACAACAGAAAACAAATAATTTAATTTGAGTATAGAGACTATACAGGAGCATATTCCTATCTGCTTCTAAATTAACCATAATAGGATCAGGGAATTCATAATTATTTAATATCAAATCTTATTGTTCAATATTAATTAAATGACGTTAAGCGTTATTCATTGTCTTGAAACAATCAAATTGGTGTCAGAATTTCAAATAATCAAAGTTCTATTTTTTATTGTCTTACAATATCTACCTATTGAATTATTTGGTGATTAATTACTATGCAGTTTGTTTATATTATTTATTCCATAGATTACACTATATGACATACATATATATTATAGTTAATCACTAAATTCTAAATAAAACATCAGGACATTATAAATAGTCAGTGTCTTGACTCACTTTTGACTCTTAGGCGAGTTACAACTTTTGCCCAGATAGAAAGGTATGGTGGGGTCATAGAAGATCAAAAGGCAACCCACCATAACTTTATCTCTGGGTGCAGGCAGGAAATTTATAAAGGGATAGGTAAGTTATAGTTATCGCACAGTCCCACATTTTCGATCATATCAGGAAAGACTATAATAATATTGTTTCTTATATGATCGAATATGTGGAACCGTCCGATAATTTGGAACCTACCCTCCATTCTCCTAGATTATACGTCTGACATGCACGTATACACTTTATATCTTTATTATGTTTCGTATGGAATATCATAATGTATTCTCTTTTAAGATTTTCTTTGATTTTTCTTATTTTCTTTGAAAGCACAGTAAGACAGTAAGACAATCACTTAATTATCGGACACTCTTAGTACACGGAAAGTGGATGTTAACAAAGGAGTGAACCAATCTGATCTTTAGAAGATGACCTGTCATGACCTGTGTTAACTCCCACTTTACGAGTACGGTGACGTAACCCTATAAATATCACTAATTAGTTATTATTATATACATAAATATTTAAATGTTGGTTAATATATCACGATGTCTTTAGTTACAATATACTAATATGACTGTACACTATACTTATATTAAGTTATATACATTAGGTATTTTCATTTCAATATTCAAAGAGTATCAAATATATTAATGCATTAATATAATAAATATATTTAATTCCATCTTGATAAACATATAAGTGATGTAAGTGATTTACCGAACTATTATATATTTTATACCATATAAGAAAAATTACATAATAATTATTATTTTATTCGTTATTTTATTTGTAATTCATGATACCTGTAAGTTATTACCATCAAAATAACGCCTTAAATAATATTTAATATTTTTTTCTTACTTAATTGAAAACGTGGAACCGGCCGATAACTAGGAACTTACCCTTAGTGAACTAAGTTATTGACTATTTCTCCAATCAATTTCCCTTTAATTTATAAATTTTATTCACATCTGACACACACTCAAAGCTTCAGAACTAAATTTTACATTCTAGAACTTTTTTCAGAAAATTATGTTGGGGTCTATGATACTTTAAATCATCTATGGCCCTACCATAACATTTCTTAGGAGATAAAATGCCGTATGAGTTAAATCTCAAATTTTTCGTATACAGGTAAATCCATTAAAGCGGACGATCTTTGAACGGACACCCACTACAAAGAACAAAAATTGTTCGTTCTACCAGACTGCAGCTCGCTGCAACGACCTCTTTAAATTATAAGGTTTAATATATTTTTTATCTGCCTACCAAGTATCAAGTCAAATTATTATATTCATAGGTATTACAATTCATAAAAGTATAATCAACACTTTAATGTATTGTTTTCGTATTATAAGTATTTTGATCTAGTTACCCTTCCCCTCAAATTTTTCTTTGAATAGGAAAGTTCTATAGAAAATAAAAAGAGGTGTAACAATTCTATATTATAGAATAATTTCAGTTATACCTACATCCTTATTTTGTACATTTCTATAAGTAAGTAATATAAATATTATAAGATTTTTAATTAAAATTTATATTTATTAATAATCTGAGATTGTTTCCCTTCATTAACATTTCTTTGAAATACTGTTACAGAAAACTTGCAAAGCTAACATCCCCAACTGCAGTAAAAGCTGAATCCGCCATAGCGTCCATTGATCGGCGTAGAGGACACTTTTCCGGTAAATGTACTGTTCGTTGTTAGGGATTTACCTGTACTGTCCCAAGATCGAGAAAATAGAGTGCATCATACAGAAAATTGGATAACCTTGTTTGCCTCAACTGTACGGTATCTAATCATCTATCGTTTAAAAAATGAGATTTAATTCATTAGAGTAATTTACACTGCAATGTCGAGAAACAAAGATCTTGAAACACATAAGTATTAACAATTAAGTATATCTAAATTACAGTTGATGCACTTAGGTATTTCGGTTTAGGAAATTGTCATTGATGTTTATATTACGTAACAGATCGTGTACTGTTTTAATTCTTGTTTGAAGTAGATCCCGTTTAACTGTTGAAGAGATAGAGAGAGACTGTTGTCGACTATGCCACAGCTGAAATATAGTTTGAACAGTTAGAATTTCGGATAACTTTTGAGGAAGTTAAAAATGAAGACTTTTACCAGACTGGTAGTTATGGCGGGGCCATCGAAGATCAAGAGGGGACTTAATCTTCTATGGCCCACCATAACCTATATCTATGATTACATGGGAAGCGTAAAGCAAAAAATAAAAATAAAAATAGAAAAACTGGGGAAAATGAAAGAAATAGAGGGCAAGTAAATGAAGGTATAATTAAAATAAATGAACAAGTACACAGTAATAAACACACTATTACACAACAACAGATAGACAAAATATAATCCAAATACTTTGGAAATAAATGATGAATTTTCTTCATAATAATTATTTTTAGTTGAATATCTGAAATTGTTATTTAAGCCAAACAAAATAATGGAGGGTTTTATCTAGAATTTTATTCCTTATTATAGAATGCTTTCATCAGCTTCAATTGAGTTAAATAAATATTAATCATTTTTTCAAAATTATTTAAATGTTATTTTTAAACTAATTAATTAATCCATCACAAAATAATTTGAAATAAGATATTTTTATATTTTATTTCCAATAATTTTGTTTGTAATCATGAATGACATGTGTGTATATACACTATTTAATTCATATGTGCATAAAAAGCCTTTTCTGAGAGAACTATATGTATATATAGAAGGATTCTATTCATAAAACTATAATGGTATTAAGTAAATTTTACCATTCGTAATTTTTGTTTGCAAAAAGAAAGAAAATCACAGTACTTGCTCAGAAGCTCATCGAGAAGTTATAAATTGAAGTAATTTATTTACAGTGAAGAAGAACACCTTTTCTTAACGCTATCAAAATAAACATCAAGGGTAAATTTTAGAGATTACCTTTCAAGAACTTTGAGTAAAGATCCTAATCCGAATGTCACCTAGTCTGTGGTTTTGGAACCGCCAACCGAAAATTGCTTCTTGATCGAACGGTAGATTTCTCCACGAGAGAAAAAGTTAAATCTAATTATAGTTGTATTTGGATTGAAAAATTTCAAATTTTCAGATATGTCAAAGGAATTAGACTAACATCAATTCTTTGTCTTCAATAAACATATTTGAAATAAAAACAATTGAGGAACGTAAAGCGCATTAAACATAGAATTGCTAGCATATAATTAAAATAAAGAACATCGAACAGGAATAGCAAATAAACTCGCACACACTAATAAACAAAAAATAATAACTTAGAATTAAAATTCATAATATATGATACACAAATATAATCAGTGATATATAATCAAGCACATCTAATAAAGTTGTTCTAATGATTGGGTCATGAATGACATGTGGAACTGCAAAGTTTATGGTCAATATTATTGTTAATGTAGGCAATAAGAGTGGAATAAACCAATTGCAGAATTCTAGTTGAAAAACAAACTATTGTTTTTTTTTTCGTCAATATTTTCAAAGTGAAATAAGCTGAAAAAAGCACAAACCATTTTCTTGAATAGGTGGAAGACAGTTAAACCTTTTAATAATCTCTCATTTATCAGAAGTGAAGTTCGATTGAGATGTAAATTAAATGTAATGTATGAGTAAATTTAAAATAGCGCAATGGACCTACTACGTATTGTAAGGTAACTGAAGCCCCATTTTTAAGTGTAAAAATCAGTTTTGTTTCTACAGAAGAGTAGAAGAATGGGGTCTATTCTAGCATTATAAAAAACTATCATCTACTGTAATTCATGATAAAGATACCGTGCACAATAATCCAAACATTCCTGTAACAAGCATGAGCAATCGAGGTTTCTGTTTTAAAACATTCAGTTATTTCGAGAATGTCCCAACATTAACAATTCTGGAACATCCTCTCAATGTTCTGGGATATTTCAATATCAGCGATTAAGCTAACAGTGAATCAAAACTTTTGATACGACGACGCATGCTTGAGTTAGTGGAGCTTTCACTGTCACTAGATATTGACCAGATATTAGCATTTTTGTTGAAAGGAACTACAGATTTATAACTAGTGTTCATTAGTTCATCAGCATTAGACTCCTTGGTTAGCAAATTTAGTTTAGTATCTAGGGTAGTGGTTGCTATAGGAACATAAGCAGCATCAGGATCTAAAGAATCTACGGTTGGTTTAGGAGGTATAGGTAGATTAGGCTTGCTTGATCTACCTTTGAAAAATGATTTAATTGTCTCAGGTAACTTACTAGATACTACTGAAGGTCGTTCAGAACGTTGATTATTGTCTTCGTTATTTTTGTTTGCAGTTGATGATGAGCGACGGTGAGTTGAATTACTATTAGAAGTAGGTCGGTCGTCAGTGAACGGGGTATTAGTTTTCGAACGTGTTATTGGTTTTTGAGTACGAGCAGTCGTTTTTTTATCATCTTTTTCAAATATAGAAATGCGATCTTGTGTTGAGAACAACAAGAAACTGAATTGCTTCTTAGGCGCTAAAGGTGTACCAGATAAAGCTTTACTTCTTCTCTGTGCTGTCGATGCAGCATCAATGTTTCTTTTTTTCGCATCTGAAAGAATTTCATCATTCGCATCCAACGCACTAACATTCTTAGGAGACCTTCGTCTCGGTAAACTGTTGAATTTTACATCGTTAGTAGGTTGATATTCACCAGACTTTTTATCAGATGAATTTCTATCCCTCTTTTTATTGTCATGTAGTACTTCAAGAGAGGTTTGTTTAAAATAGTTCTTATCCAATGATGCAGAATTTTCATTAGAGTATTTAACATTTTCCGCGCTTTCAAATTTCTTGCCAGCATATGCATCAGATTTTTGTTTAGGAAGGGACAAAGTAGAAGGTGACTCGATATCACTAACAGAGTTTAAATCTCTGTTAGAATTAGATTTTGAAATAGAAGATTTAGAACCAACATGATATGGTTCAGGAGAAGGAGTTCTTGGATACATTGTGGAGTTAGGAGAGGGATTTAGAGATGTTTTTGAAGGAGATTTAGGAAGTGAATTTCTAGAAGGAGAACGTTTCAATTCGCCCCAAGGAGTCTGAATTACCTCACTTAAATTACCATTAGGTCCAACACTTGTGAAAGATTTTTCTCTGTTCAATGGATAACTGAAAGGTGGGACAATTGATGGCGAAGTTATAATTTTATCTTTCTGTATTGGAGGTCGATCTTTGTTACTAGATTTTCTCTCACATGTGAATGATACTTTAGGATCAATAATTTTTTCAACATTTTCTGAAGGTGAGATTTCATATACTGCTTTTTTATTCGATTTGCCATTATCTAAAACCCAAGAAACTAGTTTATTTTCAGGAACGTATGAATTAATATTATTACTTTCACTTGTACTTTTCACAACGGAAGTAAACCCATTTAATGTATTACCTTCAATATTAATTGTTCCTACTGAATTGCATTTGTTGATTAAGCTTTCTGAATTCATTTCATCTAAAGGCTGAAACAGTGAATTATTATGATGTTGAAATTGTTCATCTTTCTTATCATTCAGCTTCTTACTATCCTGCTGTTGATTAGATAATGTGGTTGATGATTGTTCATTCATAGAAATGCAACCGCTGGATAACTCACCTTCTAAATTTTTGATCTTTTGGACAGGAACTTCTAATTTGAACGTAATTGGTTCTGGAGGCGTTAGTTCACCGTCTTCGTTTTCGAAATCTACATTTTCATCTTGCGGTACGACTCGGATATCAGGCCAGAGCATACCCTGTTCCGTACATTCTACTACTTCACATCCACTAATATTCAAGGTGCCAAGTCTCTCATTCTGAACAGGTGTAAGAGCTGCGTCGCGAGATGGTCTACGATGTGTCTTCGAAGAATTGGAATAAAGAGATTCTCTTGAATGTGCTCTTGATGGAGGTCTGGAAGACTTTTCTTTTGATGGTTTACGACTCAAATTTGGAGTGCGACTCTTTTCTTTGGATGGTTTTCGACTTAAATTTGTACCACTCTTCTTTTCACTGGTAGGGAAGAGAGATTCATATGAAATTGGAATAGATATCATTTGCTCCATAGGTAGTTCACTTATGGGAACATCTCGAGAAGGTCTGTGTCGATTTGATTTATTTCTTTTGAATTGGAATTCATCAACAGCTTCAGATAATGATATCCTATCTATCCCTTTAGATAATTCAGTAGGACTGAGTGGTAAGTTGCTGTCACCAGTAGCCAACGGCACATCACGACTTGGAATTTTCTTCGATAAAGAACGACTTGCTCCTTTGCTATCGTGAGAATCTTTTTCAGACCTACGCCGACGAGTTCGAGGTTCGTCTTTTCCAGATGGTTGATTATCTGGTCGTTTTCGAACACTTTCACTTCTATTAACTTGCTTTTGATTTTCCTGAATCAAATTGATATTATTAGCAGGTTTATTTTCGTTAACATTACTATCGCAGCTTCTGACCATTTGTTCACATTTTTGTTCCAATTTCTTCAGTTCTTCCAATTTCTGTTCAAGTTCACGAGAAATATCATTTTTCTGTTTCTGTGCAACATCAACATTCTGTTCAGATACAGTAGGCATTGAAGCTTCACAATCTGATTTAGAAGGATCAATGGGGGTTCCTACAGCATAAGAAGAATCATTTGTATTGTTCCACCTGTTCACGAACTCCTTAAGTTGCTGTTTGGTTTTTTCTAATTCCTTTTCATCTGAGTTTGAATTCGAATTAGAGCTTGTTTCCCCAGCTCCTGCCTTAGAATTATTCTGCTTGTTAGAATTATTTTCATTTACGTTACTATTTTCGATTGAATTTTCTTTTAATAGCCATGGATTATCCTCTTCTAGAGTTATTGGAATTATTCGAGATTTTACACTTGATGTTGTTTTAACTTTTTCGTTTACTATATTAGGTTTAACATCGGGCTGAGAAATTGTTACTGAATCGTTTTTTCTTGTGATTTGTGGTGAAGTCGATTTAGATGTTTTTGGTTTTTCTTCCAATTTTTTCATATCTTTATTAATATCTTTAGTTGTTTCATTGATAGTTTCTCGAATATCAAAAGTTCGTTCTAACGTTTTATCTAAAGTTTTTTGAGTATTTGTTTCTCCACTAATCTTAGAAACTTCAGTAGATGGAGATAATTCAGATTTAACAATATTGGAATTTGGAATGCTAGAACTCGTTTCCTTCTTGGATACATAAATTAATGGAATTCTTGTTTCTATATGACTATTTCCTGTTTTGATAGTATTCGTTGAGATATCACCATCGGTCTCAATTTCGGATTTCTTTTGAACAACTGGAATGTTTTTATCATTAATTTCGTTCTTAAATGCGTTGTTTGCATTGGTATTTTCTTTTCTTTCAGTGGTACTTTGAGATTTTGAATCTTCGGATAAACTATGTTCATCCAATTGTTCTTTTGAAGAATCTGACTCGCTAGTGTACTTTTGGAAGCTGCTGTAGGCGGAATCCGTGTCGGGTAAAAATTTCACATCATCAAAATCTGATTTGATACATTCATTCATTTTATCAAGTTCAGAGCAAGGTGCTACATCATGAGTCTCTTCAGCAGCATTATCGAACTTGTCAGATATCAAACTGCTCGTGCTCATTTTCTCTTCAATTTGATTTGATGATTTGGGGCTTTCATTTTGGAAACTGTTGTTAGCGTCATCTCTTCTCTTTTTGTCCAGTGGAGTCTTGTTGCTCTCAGAAATGTCTTCGGATATTTTACGCTTCTTTGCTTCATCTGTTTCGTTTTTAGAATTCAAGATGGAGGAAATTGACGGTAAATTACTAATTGGCTTTGAAGGAAGAAGGATATCTGTGGATAATTCATCTTCAGATGTTTCATCATCCTCTTCACACTCAGTGGAAGATGTTCTTCGTATTCTTTGTCGTGTAATTGGACGAAGTGGTTTTCGTATCCAATCATGTCGAAGACATTGAGCTGGTGTAAGTCTCTCACTGAAATTTAAACATTGTATATTAGTCTTTAGTGTATTTAATATAGTAGCAAATTTTGTTTCATTTAAATTTAAAAATAAGTTTAAAAAATTAACAGTGCTCAACCTGCAAAGTTCATCTATTTTAGTGAGATCGTCTACTAACTTTTTATCCAGAATTAGGAGCTTTTGAATGAAATCAATAGCTTCATCAGTAACTTCGTCAAAAGCATCATCATCAAAATCGTAGCTGTTTTTCGTAACGTTAGTCATAGTTTCGACAAAATTGTGACCCATGAATGGAGATAAACCTGATAATCTGAAATAGAAAAAGTAATATTTTCAAATATGATTTCTCTACTGAATTTAAATTCTAATATACTAGTCAGTTTTTATTTGTTGCTTACAATACGTAGCAGATGACTCCTACACTCCACATGTCTGTTCCGAAGCTGATAGGTTCAAAATTCACAACTTCGGGAGCGACGAATTCGGGTGTGCCAAATAAAACCTTAAAAAGAACAAGTATAAATTTCACAAAATTTCGATAACGATGTTTATAGTAAAAAATATAACCAAACTGACCTGCAACTTCTTTCTTGGATCGTACTTCCTTGCTAAACCGAAGTCACAAATTTTAACTCTGTTGCCTTCCAGTGATAAGCACAAAATATTTTCTGGCTGTAAAATAATATAAAGATAGTAAAACATATCAACCAAAATTTTCCGTCAATTAAAGAATAGATTTCTTGAAATAATTCGCTAACCTTCATATCGAGATGCAGAATATTCTTGCTGTGGATGAATTCGACAGCCATCAGAATCTGTTTGATGATGATGACACAAGCTTTTTCAGAGAGTATAAAGTCATCATTGATAACTCTTTCGAATAGCTCTCCACCGTCAACTCTGAAAGATTGTAATTCTTAATATATAAAAAACAAACTAGAATGTGGGACTGACATATAATATTGATGAAAACATAGAGGGATAATTTCAGAAGTGGTCTCTCACATCTCCAAGATGAGACACATTTCAGTCTTCATGTCGAACGCATCGTACAGTTGGATAAGTTTTAGGTTTGGGGTCTTCTCATGCAAGGTTTTCATAATTTCGATCTCCCTCTCCACATTCTTCCTCTCGAGATTTCTCTTCGTGTTGATGAATTTGGCTGCAAATTTCACATCTGTTTTCCGGCAGTTGCATAGGAATACTGTTCCGAAACGACCCCTGTTATTAAAAACATATAATTACTTTAAATTAAAAAGAACTCTATTTTATTAGTTGGAAATACAATACTTTTCATACCTAATGTAAAAATGATATTTTGAATGATTATTGAATATAATCATTTTATTTCATCTTGATAAGGAAATTGGTTTTATTATTAGTTTTTGTAAACTTCGGTGACAGTATTAATATATTCTAGACGGATGAGTAAGTTGCTTCACTTTTTAGACGAACATTACTCGAATCTTCTCTGCAATCAGTCAAGTGCAATGTCAGATTATTCATGAAGTTGAGTTTATTTTCTGCTTCCCTGAAGCTCACTTGAATAATTAGCACGTCAACTTTATCGTTAATGTATCAGAAGTGAAGAAATGCTAAGTGACTAATCGCAGCCTAACCAATTAGATTTGGTCAATTAGTTGCTAAATATAGTCACGTTAAAATAGTTAACATCGCTGAGAAAATATTATCATGTGATTTTTTCTCACCAGGAAGCATATCACAGAATATCAAATTAAAAAAGATGTGAAAATCATGTAGGAGCCAAATATTTCTCACTGTTTATGTATAATCTATTTGAATCAACAAAAGCAATCTTGAAGATGTCACAAAGAGTGCCAAATTGTAGATAAAGAGGTAGTTAATGTAAATACCTCTTCTTTGCTTTATAAGGGGTAGACAAAGAACACACATATACCATAAATGAATGAATACCTTCGTTAAATTGCAGAATGTTATGTTTTAATCAGATTATATTCATTTAATTGTAATCTTGTTATTCGCATAACTCAAAACGTTCAACCAAATTGCCTAAAATTGGGTCGGACGATTGGTCATAATCCAGGAACCCTTTTATTAGATTTTGGGAAAAATCGGGTCAGAGGTCAAGGTCATTCATAACTCAAAAAGTATTCAACAAAATGGCCTAAAATTTGGTAGAACGATTGGTCATTATCCAGAAATAATTTGATCAGACTTTGGGAGAAATGGGTCTAAGGTCAAGGTTAAAATGAAAAAAAAAAATGCAGCGGCGGCAAAGGTATATGCGCTCTACGATTGCCCGTTTTAGCTATAATTGATTTAGTGCTATAAAGACATGTTGGAGTAGTCTTTGTTAGCCTATAATAGGGCATTAAATCACTCCTTTTCTCATTGAGGAATAAGTTTCGCAATGAAAATATAAATTACTTCTTGTTTCTATACACCTATACATATATATCTAATCTCATAAAGGTTAGCTATATATAATTATAGTTTTGGTTTGGTTACGTATATAGGTATACTGTAGTTTAGATTAGGAGAGGTTCATTTATGTATATTCTAGTTATGCTAAAGTTAGGTTAGGTGTAGATTATGTTAGATAAAGATTAAGTTAGGTATAGTTTAGGTTAGGTTATCAGCTGAACAGGTGTCTCTCACCTGCCTATTTCTTTCTTCATGTCGAAGTAGTCCCGCACCTCCTCATTCACTTTCACCACAATGTCCCTGCCTTGAAAGGGAGGTGACACCTCTGAGGGAGAAACGAAACACTTATTAGAATAGACATTCTTCAGATAGGAGAATTTTATAACTATGGAAGTTAAGTTTTTCAGAAAAAAATGATTATTTTATGAATAATATAATATTAACTGGAGTTTAGATAATTGTTTATATTATTATCCATTATTTTTAAGGTTTTTATAATAAAACATTATGTGTGAAATAATATATATAAGCAAAAGAGTCACTTTGATGATGTACTATCAGAGAAAAGAGTCACTGTGATGATGTACTATCAGAGAAAAGAGTCACTGTGATGATGTACTATCAGAGAAAAGAGTCACTGTGATGACGTACTATCAGAGAAAAGAGTTACTGTGATGATGTACCATCAGAGAAAAGAGTCACTGTGATGACGTACTATCAGAGAAAAGAGTCACTGTGATGACGTACTATCAGAGAAAAGAGTTACTGTGATGATGTACCATCAGAGAAAAGAGTCACTGTGATGACGTACTATCAGAGAAAAGAGCTACTGTGATGATGTACTATCAGAGAAAAGAGTCACTGTGATGATGTACTATCAGAGAAAAGAGTCACTGTGATGATGTACTATCAGAGAAAAAGAGTCACTGTGATGTACTATCAGAGAAAAGAGTCACTGTGATGATGTACTATCAGAGAAAAGAGTCACTGTGATGATGTACTATCAGAGAAAAGAGTCACTGTGATATACTATCAGAAAAAGAGTCACTGTGATGATCTACTATCAGACAAAAGAGTCACTGTGATGATGTACTATCAGAGAAAAGAGTCACTGTGATGATGTACTATCAGAGAAAAGAGTCACTGTGATGATGTACTATCAGAGAAAAGAGTCACTGTGATGTACTATCAGAGAAAAGAGTCACTGTGATATACTATCAGAGAAAAGAGTCACTGTGATGATGTACTATCAGAGAAAAGAGTCACTGCATGATGCTAATTTCAGAAGTCAAAGTCTTCTATTTCCTTTTTTTCAAATCTTCCAAATTTGTTGTCGTACATCCAGACCAATTTTAAAATATCTAATTGCATTACAACTGCGTAGTAAAGTTTTTTGAAAATGTTGGAAAATAATTACAAACTTTTCTTTCACTTTGACTTTTCAAAACACATTTAATTAGTGTACATCATTTAGTGAATTAATATCAACCAAGTACTCCGTTATCTTATTGTAATCTATTCAAACAAATAAAGACAGTGATAATACCAATAAGAATATCCGTCTACAATGACAAAAGTCATCTTTGAGGACAGGTGTCACCGTGTCAGGTAGTTAAACGGTAAAACAATCTATTCATGAAAAGATGCCTTAATTAACTGATGTCTGACATAGAGAGTACAGGTAGGCCCCGCTTTTATTACACCTTGCTTTTATGAAAACTGAAATAATTGCGAGACATGACTCAAAGTTGAGATTTAATTGTAACTCTTTTGATGAAAGTTCTGTGATGAAAGTTCAAAGTATACGAATGAATTAAAAGTACTAAAATTCAACCATCGCTTAACTCTCAATAGTAATTAGTTTTGATACTTTGATTAATACACCTATTAAAATGAATGTTAAATAATAATACTTCTATTATTTTCAATTGTCCGAAAACGTAGATCCGTCCGATAACTAACTCAGAACTTACCCTACAGCCAAAAATATATAGTTAGCTATGTTTGAATTTTAATACTTTTACTTAATTTATTTGCTACTTTGAACTTTCATCATTTCAATATAAGCTAAGTCGAGGCCTTAAAAAACATTTTCTTTTAATCTAACTCATAGAAAATGAAATTTTTAAGGAGCTACGATTATATAATAACTTCTGAGTCGTGTCTCGCTCTTGTTACCATTTGTAATAAATTTGAGTCGTGATTTTGCGTATAAAAATGGGCCTACCTTTAATTAAATGAATATAAAATCAACCACCACTATGCAAATTCCATATTTGCTTACTTCAAATATGAATATAAAAAAGATAAATTTGGGTTATGATTTACTGACTGAACACTAGTCCCTAATTTATCGATTGATTAACTTGAAATTATAATTCTCACTCACCCCCTTCTGGCTCCGTCTCATCCACTATAATCATTGCAATCTGAAACAGAGAAATGATAGTAAGAATATTTTAATGATCACAATCTAAGTATTAAAAGGCCTAATTAATTCGTAATAATATTTCTATTGTCATTAGATAGGTAGTTTTGTTATCAATCGTAATTTGTTTTCAAGGAAACACAACAAAGTAAGAACTTACTTAACAGCTTGTGATATCATATTAGTGAATTTTATTACATTTTATTTGGTTGCATTGTTTTACATTTTATTTTGAAATTGCGGTTCCTAAGGACAAAATAAATATTATTATTATTATTTTTACTATATTTCGAACAGATTCAATTGATGTACCTATAAGGTACACTGTAAGTACAATTGATGTACCTATAAGGTACACTGTAAGTACAATTGATGTACCTATAAGGTACACTGTAAGTACAATTGATGTACCTATAAGATACACTGTAATAATAATGGGAATGTTTAACTGTGTTCACTCTTCAATTAATTTAATTTAGATAAGGTGTAAAGTTCGAGTTATTGTGCGGCCTCACAATTTAAATAATATATAAAAAAGTATATAGTATTTATAATCTAACTTGCTATTTTAATTTTGTATACTTTTTTTTATATCAAAGTTGTGGAACCGTCCAATTAGGAAGTTATTAAAGTTTAGAGCTTATAGTACTACTGCAATAGAATACACTGTATTCTGACCTATAAGATTAAGGTACATGATGCTAAGAATAGATGACAGCAACAGTCTTATCAGTGATGGCTTCTAACTCTACCTACAGCAATAACTTTAGAATGTCCTCTGACTCACCATATGAGTCAGATGGTCCACAGAATGAGTAACCAGACAGATACAGTATGGGTAAGATGAGAGAAAGTTATGGTGGGGCCATAGAAGATTATTTAGAACACACTCTTAATTTTCGTAAGTCCCACGAAAACATTTCCTCTGGGTGGGTGTGAAAGATGTTTTTCTTTGGGATAATAAAATAGATTGGCGTTATTAACATTTCTATTTACAGTCTCGAGACTAAATCAGAAACATATTTAATTCAGACTTTATATGAATCAGTAAAGGTTTAATTATCACCAGCTACTAGTTAGACTGGTACAGATCATTACCTAGTTAGATAGATCTATTCACTTGTTAGATTGGTGCAGCTCATTATCTAGTTATATCTATCTAATTCACTAGTGCGATAAATTTCCCCATGACACTAGTTGATTGCATGTAGCTAGTGGTTATTTTACGCTATGTTATACCTACTTGCTAGAAATTAGGGCAACTTTGTTTCTGACTGAGGAATTTGGCAACTGTCCTTGGTAGCTTTGCAGCCTTTACAGTGTACCTACTGTAGAGTCAGTGTACTTAACTGTAGAGTCAGTGTACCTAACTGTAGAGTCAGTGTACCTAACTGTAGAGTCAGTGTACCTAACTGTAGAGTCAGTGTACCTAACTGTAGAGTCAGTGTACCTAACTGTAGAGTCAGTGTACCTAACTGTAGAGTCAGTGTACCTAACTGTAGAGTCAGTGTACCTAACTGTAGAGTCAGTGTACCTAACTGTAGAGTCAGTGTACCTAACTGTGGAGTCAGTGTACCTAACTGTAGAGTCAGTGTACCTACTGTAGAGTCAGTGTACCTAACTGTAGAGTCAGTGTACCTAACTGTAGAGTCAGTGTACCTACTGTAGAGTCAGTGTACCTAACTGTAGAGTCAGTGTACCTAACTGTAGAGTCAGTGTACCTAACTGTAGTGTCAATGTACCCAACTGTAGAGTCAGTGTACCTAACTGTAGAGTCAGTGTACCTAACTGTGGAGTCAGTGTACCTAACTGTAGAGTCAGTGTACTTAACTGTAGAGTCAGTGTACCTAACTGTAGAGTCAGTGTACCTAACTGTAGAGTCAGTGTACCTAACTGTAGAGTCAGTGTACCTAACTGTAGAGTCAGTGTACCTAACTGTAGAGTCAGTGTACCTAACTGTAGAGTCAGTGTACCTAACTGTAGAGTCAGTGTACCTAACTGTAGAGTCAGTGTACCTAACTGTAGAGTCAGTGTACCTAACTGTAGAGTCAGTGTACCCAACTGTAGAGTCAGTGTACCTAACTGTAGAGTCAGTGTACCTAACTGTAGAGTCAGTGTACCTAACTGTAGAGTCAGTGTACCTAACTGTGGAGTCAGTGTACCTAACTGTAGAGTCAGTGTACCTACTGTAGAGTCAGTGTACCTAACTGTAGAGTCAGTGTACCTAACTGTAGAGTCAGTGTACCTACTGTAGAGTCAGTGTACCTAACTGTAGAGTCAGTGTACCTAACTGTAGAGTCAGTGTACCTAACTGTAGTGTCAATGTACCCAACTGTAGAGTCAGTGTACCTAACTGTAGAGTCAGTGTACCTAACTGTGGAGTCAGTGTACCTAACTGTAGAGTCAGTGTACCTAACTGTAGAGTCAATGTACCTAACTGTGGAGTCAGTGTACCTACTGTAGAGTCAGTGTACCTAACTGTAGAGTCAGTGTACCTAACTGTAGAGTCAGTGTACCTAACTGTAGAGTCAGTGTACCTAACTGTAGAGTCAGTGTACCTAACTGTAGAGTCAGTGTACCTAACTGTGGAGTCAGTGTACCTAACTGTAGAGTCAGTGTACCTACTGTAGAGTCAGTGTACCTAACTGTAGAGTCAGTGTACCTAACTGTAGAGTCAGTGTACCTAACTGTAGAGTCAGTGTACCTAACTGTAGAGTCAGTGTACCTAACTGTAGAGTCAGTGTACCTAACTGTAGAGTCAGTGTACCTAACTGTAGAGTCAGTGTACCCAACTGTAGAGTCAGTGTACCTAACTGTAGAGTCAGTGTACCTAACTGTGGAGTCAGTGTACCTAACTGTAGAGTCAGTGTACCTAACTGTAGAGTCAGTGTACCTACTGTAGAGTCAATGTACCCAACTGTAGAGTCAGTGTACCTAACTGTAGAGTCAGTTTACCTAACTGTAGAGTCAGTGTACCTAACTGTAGAGTCAGTGTACCTAACTGTAGAGTCAGTGTACCCAACTGTAGAGTCAGTGTACCTAACTGTAGAGTCAGTGTACCTAACTGTGGAGTCAGTGTACCTACTGTAGAGTCAGTGTACCTAACTGTAGAGTCAGTGTACCTAACTGTAGAGTCAGTGTACCTAACAGTAGAGTCAGTGTACCTACTGTAGAGTCAGTGTACCTAACTGTAGAGTCAGTGTACCTAACTGTAGAGTCAGTGTACCTAACTGTAGAGTCAGTGTACCTAACTGTAGAGTCAGTGTACCCAACTGTAGAGTCAGTGTACCTAACTGTAGAGTCAGTGTACCTAACTGTGGAGTCAGTGTACCTAACTGTAGAGTCAGTGTACCTACTGTAGAGTCAATGTACCCAACTGTAGAGTCAGTGTACCTAACTGTAGAGTCAGTGTACCTAACTGTAGAGTCAGTGTACCTAACTGTAGAGTCAGTGTACCTAACTGTAGAGTCAGTGTACCTACTGTAGAGTCAGTGTACCTAACTGTAGAGTCAGTGTACCTAACTGTAGAGTCAGTGTACCTAACTGTAGAGTCAGTGTACCTAACTGTGGAGTCAGTGTACCTAACTGTAGAGTCAGTGTACCTACTGTAGAGTCAATGTACCTACTGTAGAGTCAGTGTACCTAACTGTAGAGTCAGTGTACCTAACTGTAGAGTCAATGTATCTAACTGTGGAGTCAGTGTACCTACTGTAGAGTCAGTGTACCTAACTGTAGAGTCAGTGTACCTAACTGTAGAGTCAGTGTACCTAACTTTAGAGTCAGTGTACCTAACTGTAGAGTCAGTGTACCTAACTGTAGAGTCAGTGTACCTAACTGTAGAGTCAGTGTACCTAACTGTGGAGTCAGTGTACCTAACTGTAGAGTCAGTGTACCTACTGTAGAGTCAATGTACCTACTGTAGAGTCAGTGTACCTAACTGTAGAGTCAGTGTACCTAACTGTAGAGTCAGTGTACCTAACTGTAGAGTCAGTGTACCTAACTGTAGAGTCAGTGTACCTACTGTAGAGTCAGTGTACCTAACTGTAGAGTCAGTGTACCTAACTGTAGAGTCAGTGTACCTAACTGTAGAGTCAGTGTACCTAACTGTAGAGTCAGTGTACCCAACTGTAGAGTCAGTGTACCTAACTGTAGAGTCAGTGTATCTAACTGTGGAGTCAGTGTACCTAACTGTAGAGTCAGTGTACCTACTGTAGAGTCAATGTACCCAACTGTAGAGTCAGTGTACCTAACTGTAGAGTCAGTGTACCTAACTGTAGAGTCAGTGTACCTAACTGTAGAGTCAGTGTACCTAACTGTAGAGTCAGTGTACCTACTGTAGAGTCAGTGTACCTAACTGTAGAGTCAGTGTACCTAACTGTAGAGTCAGTGTACCTAACTGTAGAGTCAGTGTACCTAACTGTGGAGTCAGTGTACCTAACTCAATGTATCCAGTCTACCAAACTATCACTCAGTGTTACTCTTCACTTTCCTCTTTCACATCAGTGTACTACAATATCCCTATTTGTTTTTAAGATATTTTCTTTTCCGTATTTTATCACGTTAAGTTATTATATATTTGAAATGATATTAATACGCAATCGATTTTTCAGTAAGGTTTTCTTTCTTCTTTTATAGATCTTCAATTCATCATGTGATCATGAAAATAAAACTTAGTTCTTTTAGAGATCATAAGATCATGACATTAAAAGTTATTTCTCTAGATATCATGAAATCATGATAGTGAAGACACAAGAATGTTCTTATCAATCCTAATATTTGCATAATTAAATCTACGGTAAATGAAACACATATTACATTTATTAATAATAAATTAAATTTTTTAACATCTGAGCAAATAGGCATTGTCTAGAAGAATTAAAATAGTGACATTTATGATATAGGTGAGGTCCGAATTATTGAACAGATCCTCATTTTCGGACACGTAATAGAAATATTATTGGTACGGATATTGGTGTGTGAAATAATATATAATAAATATTTTAACTTATTAAAATTTTACCATGAAATGAACATTGTGTCGATGAAATAAAATAGGGACATTAATGATATAAGAGAATACTCATTCATAGAAAATTGTACAGTAACCTTAAGATGAGCGTCCAGATTGTTAACATTCTTTTTATTTACAGCCTATGTAGCTGTAATTTTAATATGATTTGTGAAATCAAATTCTAACAAACTTTTGTTCATGACAATTTTTCAATGAAATGAATATTAAAAACTTTATTCAATTTTTCCCATTTTTTCAAATTTTACTACTTCTTTCTCAATTTCAGTTCAATTTATTGTTCTTGCCTTAAAGGGGCAGTTCAGTCAATTTTTGTTTTCATAATATTAATGTTGAACGATCACTTAGTAAGAATAAAGCATTCTTGTAGAATTAAACGGTTGAAAAAAATATAATAAGCGATATATCATATTTTATAAATTCGATTTAGTTCCTGCGTCCTCCTACAGATGGCGCCACCACTCTGTACTATTTGTTTACATTTTATAGCTGATAACATGTAAACAATTTTTCTATCAACAGTATTAACAGGTAATTTATGAAGAGATGGTTTTCTTTCCAAAACTAAATCTAATTGACTCGAAGGACAGTTTTCAATTTCACAAATTCTTTTCACCATTTTCAAACATATAATAACAGATTCAAGATTCAAGTCTGGGACTGGTTATCATTTTGTTTACGTACTACAATGATTAGTTACGCGGTCCACCGCAGTTCACAGATGGCGCCACTAATTTACAATATACTTTTTATATAAACATTTCTAAAATCAACGAATATTCTAATGTTACATAAATAAATATACTAAATCGATTTAGGACCAATTTGACGATAGTTTGATTTTGACTGAACTGCCCCTTTAAATTGAAGATATCACTGGTAGGAATGAAATGCTTTCAGGATTTTTTTTGGGCATCAGATATTAGAAAAGTAACCAAAACAATTTTCTTTTACAATTTTTTTGGGTTTCATTTTATATAATTTGAAAGTTAAATTTTCGTATGATGAGAATGAAGGCACCAGTTTTTAGAGAATGACCTGTCACAAACTGCATCAAAATTCATTGAAAACTGTAAGAGAAGTAGTCAAATATGATTGAAAAGTCATCAAAAATGTTATTACCGGGAAAATGCAGTTACATTTTTTCGGATTTTTTGCTGCTATAAAGGTCATGTATGGTCATATAAAGGTCATGTATGGTCATGTATGGTCATATAAAGGTCATGTATGGTCATGTCATGTAAAGGTCATGTATGGTCATGTATGGTCATTTAAAGGTCAATCATGGTCATTGTCATTTATCAAGAGGGATATTTGTACAGTGGAGATCCCCTTCTCTTTAGCTTACAAAACAATTAATTTACCGTAAACTTTAGAAATAAAATATTACCGTTTTAGAACAGTTTAGTGACGCCGAAAAATGAGGTTTTCTATAGGAAAGCATCCTAGAAAATTATGAAACGTTTTTTTTTCTTGGTAGACTAATCTATTAAGAACATTTTAATTAAAAAATGTATTAATTTTTTTCCCTTAAATGTTTGTTAAAAGCCTAAAAATATGAGAAAATTACAAAATGTTGGTTAAAAGCAATGTGTAAAGAAAACTACGGTAAATAGAAATATAAATGTGGTAGAAACACTTTAGAAAATTAATCAATGATAAGACACCTATTGAGATATATCAATGATAAGACACCTATTGAGATATATCAATGATAAGACACCTATTGAGATATATCAATGATAAGATGATAAAGCACCTATCATTTAATTGACATCCATGATACAAACACGTTTTCCCCCTATGATGGAAAATGAGTAACTTTCCGATAGTACGGAACATACCCTATGACCGCCTCTTGATGCACGTGAGGTGTCATCGTTAAACTTAATATCAGTTAACTAATCCCCCCCCCCCTATAATATCGCTAACTACCCCCCTCCCTGACCCCCCTCATAACATCAACGCTCGGGTTAATATCAATGAATTCTCACGAGGTACATTGGACAGTTGTTTTTTCTTGAGATTCCTGTGCTGTTGGCAGAACTAGCGAGCGTGTGATGCATCACCGTGTAAACCCTCAGCTGTCGCATAATCATTATCAAACACTTAACTCTCTGCTTGCATGCTAAATACTTATTTAATACAAAGATAACGCTTATATTGAATTAGCAACAAGAAAAAACATCATAGAGCCACGCCAAACAGTATTCGAGTCATTCAAAATCTTCGCTATGTCAGGATTACTTACTCATAATTTCATATATTCTAAATAGATGTGTTACAGCGTACCTACCCTACCACTTCTGTTCATAACAATTTTTCGAATGGATTTTTATTGTGCGTCTGGCAGTATTCAACCAATGTGTCACAGATATCGTACTGAGGTGGCATTATACTGTTTGTTTGGTGCAGTCCATGTATATACATATGCTCCGCGACGTTTCCCGATTCACACAGTTTCGAGAATTCGCCGCGCGTTTTAAACACGCTAATGGCGAGCGCGCGATAATACACTCATTATATTTATTATTAAATCGAATGCTAATAATATACGTGTATCAGGGGCGTGCCGTTCCCAAACCCTCCTGCTAGTTCATTAAACAATCATAAAGTATGCACTAGAATAAACTAGCGGATACAACAAACACGTCATTTACTTTTGTTATTTTGTTCAGTTTTTCATAGTAAATATAATGAAGGTATTAAAGCACGATCGGCATTATGGGGGTTAAAGGGTTTTAAAAAAGCGCAGCACATTCTCGAGATTTTGCAAATCAGCAAATGGCGCGCTATTTCATCTATTTAGCGATAAATAAATAGCAGGACTGCTCTCCCTTCTCCATCACAACAAAAAAATGGAGACTGATTGCTCATTATATACATACAATATCTTATGCTGACCTGTACGCAAAAAATGTGGTAAATTCCTAATTCACGTTCCTATTTCCTTTAGGGACGTGAACTAGGAAGGGGGTATTTTAAAATTAATTTTTCTTGAAATTTAATAACCTTTTTATTTTATTAAAATATGATGCACTAAAAAAGTTAATTGACAGAAAATCTAGTATCTTGACTACATAGTACATGTACAAATAATACCAAAACGGAATATTTGAAATTTAAATTCAGCAAATTAAAGAATATTGTTTTGAAAAACGAATTGAAATATCTATAGTACCTATATATGCTCCTGTTTTTGTTTTTAAATGGTTATCATAATAAGAAAATTATTAATTCAAAAATACCCGTTTCCTAGTTCACGTCCCTAATTGAATTAGGGACGTGAACTAGGAATTTACCAAAAATTGTGATAGATAGCAAGTGACGTCACAAGTGATGACCAATCACAGAGCTTAGTGATAGGGTACAAATGACGTCACTCGAACTAACTTAATTTCAATTGTTTTTATCTTCTGGTTTCAATGTTGAGATAAAAAAGCTCCAAAATTATTTATTAAATAATTATTATTTTTCTTTCTTCTTCTCGTGACAGTTATTGGTAATGAAGATTCGATATTAAATAACAATTACTACATTAGTCTATTGAAATCAAATACATTGAACTCAATAATAAGTGAGAATTTACAACAACAATGAATTAAAATTCAAATGTTTTGGGTGTGTTTTGTAGGAAGAGAATTTTGAATGATGAGATTGATACATCTTTGATAAAGGAAATATTAATTAATAAATGGAAAAGATAATTACTTACTACTGATGATAAATTGTGCTTACCAGAAAATTCGTCGACAGACATTTAGTCGGCGAATTTTCGTAGAGGAGATATATGCCAGGTCCTTAAACAATCGTGAAGTGTGCAGTACAGCAAACTAGCGGATACAACAAACTACACAACGGCCATATATGTGGAGAGTTTCTAAATCGACGAAACGTCTTGTCGACGAAATATCTTGTCGAATAAATGTCTTAAGAAGAAATCTCTGTCGACGAAACGTCTGCACAACGAATGTGTATGTATTCTCAGTGTATTGCATTTTATTTATGCAGGTATTCCCATTAAATAATTTAATACGTGTGTCTTGTTTTATCACAGAATGAGTCAACTTTTTGTCCACAGTTGATAGTTGACATGCATAACCAAAAAAGATGAATAATTTTAATTCATTCTGTTATTTATTGTCAGATAATTTCCTACCATTAAAGATATTTCTGATAAGGTTTTCCCCATTAAGACATAAGAACGCAATATTTGATGCAAAGACCTTTTTTCTAAGCAATTAATAACATTCTGGCCTTCATTCAGCTCTCTTTCGTCAGTGAAGAATATGCGCGAGAACAATTGCAGTGCTGGCAGAGTGCCCGCTAGATGCAGCCCTGTGTTGGTGGCTATGCACTCTTATATGATGTGTTTGCCAGGGTATAGTAAGGTGAACAAACACTATCTCTCAACAACCGGATGTTGCAGATCGATGTAATAGTTCTATTTATTGGTTACAATTGTTGGTCATCCAATTAAGCTAAGAATATCGGAACAGGGTATCAGAGTACCCAAAATGGGAACGATACTCGTCCTAAAAAAATCGTCGAAAAATTATATTCCCATGAAACACACCTATAGGTGTATAGAATACACTGTGTAAATATTATAGACATAGCTAGTCTGTAGCGCGTACACTAGGGATAATAGGTGGAGGTGGCTAGGAGTGCATCCACTAAGTGACACATCGTTCAAGAGCGAGGCGTCCTGATGGTAGAGATGTTGCTGTCTCTCCTGATTACTTACGTTTTATGTTGATTGACGCTCTATATATCTGTCAGTTTTTGTTGTAGAGAGACGTGGTAAAGTTCGTTTGAAAGAAAAAGAGGTCCTCTATAGAATAACAATGAGATTTATTTGATGCATGAATTAGAAATGAATTATAGCTAAAGTATTTTGAAAAATATACTAGAAATAGGGTTTTGCAACAATTTTTTTTTTAATATCACTTCTGAAATAAAATTTCAATTTCAGATATCTCAATGTTATATCGTCAAACAACTCATCTTCTTTGAAGGTGATTTATAGAGTTGAAGTTACCCTAAAAAGATTAGTTCTCTATTAAAAAATAGTTTACTATTGGTTGCAACCAAAATTTAGCAGGAATAAAAATATCTTATGTCCTTTGTACCAAATTTCTGAAGTCCCTGTTTAATAACCATAAGAATGGGATGACTATCACCAGATAGCAATGCTTCTTGGGACAACATTGCCCCATTATTGTTACAATATTGGGACAACTGTACAAGGGACAATTAGTTAATCTGTCTTTATGAAAAATATAAATGATCATGGACAAAATATGGTATCCAATAATGTACGATAGGATCTAAATTGAAATTAAAAAAATTGTTTGACATCAGAAGTTATATATTGTAATAATTATAGACTATTTCAACTCATCACATGCAGTAGCAATTAGAAAAATGTTAAAAAATTGAAAAAAATGGTCCTACATTGTCCGACACTTTTCTAAGTTTGAACATATCGCTCAAAATATTTTATGTAAATACTTTTTATATTTAATTTCCTTATATCTGAACAGTGTGATATAAAAATAAAGTTTTCGTTAAAAAAACATGGAAGGTTGCAGCGAGTTGTTTAATCCTCATTCTACCCACATGTGAATAAAAATATAACACATAGTTGGTAACTAGTGAGAAAATACTTTGGCTGGCAAACTCTAATAGGGTAAGTTTCTTGTTATCGAACGAATACAAATTTTCGATTTTTTAAGAAAGGATATAATAATAAAAGTTAAATAATAATTATTACATATTTCTTCTTATATGAACGAAAATGTGAAACTGCTCGAGAACTCGAAACTTACCTTTGTTAAATAACTCATTCAAACATCGGAAGATAAAATAAACAATTAAACGTACTGTAAATTTAAACCAGACTTCCTCTTGTTTAGATGATGGTCTCATTCACCATGTATTTATTCGTCAAATAATTAGTTTCTTGTTACATTTTCTTGAAATTAAGAAATAAAGTCATTAAGAAGATATTTATAGACACTTTTTTTTGTTGCATTTATGCGACTTTAAATTCTTTGTGCGACTTGAGGTTCAATGTCTGTCTTTATCTGATTATAAATAGACTTTTATTTATTAGTAGAGACTATTGAAAATAGTGCGAAGTAAGAGTAACAGTGTTTAACGTCACAGTATCCCCTCTCAACACCTTTAAAGAGATTCTGATCCCCTCTCAACACCTTTAAAGAGATTCTGAGGCCAAGAAAAACAACGAGCAGATCATTTAAATGCTAAAATATTTCTCCCTTAGAAGTGCGATGAAAATTAGGACAATTTTCTGGAAAGTTCCCTGAAAGGAGACATGAAGAATAAACTTATAAACCTTTTACTGTATTCACACAATCAAAATAAATTGATGAGAATTACTAGTTTAGGTAAATTCCTAGAACAGCGTGTCTGGACGGTCAGACACGATTCTAGGACAACTCGCCGCTAGGACAACTCGACGTCATGACAACTCGCAGCGTGATTTGTGTTTTGCTGGCGTATACATCATTCACATATATTTTAAAATATTATAAATTTGAACAATGATTTGTTTCTATACGCTCAAGACTGAAGTAAAACAGTAGTTGACAAATTTCATTATTTCAATTAATTAGTTTCTTTTGTTTTATCTTTGAGAATATTTCAGGCAGCAAAAAAATATTAGAACTATTAAAATAAATTTAGAAGTATTTAACATCTGCTTCGCAATGAAGGGCTTTCTAGTTGACGTCAAAAGGAAATTAAATACAAGGGACAGGAAGAAGAAGTCAGAAAGCAAAGTGACTCTTGAACAAAGGCGCCAACCTTTGAACAAAGGCACCAACTCACGAATAGAAAAGGAAAATTAAGAGGTGATAGTAAATGTAAATCATTAGCCTACCTAAGACAAAAATCTAAAGACCTTGTAGTTAAATAACCCTTATTTTTACAAATGTACTAGTTTTAAACTGAAGTAGTTTTTATAAGTCATTAAACGTATTAAGAAGACACCTGAGCTTGTTTGCTTTCCAATAGCAAATTATTTTAAGCAAAACACTTTCAAATGGAATGACGAAAATTTTATTGTTAATTTACAACACACACTATGTTTATATAATAGTTAAAAAAAACATTATATTTAACTTTTAAAATGGAAAAGAAAACATTTTCAAATACTGCTAAGAAAATTTGATAAATAATTTACAACACGCAGCTTATATTTAAAATATTTTTTATAAATAAATGGTGTATACGGCGGTAAAACATATATCACGTGGCGAGTTGTTTTGGCGGCGAACTGTCCTGGCGGCGAATTGTCCTAGCGGCCAGTTGTCATCACGGCGAATTTTCCGCGGCGAATTGTCCGGCGGCTAATTGTTCTAGCGGTGAATTGTCCGGTCATCGACAGACACGCCGGTGTAGGTTCCGTGTATATTACTATAGCAACCTACATCGTTTGTTATTTTCGTTTATTATACAAGATTTTATGGTTCAAGATGTTATTAGAAAATAAAAGTTGAATTCTTTTTAATATTATATTGCCCCACCACTATTTTCGTTCTGTGTTACCAGTTATTACACTGTAATTAAAATGGTTAAGTATCTCGTATTTCTAAGTAGGTAAGTTCTGAGTTATCGGACGGATCCACATTTCCGATATTAAAAATATAATATAATATAAATGTAAAGTAATATATTTTTCTTTTTATGATCGAAAAAGAGGAATTGTCCAATAAATCGGAGCTAACCCTATTTCTTTTTATAGATTAATTCTATCATTTATACAGATAAAATTATATATTTCTTATAAAGAACAACCAGAATTTCTGGACACACTGTATATAAATTAACACACTAAAGTATACACCTATATGTGTGATTGTGTGTGATTGTATGTATGTCAGAATTATACTCTAAAGGGGCAACCAGTTTTTCTTGTTCGGAAATCAGTCATTTTCCGCTTTGTATTGGTTTCAGAAAATACCGAGAACTAAGGAGAATATTTTTATGTATGTATATTGTGTGATGAGACAGTTCCAAATATGAAATACTCATGAGAAACAGTGTGGCAAAATTGGTAAATTCCATCATTTACTGCAAGTTGCAGTGATAAAGGAATAGGGGTATAATAAATTATTTATTATTTTATTGAATGTGTAGAAAAGATACAGAAATATTAAATGGTATTATTAATGATTGTTTTGTTTTAATTAATATATATTCATTTATATCTATGTATCTGTACTGCACATTAAATATATTTCAGATTTAAATTATTTAAAAAAATTCCACGAACACTTCAAAATGGAACAACACACAGCTGTACTATTTGTGAAGACAGAATCTTTTGTAAGGAAATTGAACACGAAGAACAGATTTTTTCACTTCTTCAAAATAATGGATTCTTCAAAAAAATATCAGTTATTATACCCCTTTTCCTATATTACTGCAACGTTGCAGTGATATAGGAATTTACTGCAAATTTATAAAGAAAGAAATTGATTTAAGTCGTGGTTAGTAGTTAGTTCTCCTTCTGTATAATAGAGATGGTTCCATGAGGAAATTACAACAGAAACAAATTAAAGATTAATGTAGCACTGCAGAAATTAAATACCACTTTGTTAAATATACCGTGTTGATATATTCAACTGAATGGAATTAAGTTATTTTTTTCTATTAGGATTTAATTACAATAGAATTCAAAATATCAATACTCACATTTTTTTCTTAGTCCTTCCTCGTCTCCAACTGCTATATCAGTAAAATTTGCACATTGACGTGTTTGTTACTTTTTGCAGAAATTGATAAAATTTTAATAGTTCAAATGCTCCTTTTGTAATTAGAATAGAGATAGTTAAGTTCAATAGAATTCTGTACATAATTTGGGGTAAAGGTTATTACTAGTGAGTATACTGTTTTAAAATATTTTCTAACTGTTTGATTTGTGTGGCACAACTGAGTCCACTCGAATATCTTTCCAATTGGAGTAAGTTTCCAGTTATCAGACTGTTCCATGTTTTCGATCAAGTACAAAAAATGATATAATAATGACTGTTTTATTCGGTACATGATACCTACATGTATCATGGATATCAAAAGTAAAAATAAAGTTAGATAAAAACCTATGGGTGGTCCATAGAGTTATGATAAACTACTCTAGAGAGAGGAAGTGTTGCAGCGATTGCAGGACGCTAAGGAAGACTGTGTAAAACCTTATTTTGTTTCAGTTATATCATTTCTCCATTAAATTTTGTTTCAGTTAAATCATTAAACTGACGCTAGATTGCCAGTCAGGAGACCCAAAAATAAGGATTTTAGCGTCCCGCAAGATGCAATATTATTTTGGCCACTGACTCACCACTTGGGGTGGTCTTAGTAGAAAGACATACCGGGGAATGTTTTCATGTTTTTAAAATATATATTATTAAATAGATAATTATGGTCTTTCTACATTTACTTTTGTCAGTTAATTGGTTGATCATGTATGTAGTATATAGACTATGCGCGAGTAAGTAAAGCACAGAATGCACCAAGTGTAGCTGTGAGATTGGGCGAAAAACTGGAAACACCGAACAGTTATGGGTTTAATGTTTATTTAAAATAATGTTTTTTTTTTATTGATACTGTATTTTATAACATTTGGGTTTCCCTTATAAGAGGGCAAAACTCTCGAACTTTCAGAGAGGCCAAATTGTTGGTACTCCACTGTGCTCGTACTGCAGGCGCTAGAGTAACAGAAACTGTCCGAATGTTTGACCTTTCAAGAGGTTCTGTACTGTACAGTAATACCTTATTTTGAAAGAATAGGAAAAAATTGTCCTCAGCAATGCACAAGTCTAGCCAAAAGTCGAAGTTTTCTGAGAGGAACCGTCAGACTCTAAATCTAATTGTTAGAGTAAATTACAAGGCCACGGCCACTAAAATCATGCCAGAACACCTACAGAACAAAGCTACACGAAAACAATTCGTATGGAGCTGCACAAATCTGGAGTCCATGGAAGAAGTGCAAGGTGTTTCCATTTTTTGTCCATCGCCTGTAGTAGTAACTGTGAAGTTATAGAAATTTCTTCTTGAATTATTTCATTGATGTGAATCACTTCCTCACAGTCTACTCAAGACATCACTCAAATGAGTGACCACATTAATATTCCTTTTTAACAACAATATCAATTTTCTCAAAGAAACCACCATGTTGATTTCACTCAAGTAAAGTCACTTCAGGTCTGTAACACTCTTGGGAGATGTTCTATTTAACGCCACACTTTGTTATCGGTTAAAAATGGCACGACTTCACACTGCCACCAATTGGCGACAACGCTGCCCATGTGTTGCAGGTGAAAGAGTTAGCTTTTAACTGAGACTAGAAGCCACAATCCCCTGTCTGGGTAGCTGCCAAAACCACTCAGCGAAGGGTAAAGCTACAAAAAACACACAAGTGGGGATGTAGGGGGAGCTTTAACATTAGGGATGGTCATTGAAATTAGTCGAGACAGATTTCAAGGTAGATTTATGGGAATTTTGAAAGAATCTCCCTCTGTAAGTATGCGTAGAACGCGGAAATGTAATGCAAGTAGTTATATGTTTGCTACAATTTTCTATCGAACCAAAGAACCTAATCACTATATTCCCATCAAATTGTATGTTAGTTGGTAGTCAACGAAGAAAATCTGTTGGTGTAAATTTTTTGTTATTACAAATTGTATTACAAATCATGCAATCAATTAGCATAAAATTACACCAGATTTTGAAATAAGTGATATCAATAGTAGTGAATAACAATTATTAATTCTTATGGAAACCTCAGAGCAAGAATGGAAGTCAAACTATCAGAAACTAACACATTACAAAGCTAAATAACTCAATTTATTTATAGGGAATCGAACCTCGTTCCTTCTGTACAATGTACACTATACAGTTACATATGCAAAACGTACATTATTATGTATATTATGAGGAATATTTATAAATTGACCACAAACGTAAACTGTATGTGCAGGGTGTGGCTCTAGAAATAATAATCCGTCTGGAGAATGTGTGGTGTCGTGGTTGGTGAATTAATTTACAGATCTGGAGGGCAGGGCTTCGATTCCCAAGTTGTAATATTATATATTTGATTATCGATCATTCCATTCTTACTCTGAGATGTCCCTAAATCATATAAACTTAACTATCTAAATGTACCTCATTATAGTGTGACAGAATTTATCATTATTCCATTTTATTATTGATTGGCGTAAGGGCTCAAAACACACTGCAAGCGGAGCGGAGCAGCGTGGAGTGGAAAGCCATTAATGTTGTATGGTCTTCGTATGCAGAGACGATTGTCTGTCACACTGCGAGCGGAGCAGCGCTGCATAAAAACAACAACAACAACAGCATTAATGGTGCTCTGCTTCGCTCCGCTTGCAGTCTGTACGACTGTACGTACTCTAACTCTTACCTATCGTGTAGACCTGGATGCCGTAATAAGCTGTATTTTTGGTTTATTTGAGTACTTAGGTTTTTCTTATATAGTATTATTCATTTAATTTATTCACTTCTACTAGTCTGGTCATTTACAATATAGTTGTTCATTTTTTGAAGTTAAATTCACTTCTTTAATTTGTTCCAATAATGTTAAAACTACTGACTGACTGAAGTTACCTAATTGATAGATTCTGAATCTTTCAGTGTTAGATCATTTCGTCCTCTTAAGTATTGTGCTAAAATATATCTGAGGAATGTCAAATTATTTAGTTAATTAATTCATCTTGTAGGATTTGTCATATGTAAGATTTAAATTTATTAGGATTTAGGATGTATTAAAAATTTATTGAAGCAGCTGTTTGTTCACTCTGTCTGCCTACTACTACTAGACTAGCCAGTTAGGAATTTGTCATCTATTATTAAATTTTTTGTGATTGCGAAAATTTTGATAATTTAATATATAATAAGATTTAATTATCACTTATCAATTAGTTATTTTCATGTCTACTTTGTCTATTGTTTATAGTCATTTCATATTCCCATACACCGAACAGTTGTGTTCGGTAATTGGGTAGAAACCCTAAAACTAGTTTTGATTGCTGCAATGCTGTTTATAACCTTCTACCATTAACTTAGCTTAACTTTTAACTTATTTCAGTTATCGTTCATGAATTATATTGAGATTAAAATAGTTCGATCATTTATAATTCTATTTAAGTTATTATCACCATTATAGTATTACTAGTGTACTTTCCCGTTAAAAATAACGAGTCGTCATCAATAACAATTTATTACCCGTTATTAGGTCACTTTTAATAATGAATTCAATTAAAATTAAATTTTCTGCATAGTCTAATTTATTTCATAGATAAAATACATTCAAAAATTGAATAAAAACAGGGGAATTTAAATATCAAGTCAATATATTTCTGTGTGTATCATAGTTACATTCTTTAGGTTTAATACCCGTCGAGCAAAAGCGGACACCAAATAAATAAATAAATAAACACACTATGGAAATTATTAGTATAGATATTTAGCCTGTTGATTGTATATTTAAAATAGGCATTTCATTAATCTAGGCAATCTGGCCATATTCTTTGGAGTAAATTTCTTGGTCTGCACTGAGGAATTTTCGCTGAGTCGATCCTTCTACAGAAACATCGTTTGCACTCCAGTACCGCGGAGTGATAGTACAATTGTTTTTTTTACTCATGATTGCCATTTTATAATTACTACATATGTAAAACTAAAAATATAAAACAGGTCAATTGAAACATATGTGCGAGTCAATGAGACAGCTGCTGGCCCTACGCTACACCTGTGTATCACCAGGTTATCAGTTTACAATGTACTTCGGTTATCAGAGCACCACTGTGACAGTGTTATTGAAAAGTGAACAAATAACTACAGCTTGATTTCTAGGTTCTTCGCATATTATGTGAAAGTTTGATATTTCTTCACATCATGAACACGTTTATCATGAAACATTTTGAATCTTCCTAAAGGGCCGTACACACGTAGGGTGTCTTTCCACCAGATTTTTTGCTGAGCTTTTTCAACTTTTTCCACGAAATCTTTTAATTATATAAGAACAATATAAAAATTTCAGTTGTTATCCATAATACCTGCAGGTATCATGGATACCAACTAAAATATACAACAATTTTATCGTTTTTTCTTATATTCTCGTGGAAAAAGTAGGAGCTGCTTAGCAAAAAGTCTAGCGTGCATGGCCCTCAGGATTATGAAATTAACGGTGAAATCAGTCTTCTTCAGTGACATTTATCAAAAGTCATCAGCATGATTACTTTTGATTAGGGTAAGCTCAGAGTTAATGGACGATTCCACAGTTTCGATCATATATGGAAAGAGTGTAGGAATTGTAATTCATATTTAACTCGTTATATTTAAATAAATATTATATAGCTCTTTGCCTTTTTCTCATATGAGCGAAAATGTGGAACAGTTCGATAACTCAGAACTTACCCTGTGTAATGAAAATTGAAAATATTAGTAAAAAAGGGAAATTGTAACAAAATAATAAATTATAAAAGTTTAAAATTTACATATGATTATCATAATTGATTGAAAAGATGGATCACCTGCAGAATCCGCACCACACCTCAATTTGGGGTGTGGATTGTACAGGAGTGAAATCATTGGGGTGCAGAATGTACAATGTGCAGGTGATCCGAAAAGATTTAAACAAACCCTATCCATATTATCAAAGTAAAATATCAAAGTTGAAGATCTACATATATAAGATTCAATATTTCGAATAAAAAGATGTCTATTCATCGTCAGAAATAAGCACGAAGTCCTTGTTCATGATTAACATAAGATGTATTTCTTTAGGATTGAGAAAAAGATGTTCTGGTTCCTGACGATGAATATAAATCTTCCTATTCGAAAGCTTGAATCTTAAATGTACCTTCAACGTAGAGATAAACAGTTTAACACTTTGGATGATGTCATGATTAGGTCGGGACATTTCGTCCAACGAACATTTCGTCCACGGATAATTCATCCACGAATTACTTTAATTTGTATTTTAAATGGTTTATGGGATGTATTTCATATTATTTTTCCGTATTGCATTAATAGTCAGGTGTAAATATATAATAATATTATAGTGACTTAAGCCGAACCATATCATATGAACACAAAAAATTATTTTTCTATTACAATATAAAATTATATATGCTAAGCGGGTTGACTGTATCTTTTAAGTTATACCTCATTTTAATATTTTGCATTAATTAATGAGATATTAGTAACCAAAATATGGAACTGAAATCAATATCTAGATAATTCTTTCATAACAATAAAATATCTTCTAGCTATTATATGCTCCCACCAAAATTTCTAGTTTTGGAAATAAAAATAAGTTTCTTTTATTGATCTGTGATGTGCTGGCTTACTTTTTCCGTGACATCTATTTTTTATCTTTGATTCTTATATTTATTTGAAATGGATGATTATTCCTATGTGTTTGCCATTAGATTTGTAAATATCAAGGTTTTTATGAAAAAAAAATACATCGAAAAGTCGAATCGTTATAATTTTGTAAGAGTTTCAGTCACAGTTGGTTCGAGTGAACCAGCGTGCTAGGTTAGTGACTCAGTGATTAAATTTTTGAGGGCTAGGTTAGTAGAGTTAGGGCTCTGACTGCTACGAACTGACTCTAACTACTAAACTCTAGGTATGGGAAGACGTCGACGTCTATCTCCTGGTTGCCGGAAAATTCGGTCTCGCAATTATAAATGACCTCTCAACATATATGACCGTTATGTAGTTTGTTGTATCCGCTATTTTGTTGCACTGTACACTTCATGATTGATTAATTACCTGGCAGGGAAGTCTGAGGGGTGGCACGCCCACCAATATATCTAACTTATAGCTTTCATTTATATCTCAGACCGAAAGTTCAAGGACCGAAAATTCCGAGACCGAAAATTCCTAGACCGAAAATTCCGAGACCAAAATTCCAAGACCAAATTTTCCGTTGAAATCAAACGTTAAATAAATGTCAAAACATCTTTTACAACGGTTAATGATATTATCTTCTTTTAATAAATACACTACACATTTTAATATTCACAATTTCAATTTTTCTATTATTTTGCTTTAATAAAATCGTTATATAAAACGAGAATTTTCTGAGACTGAATTTTCCTAGAACTCTATATCTCCTATAGGCAGCAATTCAAATTTAAGATTGTTTGCGGTAGTTACTTTCTAGCTACATGTGTAACGTACAGTAGTTAAAGCAAAAACAACAAGATACACTACTCTTGAAAAATTCTATTTCAAAGTGTTTGTGCAGCCATGTTGTTTTTAAACTGGTAAATAGAATTGAAATGTAGTAAGGACATTGGAGGTATTTTGTATATGTCACAGCAACTCTCTAAAATCATATTTAAGACTATTGAAGAGCGTAAAATTACAAAACCGTTCATTTATTACCCTAATAAAAAATAGTAATGAATCATTCAAGTTATTCACACTGCTTAACCCCTAGTTTTCTATTTAAGTGAAATGCCTTGATTACTCCATGCTCACAATAATTATATCTGTGACAACAGCTCACAAAGCTGTTCCAATAAAAATATAGAGCAGTAAAGTTATTAGAGAAAGTGACGTAATCAAGGCAACTGATTAAAAGACAAAATTAGAGGTTTAGCAGTTTAGATAACAAAATAAATCTATAACTGATTTTTTCGTTATATCAATTAATAAACAGTTTTTGTAATCTAACGCTCTTCAATTTTATTAAATGTGATTTTAGAGTGTTGTTGTTATGACTTCACGATCAACTTCTTTGCAATTGATGAATTATTATCTCCTTCATTTTGGAATTTGATCATTATATTTCGATCTACAGCAATGATATGATGTAAGAATTTGAAATCTAAACACCTGAAATAGGAAGATTATGAAACTATCTCCAAGATGATATGCGATTTATAGAATCTTATATCTCATCAATGATGCATTTAATTTACAAAACTGGTTGTCTTCATTCTGAGATATTGTAATTCAGCTCTCAGCGAACAGATGTTCTTTAACAATAGGCACTTGTTAACATGCTAATGTTATCATTAATAGGCATGCGAAATTGAATTTTTATACCTATTTAATGATAACATTAGCATGTTACACTTAAGTCTAATAAATATGTTCGATTAGTTAACAAAACACTTTCGACGAAAACAAATTCGCCGCACGACACTTTCCCCAAATATTAAAAAAATATAAATATAAAGAGATATTGTCCACCTAAGGTTAGGTTAGCGGTCCGTTTGGTTTTTTTGTGGGAGCTTGACCCCCCCCCCTCCTGGCAAGGATTGAAAGTAATATACTGTTATTTACTGTAAAATATGAATACCTTAGTTAGGTAAATAATTGTCCTTTTTTCGGCAAAAGTGTTTTTGGCGAAAGGACCTAGAACTATTTTCACCTGTTTATAGAGGATAAGTATCGAGTTATCGGTCAGTTCAAATTTTCAATCAAATAAAAAAAGCTGATAATAATTATTATTCAATTTTTGATTTAATTGATACCTTAATTTTAAAATGATTTTTTTATAATAGTGAACTATGAAAATAATATCTCTGCTTAAATAGTCGTTTAATTTATCACATTCATTTTCATTCTCAGAATTTTTTATTAAGCTAAAAAAAATGTTTATTAGAAAAGTCAAATCAAGAGTAATTAAATTACTTATTCTATGTACTGTTTTTTTTATTATTTACATTTATAGGAAGTCCGAGAAGATTACAAAGAGTGATGATAGCAAGAAGTATAATTGGAGAAACCTTTCAGAAAGTCAAATCAAGAAAATGTCCATTTTAGGGAGAAGACTTTATTTGAATGAAGACATTGGAAAACCTTCAGAGAAGAACTTTACCATCCACGTATGGAAAAACTGGAATCACATAATCAAACGATTCATTAGGAGATATACAGATCATGATTATGACTATTTCGAAGGATGTTCAGTGAGAAATTGCAGGTTTACTCATGAAGACAAGGATGTTATTAATGCAGATGCAGTATTCTTTCATCTGGCTATGACTAGAGAACCACCAAAAACACTTCCAAGACGACCGGAACAGATCTATGTTTGGTTGTCAGATGAGAGTCCAAAGGCAGTTTTTCATACAGGAGGACACACCAAATTCGAAGATTACACTGGCGTGTTCAATTGGTCCATGTCTTACAGAATGGATTCGGATGTCCCCGTGCCCTACGGAAGAACAGTTCTTTTACCTGAAAACGAAACTCCCAAATTGATTGATATTAAAGATAGGAAGAAAGATATTGTACTACTTCTATCCCACTGTTTCGGGGCTAACGGACGATATGAATATGTTAAAAACTTGAAAAAATATCTCGATTTCGATCTATTTGGTAACTGTGGAATAAAGGATATATGTCCCGGCCATTACAAAAAGAACTGCGACGTTATTGACAACTATAAGATCTACTTGGCTTTTGAAAACAATAATTGTGATGATTACATTTCGGAAAAGGTAATTTAACATGGAGCTTTTTTACTTTTTCAAAACTTATTGGTCATGGTCATTACCTCAAATTTCTTTTTAAACTTGCTTTGATGAAATATTATTAATTGTTGAATTAAACTATTAAATCATTAATAAGCTACCATCAATTATTTCAGCTGTGGTGGAATGCTTTGGAAAAAGGGAATATTCCTGTGGTAATGGGAACAAACAGGAGTAACTACGAGCAACATTTACCTCCAAACTCTTTCATTCACATCAAAGACTTCAATTCACCAAAGGAACTCGCAGACCATTTGAAGTAAGCTTGAATTAAGAAGTAGCTACACCATAGAAAATAAATACATATGATTTGAGAAATAATAATAAAATGAGATACGAATTATAGCCGCAAATTTCAGTAAATGCAATTATTCTAAATGTGAGGGTTTAACCTGCTAGCCAAGATTTCCAATCAGTATATATTTCCGACTATTTTACACCTCTACGACTTAGGAAGAGGGACTAGTACTTCTCAAGGTTTTTATGAATCCCATGATAATACAGAGAATTTCTTGATATATCATGACTTTTTAAGTTTAAATTTGCATATCTTTTAGAACAAACCTTGATTTATAACTCGAATCATTTGATGAGGTATGAGTATTTAAATTTCAATAGTCAAGAAATGTTTACATATCAGCGTGGTTAAATTACAAATTATCTTCCACGTTTTCAGTCATATCTCTTGTTGTGGGACGATGGTATTGGGGCGTAAGCATAAAAAGAAATTTTCAAAATATAATTATCTTTTCGGAAAAAAATAGATCGTAAATAGACGATTGGGTTTTTATAATCAGGGTACAGGAACATAACGGGTATAGTAACTAGTAGACGACGCAAAAATACGACGTCACCAAAACAACACATTTCTTGTTTGTGACCGAGCGGCTCATAATTCCTCGTATTTGCATGTTAATATCGAGAAATTTAAAGTCATTTTCGTGTAAAAGAAAAGCGAAGATGGCGATTGAACCACAAAGTTGAAAATATAAATATAATTCAGATGCAATGTGTTTTTATTTTTCAATTCTTTTACTTATCTATAAGAAGTAATGTCTTCCACATGTACTACCTAGGAGCCTAAACTAGTGCTAGATAATTGCTAAACTAAGGTTCCAATGAATAACAATATAAGGAATGAAATAATGGAAATACAATTTAACCAATGCCTAGTTAGTAATTGATAAGAAAAAAAAATTAGAAGTGACTAAGTTTAATTAAGTGTGTAGTCCCATGTTTCAAAGTGTGGTCAGAGTCGTCATTTCCAGTCACGCCGTGGTCACGTCAAACTAGATTCGATGAGCTGATTTCCATGGCCTATATGTTACTGTATCCTGTGTAGAATAGCCAAAGCTCTACATTATGACGTCACAATTTTTTTTAAATATTAGCCAGTTAGAAAATATCAGACAAAAGAGCACCTATAGTCGCATTGTATCATGCCGGAAAGTCTAATTCTGCTACTTATTACTAATAAACATTCAATTACGAAATCACTAAAGCGTTTAATGCAATAGGTGATTTGTCTGATCGTTCGAGACAAACGGTCTAATCAATGGTTAATTGCATTCGAGTGAAAATTAGGGGAAACCCGAAAAGATCGATAAAGCTGTTCGAGAACACAGCTGACATAAACCCCCCCACCCCCATAAAGACGACTCCTCCACGAACGCATGAAAATGTTCTCCTTCACCCGTAGAAAAAAAGGCAAACTTTGTTAGCATCTGTAAAATTAAATGATTGGAGAGAAGCAAACTTTTTCTCAAAGAATTCAAGTCTGGCACAACTACTGTATCGCGATTGTTTGGTCTGATGAGAAGATCTTTTCTGGTGAATTGGTTCATAATCAAAGAAATGACAAAGATATTTTCATTATGATAAAAAAGCCATGAACCGAACCACAAAGCCCACTTCCGTGATGGTAAGGTCAGACGTCTTCATTTTTGATGATTATGGCGCGCCAAAATTAACGCCAAATGTTATGTTGAAAAACATTCCGAAACCAATGTTGGAGTGTGTTGAGGATCGCTTCAGCAAGGACACTTTGTGACATTCCAACAAGACAGTGTCACGTCACACACAACGAATGTTACAGGTTTTTGCCCAAAGAAATGTGACCTCCTTTCCAAAGAACTGTGGGAGTCTGGGAAGGGCATCCCCCTCTCCGGGTGACCAATATTTTATTAGTCACCCGGTACAATTCATATATCAGTTTATTTGATGTCATATTGATGTTTTGGGGCGGTTTAGACAGACTCTTCTCAAACTAATATTTATTATTATTATTTCATAAATATTTCTTAATAAATATTTCATAATATATATAAGTACAACCATATAGTGTGGCTGTAAAATTATATTAAATGTATAATTTCTCTTACAGATACTTAGTAGCCAACCCAAAAGAGTTAGAAAAGTACCACGAATGGAGGAAGAGTTTCAAAGTTATCAACGAGCACGGTTACTTTGGAACACCAGTGTTCCACTTCTGCAGACTCTGTGAGGCTCTCAACTACAACACTAGGTCTGACCTGCCTAAGAATGCTGATCTGCTTCCCTTCTTCAGCAGCAAGGAGCATTGTTACTCTGGCTATAAGCCAACTGACTGAACACTTCCATGAGACAGTTCTGAGGTGAGGCAGACTGCTGTAAAACATGAGGAAGAAGACAATGTCTACAGTACACGTATTAGAGTAGGCATAGGGCAAATCTAGAGTTATCGGCTGGATTTGCATTTTCAATCATTTATAAAATGTATACATAATCATTATCATAGACTGATGTATTTGATAGATAATATATATAAAAATATTAAGTAAAACATAATAAATAAAATATCATATCAAGTAGAGTAGACATTGTTTTTATCGATTGTACATAGAGAGAAAGATATGGTAGGGCCATACAAGATCCAGTGGAAATCCCCTTTAATCTTCTATGGCCCCACAATAACTATAGCTTACTTTTCGTATGGTTTCTCTGTGATTATTTTCTATACATTGGAATTAATATGTGATATTTATATTGCTTTTTACATTGTTTTGTTATATTGTAGGGGACAGTGAGTCTGATAATCAGACTAGGGGTTTAAAGTTATTATGTTATTATTGCCGATCTCCCCCCATTGTCCCAAGGCTACCTCTCGGTAGGCTTTCTTTTTGTTCAATTGAAGTATTTAGGTTTTGTTTAGTTTAGCACACTTTTTCTTCAACTTTCATCTATCTTTTTCTCAAGTTTTTCCTCTTCTTTCTGCCTTGCTATATCCATGGGTAAGCAGACTGACTGTGTAGGTCTCTTATCCATGGATTTCTTGCCATCCATGCACAGGGTTGACACGGTTACCTGTGGTAGCCTAGTACTCAACCTAGTGCATGGAGTGTACTTTCACTGTCCCCTCTTCTACGGGGCCTTCTTCTCTTCATGTCTCTTTAAATCACTTGTTTGTGGGTGGGGACATATTTCAAGCACCTTAAATAATAAAAATGTTGTTTTGTTAGATTGTGATATTTATACTGTTTTGTGTTCTCTTTTACATTTTTATACTATTTCATATTTTTCAGTTTTCAAATAAACATTCCTATTACTTTATATTTAATCTTCCTACAGGGAATGTTTTTTTAATTTTAATTACAGTGAATCTTAGAGAACTTGAAAAGGATATGATATCATCCTAATATTGAATTCCAAGTGAATTAATAAAATGAATGCTATTTTCAACCATTTCTATAAAAGTGAATAAGAGAATAGGTTTGTAACACCATCAATAATCTCCTTTCGTACAGTCACATAAATGATAGTACAGACAAAGTCACATAACTGATAGTACAGACAAAGTCACATAACTGATAGTACAGACAAAGTCACATAACTGATAGTACAGACAAAGTCACATAACTGATAGTACAGACAAAGTCACATAAATGATAGTACAGACAAAGTCACATAAATGATAGTACAGACAAAGTCACATAAATGATAGTACAGACAAAGTCACATAACTGATAGTACAGACAAAGTCACATAACTGATAGTACAGACAAAGTCACATAAATGATAGTACAGACAAAGTCACATAAATGATAGTACAGACAAAGTCACATAAATGATAGTACAGACAAAGTCACATAAATGATAGTACAGACAAAGTCACATAAATGATAGTACAGACAAAGTCACATAAATGATAGTACAGACAAAGTCACATAAATGATAGTACAGACAAAGTCACATAAATGATAGTACAGACAAAGTCACATAAATGATAGTACAGACAAAGTCACATAAATGATAGTACAGACAAAGTCACATAAATGATAGTACAGACAAAGTCACATAAATGATAGTACAGACAAAGTCACATAAATGATAGTACAGACAAAGTCACATAAATGATAGTACAGACAAAGTCACATAAATGATAGTACAGACAAAGTCACATAAATGATAGTACAGACAAAGTCACATAAATGATAGTACAGACAAAGTCACATAAATGATAGTACAGACAAAGTCACATAAATGATAGTACAGACAAAGTCACATAAATGATAGTACAGACAAAGTCACATAAATGATAGTACAGACAAAGTCACATAAATGATAGTACAGACAAAGTCACATAAATGATAGTACAGACAAAGTCACATAAATGATAGTACAGACAAAGTCACATAAATGATAGTACAGACAAAGTCACATAAATGATAGTACAGACAAAGTCACATAAATGATAGTACAGACAAAGTCACATAAATGATAGTACAGACAAAGTCATATAAATAGCAGCTTTAGTTTTCTCAAGGTCTTCTGTTTACCGTACTACTATCGCTACTATCACCTGTCTATCCTACTACTATCACCTATCACTAAGTAATCACACTATTTTCCTCCTATTTGATAACAGTTAGAACGAAATTATTGTACGATCATCGTACAAATTTATTATTAAATACATAGCAAGGAGAATATCTGTAATGTATTTATAAGGTTAAACTCATAATATTTCCTTTGAGTAAGTTCTGAATTATCGGACGGTTCCACATTTTCGATCATATAAGAAAAAAGTATATATAATTAAATTTAATTTACCAACTGTTAAATTTTATATTCTTTCTTACATGCATGATCGAAAATGTGGAACCGTCCGATAACTCTTAATTTACCCTATAGCTATAATTTGATGTTATTTTTATATTTCTAATTGCGCTTCTTTCTCTAATAAATGATATATTTAATACAGAGGTGCATGGTAAGCCAATCAATTTAGATTTATGCTAAATTGATGAACACACGCATATCTATTAATAGTTTGCCTCTTTCGTGGTATAGATTCCTCAGTTCTGAGTCACAAGTGAAGAAAAAGGAAGGAAACGGAGTAAATATTTGTCATAGGTAGCACAAATATAAACATCATCTCACTCCAATACATTTATTTTAGGAGAACTTACTCTGCCTAATTACTCAATCGCGAACTTGAACTAAATAACTTAAAATGATTATATGGGTTAAAATGATTATATGGAATAAAATGCTTATATGGGTTAAAATGATTATATGGAATAAAATGATTATATAGATGAGTTATAATGCTTATATAAGATATTTGAAATGATTATAATAAAGTATTGTAACACAATATATCAAATATTAATCAATAGATTGAAAAAAAAGATGCCTGAGATTTCAATAATCGATTAATATCTCGCAAATATTAAAGAGAAATATAAGTCTTACACAAAATGTAAATCATATACAAAATGTAACTTCTTTTACACATGTTAAGAAAGTTTTAATGCATTTAAAATGAATAATAATAGCCAAAGATATCAAGATAATCAAAAGATATGACATGTAGGTTAAATTAATCTCTATTTAATTTCTTAATTCAACAACAAACTAATTAAATTAAAGAGATAAATTGTCAGATAAAATGACACCAGAGGAAATTCTCCTCCAAGCATATTCTTATAATATTATTATCTGAAATAGAAACATTTATTCGTTAGGACATTGCATGTGGTGTTAATGGATGCCCATTATTCTATGCAATAAAAAACAAAAACATTAGGGAAAGTTCTTAATTATCGGTCAGTTCTACATTTTCGGACACGTATGAAAAAGTATTGGTATAATAATTATTATTTAACTTCTATTTTAATTAAAATAAATGTTAAATAGTAATTGCTATTTTTTTTTCTAATGTATACGAAATTGTGGAACTGACCGATAATTAAGAACTTACCTTAACCATTAATTATTGTACACGAAAATTTTTGTCTGTCTCTCTATTGTTTACGCTTGCGTAGTACAAAGTTAACCTTGTTTGTATCTGTGATGCGCATTTATTTGGCACTGATAGAAAAGTAACCTTCTTTTAAGGTGAAAAGAAGGTACAAAGATAACCTTCTTGATCTTGTAAGGAGAAAAGAAGGTGGAGAAGGTAACCTTCTTGTAAGGTGAAAAGAAGGTGGAGAAGGTAACCTTCTTGTAAGATGAAAAATAGGTGCAAAAGTAACCTGAAAAGTACTAAAGTACAATCTAAAGAGAGAATAAAAGAAATTCTACGATATAACTATAAAATATACAGAATTATAGTCTGATTATTAATAACAATAATAATAAGTAATAAGCTTGTAGCCTATCATTAGTTTTATAATTAGAGATATGTCACTGTATGAACTAATTTTAGTCACAAAAGCTTAAAATAAAATAGTTAATCATGAAAAGTTTTCTATGACAATCAAAAGATTGTTTTAAAGCGGATACTATCTCATTATTGAGGAAATGTTAAAATTAATATTATAAGGAGTTACAGACAAGGAAAATAAGATGACAAATATACAAAAGAAGTTGGTAGTTCATGTTTTGAATTTAATGGCAATAGTCATTCTCAAATAAGCTGTAAAACGTTAGCCTCCACGTTTCACATAATGGTTATTCTGAAATTCTAAATTTGGTTATTGTTCTACGATTGGAATGTGAATGTTTTCGAATTTCTAAGTCTACAGTAATTTGAGAATTCATCAAATCTATCGTATTATGTTCATCCAAAACTCATCTTCGATGGCTGTCCCTCCTTCTTTCCTAGAAGATATTCTGCAAAGCCTAATTAAAAAATACCAGAGGAAACTCCTGAGTTTCAGGGTCTTGAAGGTAAATATTTTACAAATCATTCATCTCCAAATTCTTCCATGATTCAACAAAGTAATTATGAAATCTTAAATAATTATTCCTATTTCCCAAAAATGTTTATATTATTTATATTATATGCTTAAATGTTTCTATTCCTCAGGGTTTCATTTGTTTGAGCCTCGCCGTTTTCTGTGTTAATTTCTTTTTGCTACTCCATAGGAAATCAGGTGGGACATCTAAAGTATTCTTGATATATTAACTAATGATATTAACATATATATTCTTGAACTGATAAATTTGTCTGTCCTACAATAACTTTTTAAAATGTAATGAAAATAATTATTTACATAATTGTATATAATGGTGGAAACCTACTTTTGTTTCTTTGAAAAGATAATTTTATAAAGAAAATTTATTTATATTAGCGTGATTTATTAATTTTGAATATGTTATTTCAGTTCTAGAATCAACCCAGTGTAATTTTCTTAGAAGACGCGGTGTGGGGTGGCCTTGTCAGGATAGCACAAAACATTCACAAGTAATGAGTCATGAATATTATAATGTAATTTTATTGGTTTATTGACTAGAGTAATACAGGCATCCCCCGCTTTAGTGAGTTGTACTTAAAACGAGGCCTGCCTGTAAACTTGCAATATGTTAGGTTTCGAGTTATAAGAGGGTTCCAGTTTTTCAAACTTGTAAGAAAAAATATACAATAATTATTATTTCACATTCAATCTAATTTAATTTATGTCCATGATTCTTGCAGCTATCATGAATACCTAATAAAACTAAAAGTTAAACTAAAAGTAGCTACTACTTATATATTTTTTCTTATATGATCCAAAATGTGGAACCGTCCGATAACTTGGAGCTTCCCTATTGCAAGGTAATTAGTCTTTTTTTCACTGTCACTGATTCCACTTCTATTAATGCACTCTATTTAAATTATTAATTTAAATTACAGGATGATGAAACATCTGGAAGAGCAAAATCACTCATCAGCCTCACCAATTTACCGATAGTTGTGATGTTGAAGTCAAGGGACAAAACGGCCATCAAACAGTGAGTAGTAATTTAGAACAAATATAATAGTATATTTATGCAGATTACTGACATATATCTAGTATATGAGAATTTTTTTTTAAATTATTTAAAGAAGGTTTGCTTCTTCTGGCGGGGGCCTTTAAAAAAAAAAAAAAATTATTATCTTGAATTTAATCTAAAAATCGGGAACTTAAATTGATTTCATAGCAATAATATTATAAATTAACCTGTGCAATTAATAGAATTAATTACAGAACGATTTATAGTATGAAATTATTCAATTTTCTATTTCCTCTTGGCAGAGCATTGACGAGTTTGCACAAAAGAACTAAGGATTACCAGCCCTCTATATACATCTCTACTCTCTATTACGAAGACCCTTCCATATATGATGTACTTAACCAATTCCCATTTACTGTTATAAAACCTTCACTAAGAAAATCAGAGAGTAAATGCTTCAAAGAGATTAAGAAGAAAAAGATTAATTTCCTTAACAGAAATGCCAGTCATTTCTCTACCGAGTCATTTTCACCCCGTCTGCTAGACAGAAACGATGATCACAATTTCTTCTCAGTTCACCACAACCACCCGCAGAATCCCCTGAACCAGATGTACTTTAAGAATTCTATATCTGAGTACCTAGAAAAAACTTCTAACCTGACTACTGCTAGCTATATGAAGTACTTACTTCAAGAAGAATACTTATCTCCTGTCAATTTGCAATACTATCCGACTGGCGATGAAAAGTGGATGGAAGTGAACTCAAGAAATGATAAATCCATATCTAAAATAAGGTTCAGCAACTGTCAGGTGCTGGAGAACTTCAAAGAAAGTTTGCTATTCATTTTCTCTGAAAATACGAACGCTGACAAGCTTGTGATTGTTTCTGATGAGTATATCTTCTCATCAGATTTTGCCAGGTACATAATGTCTTGAATTTGAATTTTGCTGTTAGATTAAATTCGTCTAGATTTTGTTTAGAGTGTCTGTTTCCCAGGCGACTAGGATTTTTTGCTGGGATAGGAAGAGAAAATCCCAGGGATAATTTCATTTTGACTGGGATATTCCCTTGATATCCCAGGAATTAATCTCTCTTGCCTGGGTTCTTTGTGCATTATGTTCTGATAAATTCAGTGAATCATCTTCACAATTAATCAATTTCACTCTTTACAGTTTCATTTGGCAAAGCCAAGATGTAATTTCAATGGATCCATCAATATTTTGCATTTCTCTAGGCAATCCCTTACATCCATCAATTTTACCAAAACCATCTGAGTTTCACTCAGCAAATCCACATTCGGAACAATTCCAGAATAAACTCCAAAAAGAACGCAAAAGGAAACATACTGATTTTGAATTCTTGTCATCTGGTCAAGTTATGCGCAGAGTGGATCATTTCTTGTACCATGGTTCTGTTATTGTCACCAAAGAAATTGTTGAAGAGATTCAAGGAGGTTTTACATTGACTCCATATCCAGCAACGAGATCTTCACCAAGACCCGTTGATTTCTTGGAGCCTGGATCTAATTATCCAGAAATCAAGGAATACGAAACGGACCACATAGACAGCCAATTTGATAATGAAAACTGGAAGAAAACTATAAAGGCTGAAAAGTTTGATGAGAGTAAAATGTTTGATAACATTCAATATGATTTCGATATAATGGTAAGTGGAACTAAATCATTCTACCAGATATATGATGAATACATAACGTACAATTTGTACATATAGCTTAATTTTAAATATAAAATTCAAATTAAGATTTCAATTGCTCTTTGGACATGCACAAATAACTCTTAAATTCTAATAAAATGCTGTTATTTCTGTCCAATAAGATTAATTGATGTATTTAAAACAATCTTAACTTTCTTTAAATTTAGATTAATAATTTATATTACCTATTTTAAAAACAAATTCATGTGATGTACTCTAATATCAAGGTTGAGTTGAGTGAATGGCTTACCTGGAATAGTCGCCTGAGAGGCTGCTTACATCCAGCAATACCTAGAACCTGCAAAATAGAAGACATCAGGGATTACAAAACTCTTGTGAAAAACATTCCATCTTTGAATGATGAGGATGTAGATTTACCATCTTTGAGGAGAGTGAAAAACCAAAACAAAAATGTTAATAATCGATTGACGTCCCGAGGTGCATTTTTATCTTGGGAGACTCTTAAAAAGATGGAGTCAAAAGAGCTGAATGGTGTGAAAGAAGATGTAAGAGTTGATTTCGAAAACTGCCTTTCGGTTGAAAACTCAGAGGTCAATCTTGCCAACTTAAACAGGTTTGATGTAGATTTTTTGTTTGGTAATAAAATTGGAATATTTTTGCGAATTGAATAATGTTTTTACTTCTTTTAATTGCACAGAATGGTGCGACATCGCTACGAAAAACAGATTTTCTTCGATATGCACAGATCAGAGATTGTGCCTGTGGCGAATGATTCAAGTTGTTTATCAGTCTGGTTTCCACCAAAGAATTACACTGTTAGTAAATTTAAAATATTATTATTGCTAATTTACATTCAGTAAAGACCAAAATATAAATGAAGATACTACTGGTTAGATTATGTAACCTAACGTGATCATTTTTAGAGGTGTTTGTCATTACTAGATATCAGTTACCAGTATATGATTGTAAAATAAACTTCAATCCACATATCATGTAGTTAATAAATAGATTAATATAAGTAATGTACATTATAGAATAGAAAAAATCGTACGGAAATTTATAGTAGGTAAAACGTTTTTCTTATTTCAGGCTGGAGCTACCTATGTACTATTTATGAAAATGACAAGCACATCAGACGATTACACTCTCCTAAGACTATTAGAGGTGAGATGCTCTACAATTAAGATAATATACATTTTGTTGGCTATATAATGAAGATGATTTATATTTTTACAGTGCTTTGGAATCTCTAAATCATCTCGAGGTTTCTCAAGAGGAATTCAAGGAGGTAATTTCAACGGCGTCTATCAGCTGCAAGTCGGCGATGGAAGTGTGGTTTACGCGATGGCGATACCCAGCGCCAGACTCTCGTAAGAACTTTATCTGTTAACAGTTTATAATATTTGTCTAAATGTATTAGGAGACAGAAAAATAGGATTGACTCATACATTTTTTATTTATTGATCAGTTTTCCAAGTAGTTTATTTATATAGTCTCATAATTTTAGTATAATGTTGATCTCTGATTGAAGGGTTGAAAAATCAATCTTGAAGATATTTTAAGATTCGAGCTTTCGAATTGCAACAGCTTGAATCCTAAAATACCTGCAACGTTGATATTTTGATTACCCTCATTATGTTAGTGCCTCTTTTCTACCAATCAACAATTGTTCTTTCATATTTCAGCCCTGAAATGGCTTCCTCTACCGTAGTCTCCGCTCGTCCTGGTACAAGTTTCGGTATAATCATTCTGCCCAATTCTGAGTTCGAAGACTCACGATATGTGTGGAGGAAAGTGCCTGTGTTTGCAGCAGACGATTACTTCAACGGGACTCTTGCAGAAGGAAACACTACAGTGAAGACGAGATGAGTGGTCAGGTCTTTAGGCCACAGTTGAAGATTACTCCACAGTTAAGCTGTTCCTTTGAAATCTAATGTGTTCTCTTTGCTATTCATATAATAAATAAGTATTACGATATCTATGTTGATAAATATATATAACAACCATAAATCACGTCCTATTTGTATTGCGGCTAGTGCTCTCAATGCTTATTCATTCGATGTAAAAAAATATTGATGAAGAAAGTCAATGTTTTGAAGGGACTCAGATGATTGCATTAACAAAATTAAGCAATTAGATTTGTGAAAATGTGATATGGACCAATTATTCACAAATATTATCAATGGTGATTTAAAATCAATAATTTAATAATTCTATAGGGAAATGTGAATAATAGAGTGGTTTTATTTTCATTGTTAGCTTATTGAATATATTGATAAACTTTATACAATATTATTGTTCAATTTTATATCTTGAATAGGGGAAGAATGTATTATTTTAAAAATCATATTATAGTTATGATTGATTGTTGTAACATATCGCCTGTGACTCAAATTGTAAATAGCTTCAATATATTCTACAGGAAAGCGATATGGAAAATTTTATTTCGTGTATTTATAATAACAATAAAATCTAGGTTGAAATTTTTTAACCCAATCACAAGAATATGTATAATTATATTTATAAGTTATTTGCACTACAGTTTGTGATGAAAATAAATAGTCATTCTTTATGAGCACAGATTGTCATCGGTACTCCAATGCAGTAATTCATTAGAAAAAGTCATGCTTTTTTGCTTTAGTTGAACACGTTAAACTGCGTAGATTGAACACGACACAGTGTTCAAAGGGGGATAAGTGGCGAGTTAATCGACCGACCGGTTCTACTTTTTCGATAGCATAAAAAAATATACAATTTATAATTTTAACTGGTTATTCAAATTGTTATCCATTATATAAAGCATATGTTCTAAATTATCAGTATTTTATTCGCAATAAAATAACTAATATAACTACTGTTTATAAAATTAACGATGCAACATGTAGACCCTTTTAATTACTTCAAATATTGTATATAGTTGAAATATTAATGTTGCATTACGATATATAAAATTCAAATTATAAAACTTATTTCACGTAGATTTTGAAATGTAATCTCAACTTTCAAAATATATATTATAATATATTAATCATTAATAATATAAATTGACATTCAAAAGTATATTTAAATGATTCAGTCCGTGATATGATAAGTTTGGCCTCTCCATTTTCCTCTTTCATTTGTCGTAGCATTGACATTATAGTTAGATGTTCAAGGGTACTCAGTACTCACATCTGTTCTGATGACTCACGACTCTCTGACTCACCTCAATGAAAACTCACCATTATTATTAGATAAGAATTTTACCTTCAGTGTTTAAAAGATATCGGCTAATATTATTTTAGTTCTATATTACCCACTTCTCTTTTTATCTCCCCTTATTGCTATTCCCTTTCTTCCATGAAGTACATTAAATATCTACCATTCTGTTCCTCTCTAATTTTCTCCAGCAGATTACCTACATTCAGGGTCACATCTCTAACTCAAATCAACTGTGAGACATCTCTTTAATAAGTCTGGTAAAAATAGTATATAAAAAAATAGTATATAAAGCTCATTATTAGTTAGTCACCATTCAAAGTTTTGATTATTAAGAACCATCGTGGCGAATTTAACTGGAGAATAGAATATTTATAGTGTTTTGAATTGTTGAAAAATAGAATTAGTGAATTAGCAATGTATAGGTCTCAGGGATTCGAGAGAACTGTGAGGAGTAGTTGAGACTCTTTTTTCCAAAATAGTAAACTCCAAAGGATTAGGATCTGGACTTACTGCAGCTAAATGTATTTATCTACAAAGGATGGAATGTTGCTTTGAATCCAAATATGTGTCAATTGGAGTCATGTTATGGTGAACCCACAACCCACGCTATCATGTTGCAGATAGCGTGGTGAACCCACAAAGTGTTCTTTAGCTCATACCAGCAATTTCAGTTCCAGATTGAGAGAGATGTACCGTTCTCAGTACGATTTAACCTCAAAAAGTTACAAGGTAGAAATCCGAGGAAGATTTAACAGTGGCCGTCACAGAAACCCAAGCCATTGCAGACTGTGCATTATAATGTTCCGTCACAATCCTACCCTGACCTGAAATTGAGGAACTCTAAGATCGATCATTATAACGCTTCACAACTTGCTAAATGTTAAATTTATTCTCATGTGTGAACACCAAGTTAGGAAGTGTGCCTTCAGTTATTCCATTCAGGAGGTAACGACTTCATTCTTTTAGGACTCGATGCATTGAAGTTTTGGTAACACTGGCTTCTGCAGTTAGTTGACGATGAAGTTGACGAAACTTCTTCCGCTTGTCGTTTACGTATAAGCGTTCTAATTTATCAGAAATTGAATCTCCTTGAACTTTATAACATTTTTCTAAACAGTTGAACCATTCATTATCAATTTCTTAGAATTTGATGAATGAGTCTCACCTTTTTATGTGGAAGATGCCTGAGATAAGAAGATTATGATAGATTCAAGATGTTATAGGATTTATAAATCAAATATCGTTTTTATTTGATTTAATTGATACAGAAAACTGGTTGCCTAAATTCTGAAAAACCCTGTACTGATATCATATAATTCTTATTAAAACTTTTATTCTATTGTCATGCATACTTTGATTCAGAACTGATTGTTTCAATTAGGTTTTTTGCCTCAAATGAGGTGTTTCACTATTTCAATGATTTAGTAATTCATTTAATTATTATTAAGCAATTTAATAAGGAAATGAAAGAACAAAATAACCGGTAAATTAATATAAAATACACAGTTCATCAGATATGGGCTGTTCGAATAGAAAATTGTTTATAATCATATAACAAGGTATCATACTTCTATAATAATTAAAGTTTTTACTTTTGTTCAAACCGTTCTTTTTGTGTTTATAAATAAATAAATACATAGAAAAATACTTCCCTGAGGAAAGCTAAATCAGAACTCAATGATAGAGAGAGATCTTACCCTAGCTATACCAGATATCTGTTTTTTGATTTTGTTTAAAAAGACATATAATAGGGATCTATTATATTATAATAGGGATCTATTTCAAAGGTACAAGCATAAAATTAAACAAATAGGCTTATATATTAAATATACATGCATATGGATGTACAAAAGATACATTTTCCCAGATGGTATTTAACAAACTTTTTTGAGTGATAGATATTTGGTTGAAATAAACAAAATTTCAGAGTTCGTGAATAAATGTATATTAATATAGTCCAGTTGAAATTATAGTTCATAACATTTTATTCACCTTTGAGGTTAAGAGAATATCATTTAAGAGAACAATTCAGAACAATGCACATTTTGCAATATGTATTCTGAAGATGATTCAGGTGATTAATCAGCAAAAATACCTATTCATTTCTCAAGTTCTATTGGTTGAATGTATTACTCTATATGATGTGACTATTACATACAGACACTTTGCCTAATCACATTAACCATCAAAGAGTGGTATATTGTTACATTAATAACACCTTTCCAATGAGAAGGTCATGGTGCTCTATAGATGGCATTGCGATGTCTGGCTTATAGTGACGTAATTAACACCTGCCCTCTAATTGGTACAAATAAACACTATGTATGACAATTGAGTCATAAATAACAGTTAATAATTATGAATTCAATGGAATTAAAAGGGTTTTAAACATAATTTTCTTTTAATAGCTGGGCAAGTCAATTTTTGTCGATACAGGTGGCTGCATGGGGGGGGGGGGTGGGGGGTGAAAGTAGTAAAGGGGGGGGGGGGTATGTCTATTGTCAGGTGTGGGGTAGAGGGGGGGGGGGGAGGGGAGTGAGTAACAGTGGAACTGTGATTAAATGCATCATAATGTTATTATGAATCATTTCAAAATGCAATAACATTTCTAAGCATACCTATTATAATTAAATAAATGACTTGACTGGGAAATTATGAGAGACTCTACATGAGAAAATTTTAAAACTTTTTAGTATACAAAAGTGAAAATTTTAAAATGATTTTGTATAAAAATATTACGAACAACATTTTGAACTTACAAATATTAACTTCAGCACCAAAACTTAATAAACTGTTATTTTAAGAGAAAATATCTTATTCAGTTATTGATAAATATAATAAACTTATTTTAGAGTGCAATATGCTTAACAGAGAAGGGAAAATACTCTGGAAGGAAATATTTTGTAACAATGTGTGGAAAAAATTCTTTTTCACTCAATTGCATGAAATTGAAATAGTGATAATAATTAAAATTTCGTATATTCTCTTAAACATTAATAGAATTTAATTCTTCATATAAGATAAGTTTATCAATTACTGAATAAAATGGGTATGTTCCGTGTCATAGTACAGTTCTACATTAGAAAAACTAAATAATTTGATTCATTTAACTGTATATTTATGTTACTATTATATTTTCAAAAATGGTCGCAAATGTGGAACTGTCCGATAACTCGGAACTTACCCTATCTCCTTGTACCGATAACTGACAAGAAAAAGCTAAAAGTGTCAGTAACTGCCTAAGCAGTGAACACAAGGTTTGCTATTTTGCTTAGTCAGCTCTTTCTGGAGAGAAGTGACACTATTTCAGACGTGGAGTCTTATTGCAATGAGAAATATCAATTATACATTTATAAGACTGATATTAGCAGTGTTGCCAAATTAATAAAATAGAAATACATAAATAGTTGTTGTTAATCATTCGGATAAACTGTATAAATAAATAGGTTTGATAATTTTTCAAATTCTTTCAATTAAAAGGACGTTAATTTTGAGGTAAAAAGTTTGAATGGAACCACTATTAATGGTTGCTATCTTAATTGAATACTTTCAATATTATTATTCAATATAATATAATGCAATAGGTGCAAATGACTATATATAATATATTTATTAAGTAAAAAAAAGGCTACTGCATTAAGTAGTTTCTTGAAGAATTTAAACATTATTTATTTAGTCTTTTCTTTTCAAGGGAAAGAATTGTTTTTTAAACAAGGGAAATATTAATGTTATTTCGATGGAATGGAAAGTACATTATCATCATCTAGCCATTACCAGATGGTACGTTCATACCTTTTTTCGTGAGGTCAACTGACCTGGTAGGGTCAAACGCTCGTCAGTGGAGAGTTGGAGACGGTGCCGATAGGACATTAGGTGTCACGCTCTTGCTAAACACTGCCAATGATGATGTGAACTGTGAAAACTTATTGGGACATTTTGCAATGCAGGCATAGTAATTAGGGTAAGTTACGAATTATCGGTCAGTTCACATTTTGGTTTTAGAAGACAAAATGGTATAGTAACTTTTTAATTGGTATCCATGATACCTGTAGGGTATCATGGATACCAATTAAAAATTACCATTACTACATAGTTCTTTCTTATATGACCGAAAATGTGGAACCAATCGACAATTCGTAACTTACCCTCCCACTTTAGATATTTTGTGAATATTCTAAAAAAATGTAAGAACTATTTTAAATATTTACGCAATATACTTTAATAGGTTTATTAATGTTACCTATTTTCAGTGTGTTTAATGGTATGTATGCATTGAGGCTATGTGATAGGAACACATACGCACATGAAGTTATTAATAGATGGTGAGCTGACGTTCATATTTTCACGAGGGGGAAACCTAATAATTTACCTCTGCTATAACTATATTCACTATCTTCACTATATTCACTATCTCACTATACAAAGTAGTTAAGTCTCGTAATATTTTCATTATAAGAGATTAGAAGAATATTATCACCCCCCCCCCTTAATTTTGTGCTAAAGTGTCGCCATCTGTTTTAATATCTTCGTCATTGCTGGTCCCTGATGTCAACTTGAAAAATATTGTAAAAAATGTTTGCTTCTTTTCATATTGTTTTTAAGCAAGTCTTTCAGATTGAAAATATTTTCAAAATATAATTAACGCAGTTTGTCTACTATAAAGTGGCTTAAATAATTTGTATCCCTAAAGTGCGAATAATAGCTTGGTATAAAAATAAAATTTATATATAATAATTAAAATAGCAGTTAAATAGTTATTATTCTATTATATGATCGATAATTTAGAACCGTCAATTAACTCGAAATTTACCCTAATACATATCATTATTTATTTTTTCTAAAAAGTGCATTACTTTTTCATAATTTCTTTTACAATTTCAGAGAATTGAATTCCTTTCATTACATCTATTTGCTTTTATTTGTTTGAATTCTTCTTAAGATCTTTATCAAATAATTAAATTGAAACTTCGGACTCAGATTACTTTGCAATTCAATTTTCAAACCATTTTAATATTTCTCACTCAAGTTCATGTGGAAGTTCATAACAAATTTCATATACAGCATATTAACTTAATTATAAACATCTTATACAGCATACTTACCTAATCATAAATTTCTAAATAAGTCTGGATATTAATATGTGTATATTTCTCTCTAATCTTATCTATATATAATGTTTTCAAAGTTATAAGAACAAAATCCTTTCAAGCCGTCAATTTAACAAATAATTTATATTTCTAAAAAGTTTATCTTCCCGTATCATAAAGTATGTTAATCTGAACTTATGAACCAGGCCGTCAAATTGTAAATTCATAAAATATCTCAGCAAAAACGGTGATAAATTTTTACAACTATGGAGGAAAGTCCAAAGTTTTGGCTTATGAAACTATTTATTGAGTTTCTCTCCTTTATTTGACTTTTACGAAATAGAAAGCGTGATTTTTTTCATCTGAAGCAAGATTTATTGGATGTAAGAAGTGCCTGCGCAGTGGTTTGGAAGAGAAGATATACTCGAAAGGAGAACATTGTGTCCAAATCTTCAGGTGTTTTTATATTAGATAGAACATTCTTCGAGCAATGCATGTCAGAATGCGATTTCATGCTCACTGAAAATTAGCATACATTTAAATAAATAAGGAATTCTTTTTGGCAACAGATGTCACTCTATCACAATCATAGGTAACATATTTCACAATTAATGATGCCATTAGGGTTATTTTGTTAGGCCGGTAAGTAAAAGCCGGACTCACCTTCCTGTTTGGTCTGTGCCATTATGCAAATGATGATGGATGACCTTCTGCGTGGAGAGTCTAAGAACTAATTACCTCGCAGTGATCTATAATCCTCAGTAAGGAACATTAATGTCCTGTTGCAGCTTTCTCTTGCAAATATTCTTTAGCCTGATCCTTTTAGTCCCAAGTCACAGCATGTATTCAGTCAATATGAATGGTGTTCGTTCAGTATAAGTGAATTCAGAGAGCAATGAGTCTTGATGGTGCTTAAGCCTGATGGTCTGTCAAACGGACAAATGCACCTTAGACACGACAACTCCATTTCAGGAGACAGTCTCCTCGGCAAATTGAATGAGTCGCACTCATCAACACGCTGGAGATGAGCTGCTTAGAGACGCCGTATTAGGTCCCTCGCATGAGTAGGCAGCTTAGGGTGGTAAGAAGAAGGGGGTATTTTGGGGCTGTTGGAGCTTACAGTGACTAGTGAAAGATAGATAGAAAAAGGGTAAATAGGAGCTGTTGGATATTACAGGGACTAGTGAAAGCAAGAAGAAAGGGATACTTTGGGGCTGCTGGATCATACAGCGACTAGTGAAAGATAGAAGAAAAGGGTATTTGGGGGCTGTTGGATCTAATGGAGACTAGTGTCAAGAAGAAAAGGGAAAATAGGGGCTGTTGGATCTTACAGAGACTAGTGAAAGAAAAAAAGGGGTATTTTGGCGCTGTTGGATCCTATGGAGACTAGAGAGATGGAAGAAAGGGGTATTTTGAGGCTTTTGGTTTTTTGCAGAAACAATTTTTTTTGCATTAGGGGATAATCTTTTGTATTATATATATATAGATCTAGTTACAATATTATGATGTAATCATTGATATATTTACCTCTTTAATAATATCGGCTAGTCTTCATAACAAAAACCTTCATATCTATCTAAGTTTACTAAAACATAATAAACTAATTAATTATCTTCATAATATTTCTCGGAACAATGAACTCTCGGAACTTTTTTGCTGTCGTAGACATTTTAGTTTCAAAACAAAATGAACAATTCTGGTGAGCAATCAAATTATTTGTCTATTCGGTCTGATATTTTAATTGCGAAATGCACTTTAACTAATTATCAAAAGTTAAAATTACAATATTGTAAATGTTGAGAATAGACTACTGGAGCAGATTTACCTTCGGCCTGCGCTTTTACTGCACTGAATTTACCTTAGATACCCCTTACATTCACACATCTTAACTATTCATCCTTCTCTTCATTCTTTGCGTAGTCTGATAAATCAGAGAGAAAATGTACATCCGTACTTTGGAGGTTAATACAAACAATCTCTTGAGGTTTCCGTGTCATTTTGCAGGTTTTTTCATCCACATCTCAGTAACAAAAGGGGCTAACGTTAGAGGAAAATAAAATGTTCCGTAACAATGAGAGCAGCATTATTCCGATGACTCTTTTTCTTTGAAAATCTTATACCCTCAACTCCATCCCCCTCCCTTCCTCCCTCCATATCTTCTCCACCCTCCCCTCCTACATCAGCAACCTAGATATAAAATATATAAAGTAGGTAGGAGAAAGAAAGGATGTAATAAATTTAGCAAAATGCGATTTATAGTATGCGTTCATGTGTTATTTTATAAAGAAATTTACCGAGAGAAGTCAGAGATGCCCGTAGTTGATTTTATCTGGCCCCACCATAATTTTCAGTTGTGTCACCAGGACACAACTGAACTGAAGAACTTATTCTTCCAAACCTAATATAATTCGTGGATGTGATATATGGTATGTATCCTTCCCCAACCGACATTTTGAAGTGATGTTGTACCAAAAATACAAAGGACTTCGAAAGAGTTTAAAAGTAAAAGCGGATAGTGCAATTGTTTATGGAAGAATATGAAGAAAGGGTTATTTTAAAAAATAATTTAAAAACTACTTTATAAAGAGGTAAAGCAAACCATTGGTTTATTTCCGCTGTTATTCAATCGTGTAAGTGTCCATTTAGTCAACTGTTCTGTCAGTCGCCTAACTATCTTCAAATCGTCCATTTCGAAAAGTGATTGTCGTTCGAATGATGTTCAAAGAGTCTAACGAGTCACTGAAACAGTCTATCGAGTCACTGAAATAGTCTAACGAGTCACTGAAATAGTCTAACGAGTCACTGAAACAGTCTAACGAGTCACTGAAACAGTCTAACGAGTCACTGAAACAGTCTAACGAGTCACTGAAACAGTCTAACGAGTCACTGAAACAGACTATCGAGTCACTGAAATAGTCTAACGAGTCACTGAAACAGTCTAACGAGTCACTGAAACAGTCTAACGAGTCACTGAAACAGTCTAACGAGTCACTGAAACAGTCTAACGAGTCACTGAAACAGACTGTCGAGTCACTGAAACAGTCTATCGAGTCACTGAAATAGTCTAACGAGTCACTGTAACAGTCTAACGAGTCACTGTAACAGTCTAATGAGTCACTGTAACAGTCTAACGAGTCACTGTAACAGTCTAACGAGTCACTGTAACAGTCTAACGAGTCACTGTGACAGTCTAACGAGTCAATGTAGCAGTCTATCGAGTCACTGTAACAGTCTAACGAGTCACTGTAACAGTCTAACGAGTCACTGTAACAGTCTAACGAGTCACTGTAGCAGTCTAACGAGTCACTGTTACAGTCTAACGAGTCACTGTAACAGTCTAACGAGTCACTGAAACAGTCTAACGAGTCACTGAAACAGTCTAACGAGTCACTGAAACAGACTATCGAGTCACTGAAACAGTCTATCGAGTCACTGAAACAGTCTATCGAGTCACTGAAATAGTCTAACGAGTCACTGTAACAGTCTAACGAGTCACTGTAACAGTCTAATGAGTCACTGTAACAGTCTAACGAGTCACTGTAACAGTCTAACGAGTCACTGTAACAGTCTAACGAGTCACTGTAGCAGTCTAACGAGTCACTGTAGCAGTCTAACGAGTCACTGTAGCAGTCTAACGAGTCACTGTAGCAGTCTAACGAGTCACTGTTACAGTCTAACGAGTCACTGTGACAGTCTAACGAGTCACTGTAACAGTCTAACGAGTCACTGTAACAGTCTAACGAGTCACTGTGACAGTCTAACGAGTCACTGTAGCAGTCTAACGAGTCACTGTAACAGTCTAACGAGTCACTGTAACAGTCTAACGAGTCACTGTAACAGTCTAACGAGTCACTGTAACAGTTTAACGAGTCACTGTAACAGTCTAACGAGTCACTGTAACAGTCTAACGAGTCACTGTAACAGTCTAACGAGTCACTGTAACAGTCTAACGAGTCACTGTAACAGTCTAACGAGTCACTGTAACAGTCTAACGAGTCACTGTAACAGTCTAACGAGTCACTGTAACAGTCTAACGAGTCACTGTAACAGTCTAACGAGTCACTGTAACAGTCTAACGAGTCACTGTAACAGTCTAACGAGTCACTGTAACAGTCTAACGAGTCACTGTAACAATCTAACGAGTCACTGTGACAGTCTAACGAGTCACTGTGACAGTCTAAACCCATTTCCCACTCCACGGGATGACATTACTCTTTTAATGGCCTATAAATAGGTTATTATATTCACCTTACTAGGGGACTTGTTACTTTGTACAATGCAGTAGCTAAGCCTATGCAGTCTTACCTGCATTTCTGTTCAACATGTACTTTGTAATGTTATATGAACTTAGAGCAAACTACATGTATGCATATTTCATTGTAACTTGATTTGGATCTATAGTTTAATTATTATAGATTGTCGTCAGTACTTTAATATAAGCTGCTTCTGTCTGTCTGTCTGTCTGTTCGTCACATTAACCTATTAATACGCTTAACAAGCAGCTGATAGCATGGATATGAAACTTTTCTGATATGAGTTCAATAAATGGTGCCAATATCAAAAGTTTAATTTTATTTCTTTCAGTTAAAAATATGGGAGTAAAAGCGGAACCAGGAATGATAACATTACAAAAATTGAACTACCATCAGTGTCCATAAAATTGATATAGAAAAAGGTCGTTATTTTTGATGGCATGCTTGCACAGTAGTTACACATAAAGACACCTAGGTTAAGTTACCGATTATCGGTCGGTTTCACATCTTCGGACAAATAAGAAAAACTTATAATAATTATTGATAAAAAATAAAAATTAAAAAATAATTAATATATAGTTTTTTTATTTGATCGAAAATGTGAAACTACCGATAATACGTACCTTACCCTACTAGATATCAATGGCGTACTACGTTGATCAGAGTTTAATAGGGGGGGGGGGTATATGCCCCCTACCCTCCTCCCCCTTTCTATTTTAAACTGAGTGAGTTAGAAGAAAAGAAAGAAAGGAAACTATTGAGCAGTTGGCTAAGGTCTTGGTGAGCTCTAGATGGGCTTGTTAGTGTTTTTCCTTCGGCAAACTGAGCAGTTACTCTTATGAACCATGCCATTGGCTACACTAATGTATACCTATCATACATTAATATTTTAAAGTCTGAATTTATGATTTGAGCTTCAAAATAAGAGAGTTTATTTGTTTGGAATTGTGACAAGGTAAACATTACGAAATGTTCATAGCAGAAAAATAATGAATGTGTATGACCACATATTTTGGATGAACAAGAAATTATTTCGATTGATTACTAATATTAGATAATTATGAATCAATGAATGACTTTCTACAATCATTAATAACTCATTATAAACGCAATATGTTATTTAATGATTTGGAGAACACATAAAATTACTTGGCAACAGGCGTAATTTACACCAATGTTAATAAGTCAGAGAGAACGTTAAGAACAATGGATGTTAAATTAAATGTTTTCAATTTGATTGCATTTATTTTTTTATGTTCTAATTTATATTTTACCTTTACACTGTATAGCTCTCCTTTGTATCTTTACACTGTATAGCTCTCCTTTGTATCTCTCCTTTACACTGTACAGCTCTCCTTTGTATCTCTCCTTTACACTGTACAGCTCTCCTTTGTATCTCTCCTTTATACTGTACAGCTCTCCTTTGTATCTCTCCTTTACACTGTACAGCTCTCCTTTGTATCTTTACACTGTACAGCTCTCCTTTGTATCTTTACACTGTAAGTGAACAGCTCTCCTTTGTATCTTTACACTGTACGGCTCTCCTTTGTATCTTTACACTGTACAGCTCTCCTTTGTATCTTTACACTGTACATTTTTCCCTCTACATCATAGTCATTCATTTTTAAATCCTGTCTGGATTCTACCTAATGTATCCTGTCCGAATTGAAGTTATTCCCATTGTCACAGGAATAATATTCTAAGGACTGAGAATAGAGGGCCATTCTATTCTCCCTATTCTCTCCTTTCTCCCTATTCTCTTTATTCTTTACGATCTGTGCAATTTAGTCAGTGATATAAATATGGAGAGTTGGGAGTTTAATTTCAGAAGTTAGAGACAATTACCATCGAATGTTTGAAGTTGAATTAATTACAAACTTGGTTTGTTAACATTGCATGTGTTTGTTTTTAAAACTTGATAATAATGATATTTATCAGTGATATTTATCTATGATATTTATAAATGGTTTTTATCAACAAAGTACTCTATCACCTGTACAGTGTGTTCTGCTTGATTATGCAATCATATTTCTCTATCAAATCAGTCATTATTTTCTATTTTTTTCAGACCATAACCTTCTTGCAAATTAATTTATACTTCAGTGAAGTTATACCATGATCAGTGGAAATTTTTGTTCAGTAACATAGTTCTTTTTCTCGAAATAAGGAAAAAAAGGACGGAATCAAGTGTTCGCTCTGATTAAGCAACCGCAATATAATTCCTTAAAATGGGCAAGAAAAAGGGTTTCACTGAAATCTATCATACTGAAATTACTCTCATGCTTGGGATTGGACTATCTAAGCTTGAAATATCAAAAAAGTTATGTAGAGACCACCGTATGATCAGCGCATTCGTCTTATGCGGAAAATCATGCAGAAAGACGCCTAAACGATCACATTTGCGAAAGTTAACTGCCAGAGATCTTCGCAAAATTAAATATGAAGTATGAAAGAAACCACATGAAACCAGTAAGAAATTTTTTGATACAGCCGGAGTGCCCAAAGTTAGTAAAATTACACGTTGCGAGGTACTCAAAACCCTTGCCAAAGTGAAAAGTCCCATTTAAAGGCCACCATTGAGCAAAGTAAACAAGAAGCAAAGAGTTGAATGGGCCCAAAGTTACATGAAGACCCAATTTAGCAATATGATCTTCACCGATGAATGTCGTGCAACTCTGGATGAGCCTGATGGATGGTCATCTGGATGGGTGTTAAATGGTCGACCTGCAGGAGTACGCATTCGTCGACAACAGAGTGGCGGAGGAGTCATGTTTTGGGCTGGGATTCGCGGAATTGAACTTATAGGCCCATACAAACTACCTGAGGGTGTTAAGCTGAATTCAATTGCATATTGTACCCTTTTGGAAGAGGTCTTCCTCCCCTGGCTTAATTGATGAACAGCCAATTCAGAAAAGAAGATCGTTGATTTTTCAACAGGATAATGCTCCAGCGCTTAGATCAATTAGCACCACCAATTGGCTATCAGACTATGGGTTCAATGGGCATAATTTAATGGTGTGGCCTCCAAACAGTCCGGATTAAAACCCAATAGAAAACTTGTGGTCCATAGTCAAGAGGAGGATTTATGCTGGAAGCTCTGTGGGAAGCAATTGTTAGTGCTTGCCGATAAATCGAACCTTCTGAAATTGAAAATTTGACTTCAGCAGTGGACAAACGCCTCATAACGGTTTAGAAAATGGAGGATGTCATGTTGGTTCCTAGCCGACTTAAAAAGACTGGTTTCATTTTGTTTAACATGTTTTACATATTTATTATGTTTTTAAAGAATAAGATCACTCTATTTATTGTTATTTGCGTTACAATTCAATTAATAAAATTTAGTATGTATAATGTGTTTTTCCTGTTTTATTGTCCCTTTGCATAATGAAAGTGAACACTATATTAGGTCATAATTTAGTAAATCATTAAAAAGTAACACGTTTTGTAAATTTTGGGAACCTAAATGATTGAAAATATAATGAAATGCAATCAAAAACCACTTAGCTCTTATTTTTCACAATAAAATGTTCAACTTCGATATCTTATGGTTAAAAATTAACTCTGCATAATCAAGCAGATTGCACTGTATACTCTATCACTTGTATACTCTATCACCTGTATACTCTATCACTTGTATACTCTATCACTTGTATACTCTATCACCTGTATACTCTATCACCTGTATACCCTATCACTTGCATACTCTATCACCTGTATACTCTATCACCTGTATACTCTATCACTTGTATACTCTATCACCTGTATACTCTATCACCTGTATACCCTATCACTTGTATACTCTATCACCTGTATACTCTATCACCTGTATACTCTATCACTTGTATACTCTATCACCTGTATACTCTATCACCTGTATACCCTATCACTTGTATACTCTATCACCTGTATACTCTATCACCTGTATACTCTATCACCTGTATACTCTATCACTTGTATACTCTATCACGTGTATACTCTATCACCTGTATACTCTATCACCTGTATACTCTATCACCTGTATACTCTATCACCTGTGTACTCTATCACTTGTATACTCTATCACCTGTATACTCTATCACTTGTATACTCTATCACCTGTATACTCTATCACCTGTATACCCTATCACTTGTATACCCTATCACTTGTATACTCTATCACCTGTATACTCTATCACCTGTATACTCTATCACCTGTATACTCTATCACTTGTATACTCTATCACTTGTATACTCTATCACGTGTATACTCTATCACCTGTATACTCTATCACCTGTATACTCTATCACCTGTATACTCTATCACCTGTATACTCTATCACTTGTATACTCTATCACCTGTATACTCTATCACCTCTATACTCTATCACTTGTATACTCTATCACCTGTATACTCTATCACCTGTATACCCTATCACTTGTATACTCTATCACCAGTATACTCTATCACCTGTATACTCTATCACTTGTATACTCTATCACCTGTATACTCTATCACCTGTATACCCTATCACTTGTATACACTATCACCTGTATACTCTATCACCTGTATACTCTATCACTTGTATACTCTATCACCTGTATACTCTATCACTTGTATACCCTATCACTTGTATACTCTATCACCTGTATACTCTATCACCTGTATACTCTATCACCTGTATACTCTATCACTTGTATACTCTATCACGTGTATACTCTATCACCTGTATACTCTATCACCTGTATACTCTATCACCTGTATACTCTATCACCTGTATACTCTATCACTTGTATACTCTATCACCTGTATACTCTATCACCTGTATACTCTATCACCTGTATACTCTATCACTTGTATACTCTATCACCTGTATACTCTATCACCTGTATACTCTATAACTTGTATACTCTATCACCTGTATACTCTATAACTTGTATACTCTATCACCTGTATACTCTATCACCTGTATACTCTATCACTTGTATACTCTATCACCTGTATACTCTATCACCTGTATACTCTATCACCTGTTTACTCTATCACCTGTATACTCTATCACTTGTATACTCTATCACTTGTATACTCTATCACTTGTATACTATCACTGTATACTTTGTTCACACAATCTGGCTGTATGAGTTCACACAGTTCTCTCCTGTCCTGTTTGTATATTTTAGAAGTACACAGCTATGTGTGTTAACACAGAGCTTCATTGTTTCAGTCACCACACTTATGATGCGGTGATGATGCATCTTGTGATTCATCATCACTGTGTGATACATATACACATTACTATTGTCATCACTGTATTTTCCTGTATCCAAATACAACCTTTAACAATAATATAATCTTTAAAATATACCATGCAATGTGATCATTCAATTTACGGTTTCACTCATTATATTTAAACTATTTTAAGATGCTAGGCATGGTACCTACATGACGGAAATTTCCGGTCTGAACTACGAACGTGTTTATGTATTTTAAAAGTTAATAAATAAAATGTGTTATTGTGATGTTTTCTTAAAAACTTAAAAAGTGAGTTTCAGGTGGAAATGGTTAAATAATATCCAAGATTATAATAACATTACATAGGATAAAATCCTTCCTATCGGATGGGTTCACAGGTTCACATTTTCTTTCAATCCTATAAAAAGAATAAATTATAGTTATTATTTAACTTGTTATTTTAATTCCAATAACTGTAAAATTTCCCTAAATGTAAAGTGTACACATCACTTCTAAAGATAAACATGTTAAAAACACGCACAAACATGCATGCCTATTCTTATTCATGAATGTTCTCGCACACTCCAAAATATTATCGCCAAAAAATACTAACTGCGGAAACTTCGTAATTGACGATGAGGGAAAAGAGCCATGGGAATATTTCAGGGAAAATATTCCTGTTTGGGAATTGAAAAGAAGAATTCGTCTTGGGGCAAAAAGAAACGGAATGCTTAATTATTTAATTAATACTCATAATAAATTAGAAGTTTTTCACAGTTCAAAAGAAAATCTGGTGTTTATGTTATTTTTAATTGACAGAGTAATAGGTAAATAATATTTAATTAAATAAATAAGTATTTTTATATAGACTTTTGGAAAACTTTAATTTAAATAAAGTATTTAATTGAATGCATTTCGTTACTTTAATTATATAATGCAATTCAATATAATTGGTAAACTTTTACGAAATAACTTTACGGTACAACTTTACAGTACAACTTTACGGTACAACTTTACTGTATATCTTTACGGTAAAACTTTACGGTATAACTTTACTGTATAGCTTTACGGTATATTTTTTACGGTACACTGCAAGTGCGACTGTAGCGATAGACATACAAGTGGCCGTAGCGTTTCCCCTGGGGTACTTAGCAATTTGTCCTTCAGTTTGTCTCGTAAAAAGGCCGAGACAGAGCATGAAAATGTCTCGCAATATGAAAGCCTGAATCTCTTCGGATCGAGACAATTTATCGAGATAATTTTAGGTCGTTTGCTATACCTATTTCCAGAGAATGTCACGCAGTCTCCATTCATTCAGTATTTTGACCAAATTTATTTGTTCAGCATATATAGGGTAAGTGCAGAGTTATCGGTCTGTTCCACATTTTCGATCAAGAAAAATATTTATTATATAATTATTAAATAGTCATTTTTTCATGATCGAAAAAAAGAAACTGTCCAATAACTTGGAACTTACCCTATAGATATCGGCAACAGAATTTTCTTTTATTCTAATCATTATTTTGTGTTTTAATTGAATTAATTAGATTTTATAAAAAATAACAGATTAATTGTATATATTCCTTTACAGATAAAGTTTCTATTGATTTTTCTTATCATTATAGGGTTGTGACAATATGCGTTTAAAGCCATAGATCCTTAAAATATTATAGACGGATTGCATTAAAGACTATTGAATCGTTCTACACCAGCGGTATATAGTATTCGATACCATTTCATTCCGTGTCGTCTATGATATTCTTAAGATCTATGATTTTAAGTGCATATGGTCACAACCCTACTTATCAATATTTCCGAACATTTCAGTAGAAATTCCCTCTTAAATCATTGCTGGAAAGCAATCTACAATATTTATAGGGCATTCACCTTTCGATACCATTATTAGTTTGTTTTTTCTTTCCCTTAAATCTTTAAATAATGGTTTGTTCGTAACAGTTTTATTGCCATAGTGCCAGTGCTGTCACTGCAAAATATTGGGAAGGCAATTTGTAATTTAGGAGAAGGACATTAGAAGATGTGTTGCAACTTGTAGGGTAGTTTACGAGTTACTGGGCAGTTCCAAATCTTCGGTCATATAAGAAACACTATATAAAAATTACCATTTACTTTGTTTTTTCTTGTATGACCAAAGATGTGAAACTGACCGATAATTCGTATCTTATCTTGAAGCAATATAGTCTTAACAAATAGTTAAGTTTGATATAATTATTTGAAAGAATATGCAATTTGTAAATAATTTTTTTGTGTTTTAAAGTTAACATATCTGTAGAGCCAGTGAACTAATTTAAATAAATACTAAATCTAAATATGTTCAATATTGGTACAATTTCATAATCCAAACATGGTCCATGGTTTTAAATTTAGCATACATGCAGTTATTAAATAATAAATACCGATACTATTACACTCAACTTTATTATTCTGAACAATGGATAATTTTCTCTTGTTTTGCAGTCAAACTATAATGTTTACTTTGTTTTTCCTGAGTCGAGAGAACATCAGCTAAGATGTAATGTTTTCCCCACAGAAAAACCTATTTATTCTCTCTTTACTCAACTAACTTATTATGTTTCTTCAGACTTCACTTCTTGAAACTTCTTCTGACTTCATTTGAAGGTAGAAGTTAATTGTAACTCTTTTCCAACATCTTGATTAATTCTTATATATGATAGGTCTATATAGGCTAGATATAGCTATATCTAGGTTCCTAGATATAGGTATATCTGCAAAATGTTGATATTTGATATAGTGACTTCCATATTTTAAATCATATAAGTAAAGATGGCTATACAGTTTTCTTACATGACCAAAAATGTGTAACTGATCGATAACTTGGAACTTTTAAAGTTGTTCAAATGTTCATACTCTACAATATGAACATGAATATAGATAATAAATTGATAGATGCATAGATTTGGTACAACTAATCTATAATAAGTTATATTAATATAGATAATTCAAGCAGTTCGTCACTATAAGTTTTGAATGTTGAATTATTTCGTATTTTCCCTCATTTTTCATCAAATTTGCAGAAATATTAAACGCATTAAAAATACCTATTTTCACTCTTTCCCATTACAGACAACCCCCTCCCCTCTTCTCCCCCATATCTGACTAACTCCCCCATAACTTTCCCCCGGTATCAGCTTATCTCGGTGAATTATCGCTAAGATTTTCACCTTTCTATCGATATAGTGTCATCTCACGAATAGAACTGGGGTAAGTGACGAGTTATTGCACGGTTACACATTCTTGATCATATGAGGAAAAATAATATAATAATCATTATTCAACTGATATTTTGATTAATATACATTTTTTTTATGATTGGAAATGAGGAATTGTTCGATAACTCGGAATTTACCCTAACGGTAAAATGAGAAAGAAAGAAAGAATTGTTTACAAATAGTGAATCATGTAAAAATGACACTAATTAATAAATTATAAATAATTGTTAGAATATCAATAATCGATAAAATATAGATAATTGATAAAATATCAATAATTGATAAAATATCAATAATTGATAAAATATCAATAATTGATAAAATATCAATAATTGATAAAATATCAATAATTGATAAAATATCAATAATCGATAAAATATCAATAATTGATAAAATATCAATAATTGATAAAATATCAATAATTGATAAAATATCAATAATTGATAAAATATCAATAAATGATAAAATATCGATATTTTTACAATACTCATGTTTCAGATCAGAAAATTTTACAACATTTATGATTTTCAATATTTTCAGGTTGTGAAATAATTGAAATGAGTTTTATAGTATATTATAATTATTAATACCTTAATTACTCATATTAAGTTATTCATATTATATGTGTTATCCATTTATTTATATTTTATTTTTATTTATTGAACAAGAATTTCTTTGAATTGGAACAGGTTGTAAGGACTTGCTCTGGAAAGATTAGTAAGAACCACAAAAAAAAGGAAAAATATGACCTCTAAAATATGGATTATCAAACAACAAAATTAATTTGCAACTTAGAGTAAGTTTTTAAATCATGAACGGTTCCACATTTACGATCATATAAGAAAATAATATATAATTTAACTTTAATTTATAACTCGTTATTTTAATTGGTATCTATGATACCTGCAGGTATCATAGATACCAATTAAAATTAACGGGTTAAATTATAATTATTATTACATAGTTTTTCTCTATATGATCGAAATGTGAAACCGTTCGATAACTCAGAACTTACCCTATCTAACTAAGCATGATTATTTTAGTTCTTCATTTAAAAAAAGTATTCTTATTACATTAGTAAGTGCATTAATTATTCATTCAATGGCTGAATAAATTCTCAATGACCTGCTGAGTATGTATCCTTAGGTAGATACTTATCCTCGGGCATTCAAGATGCTGCATTTCACCAGGGATAAATGGCATCACATTATTTATATCACTATTTACCTTCTTTTTCAGCTATTCACAGTTAATATAGAATAACATGTCAATGGAAAAGCAATTAAAAGTTAAATAGATGTTAGTTGTAACAGCTTGCGGTGTCTGGATCTAGCGGTTGGTTGGCGGCTGCGCGAGGAAAAGTGATCGCGTTTACAGTGTCGGACAAATTACAAACAATGGAGCAAAGGCAGTACGTGGTTGACAGTGCCGGTGAATGGGGTACAGGTGTCAGTGACGGTGGCAGATCTGATAATTATTATCAGAATAGTGATAAAGGAAGAGATAATAAATACAAGACAGAAGAGTTTGATGAGGACGAAGAGATGAGTGGCACAGAAAGAGAGCTGGCGGAAGATGCCGCATGGAAAAGAATTCAGCAAAACACTTTTACGAGGCAAGTTTAGTATTTAGTACATATCTATTTAACTTTTCTTCCAAGTTCCAGGTAAGGTAAGTTCCGAGTTGTAATGCAAACAATGTATTATTGCTGTTCCATTTATGATCGGCATTCTAGGAAAGTCCGGTAACTCTGTACCTTACCCTAATAAAAATTTTAATTTGTGTTTTATGTGAATTTTTTTCAAATTCAAAGTCCCCTAACTATTACTCTTATTAGTGAATACTAGGTATCTAGATAATTTTTTATTTAATTTTTACCAGCATATCATTTATATTTATATGTATTCAGTTTCTTGGTTACCTACATAATTTAAAATTATTTTTAAAAATTATTTTCCTCCCTACCTAGGTAGATTATTAAATAAAATGATTACTATAAAACAATCAAATAGGGACTTAACTATGCAGTACATACCTAATTATTTTTATGGGACTTTTACAATTTCTTTACAAGGGAAAGTTAGTTAATAAAATTTAACTAGTTGGGTAAGCTCCGAGTTATCGGATGGTTTCACAACTTCGATTATGAAACAAATATAATAAATATTTATTTTTTATTTTAGTTCATAATCATGATGAAGGTATCAGGGATACGAAGTAAAATTAAATTTTAATGATAATTATTATATATTTTTCTCTTACCTGATCGAAAACGTATAATCGTCCAATAACTCTGTACTTACCCTACAAGTTAAGTACCTTTTATGTGTAGTATGAGTACCTAACATATATCAATGACACAGATCTCCTAAGCCTATTCGTTCAAACTACTTTATGATAAGCCTATTTAAAATAACTTAATTTAAATAAGATAATACCCCTACAAAGTTTGACGAGATATTTAACTTAGAGGAAGATCTTGAATTTACGACTACTTTTGTGTAGGAATTTATAGTTCATTTGATGGTTATATCACATTTTTTCAAACTGTAATGAAATTAAGAAATATCTATAAAAATGATGTTAAATTTGATATAAATATTCATTTAATTATTAATAGAATCTACCATGGCTTACTTAATTATAATTAAGTAAGCCAAGGATCTACTGAGCTAACGACCGTTCCGCATTTTCGATCATATAAGAAAAATATATAATAATAAGCATTATCATTTAACTCGTTATTTAAATTGGTATCCATGATACTTGCAAGTATGATAGTATCATGGATACCCTTTAGAATATCATTAAAGAGTCAAATAATGATTATGTACTTCTTTCTTGTGAGATCGAAAATATTTAACCGTCTGACATAGCTATTAGTCCATATTAAGGTATTTACTGTTCATTTCCCGGCCTGCCTCCTAGTTTCTAGAATGAATCTAGACACACACACTGACATTGGGTGTCTCGTGAAGGGCGGTGCTAAAAAACTGTACCTATGTAGCCTCTTGCAGGTCACAACTGGAGTGAGGGGAGGGAAGGGGGGTGAGTGAGTGGTGTCTGGTGAGTGATGTCTGGTGAGTGATGTAATTGGTAGTTGTCTCTTATCACTGATATAATTGTTGGTACCTCCATACCTCTCCAATTAATAATTCTAGATACCCGCTTAATATTGTCTACGATGCAGTAATTAATGTTAACATGGGGGCAATGTGAACGCTTTTGCATTGGGGGGTGTGTTGTCGGTATAATGTGCAAATTAATTACAAATAAGTCTCAAGAAATGTATCAAATGGTCGTTGATTTGCAATGCACGCATTGATGTATTTAGTGTTGCTACATCTGTAATGTAATACCATATTTCTTTAGAGTTACCCAGCCTAACTGGGTATTGATTGTTCATATTGCTAGGTTGGTATATTAAATATAATTTATTCCAATGAATTATTGGTTTTTATTTTGATGAAATGCTATATAATATGAAATGTACCTATGGAAACTCATACAAAAATTATTTCAATGCACCGAACTGTCACTAGTTAACAATTTCAAATTTCACCACAGTCATATAAGTCTTTTGTTCATATTTTCTTACATATCAAAATATCTTATCGCCAACCTTATTTCTTGTATCTAATTACGGGCACAAGAAGTCTGAATAAATATGGTGAGTATACACATCAATTGCTTCATTGAAATTCTTTCCCTGTTGAACTGTTCGAAAAATGTACCTAACAAATCATAAGCATAAATCGGGACAGTGTCAAGTTAACCACTGCTATTGACAGTACTGACGATGAATAGCTTTGGTACTACTATATATGATAAGTTACGAATTGTTGTTCATTTTCATATATTCGGTCATAAAAGATTAATATAATTTTATATATTTTTTTCTTATGTAACAGCAGATGTGGAACTGACCGATAGGTCATGCATAACTACATACATAATTAATTAAAAGTAAAATCTTATTCAACCATAAAACTTTTAATAAATTATTTTTTAATTTTAAACGTCTATTGTTTATAAATATTTCAATAATTAATATTTTATGTTTCTATTTAATTTTCATGAAATGTTATCACTTCAGGACGTACTTTTGATATTCATAGTGTAACTATGCATTGTAACTGAGGCTATATAATTGTATGTCTGCAGTCTTCTATCTTCGAGCTAATTAGTTTTATACCTAATTTTATATAGCTAGCAAATAAACATAGACATTCTGGCCACTTCTTATTGCTTTGTTATAACCCTATATAGTGTAGACTATAATTATAGTCTATGCTGTGAGAAAAATATTTTATGTTGTTATAGGGCGACCTCCGAGTTATCGGACGTTTCCAAATTTTCGGTCAATTTTCGGTCATGTGTGAAAAAGTATATAATATTTATTATATATCTGTTCCCTATATGATCGAAAATATGGAGCCATCCGATAACTAAGAACTTACCCTAGTTAAAAAAAAATCATCGTAAATGATAAGTTTGTTTTTAATACGTTACCTGGCAACTCAGTTTCGAAACTTTTTCTATAATCTTAAAAAAAAAGTAATTATTATTTTTTGGGGCTTTTTAAAAACTGTCATCTTTTTTCGTGATATTTTTAATTTAATGTTAAATGTTGTTAAGTTATGATAATACAATAATACTAAATATCTCCCAATTCCTTTAGAATTTTAAATGCATGGAAAATCTTTGTGGTTATTTCTGTGCAGTTACTGTATTGTGTGCAGTTACTGCATTGTGTGCAGTTACTGTATTGTGTGCAGTTAATGCATTGTGTGCAGTTACTGCATTTTGTGCAGTTACTGCATTGTGTGCAGTTACTGTATTGTGTACAGTTACTGTATTGTGTGCAGTTACTGTATTGTGTGCAGTTACTGTATTGTGTACAGTTACTGTATTGTGTGCAGTTACTGTATTGTGTGCAGTTAATGCATTGTGTGCAGTTACTGCATTTTGTGCAGTTACTGCATTGTGTGCAGTTACTGTATTGTGTACAGTTACTGTATTGTGTGCAGTTACTGTATTGTGTGCAGTTACTGTATTGTGTACAGTTACTGTATTGTGTGCAGTTACTGTATTGTGTGCAGTTACTGTATTGTGTGCAGTTACTGTATTGTGTACAGTTACTGTATTGTGTACAGTTACTGTATTGTGTGCAGTTACTGTATTGTGTGCAGTTACTGCCGTTCTATTTCACTGTTTAAACACTAGATCGAGTGTTAGTCGTGACGAAGTGCTCTCAGTTAACACCGTTTCTATTTTTCCAATATCAAGTGTTCCGAAGCACAGTACTTCGAACACGCTTGGCTAGGCACCTTGCGACTACATTTACATCTCCTCGCAAAATTACCATATCTTAATTTATTTTGCTATTATTTCGCTATTGCTATTACTGTTTCTAAAGTCTGATTTTCACTTAATAGCATCTATATTTTGATTAGGGTAAATTACGAATTATCGGTCAGTTTCATATATTCGCTCATTTAAGAAAAAAAAACGGTTAATGGTAATTGTTTAATTTCAATAGGTATCCTTGATACCTGCAGGTATCATGGATACCTATAAAAGTTAAATAATGATCAATATATAGTTTTTCTCTTATATGACCGAATATGTAGAACGGACCAATAATACATTTATACATATCCACATATATATACATATATTTATACATATCCACACATTATTGAATAGTCGTTAAAAGTTTTGTGGCTGCCTTTCCTCCCTTTTGACCTGAAGATAGAGCTTCCTTCTTTTATTTCCTTTCAGAAAGGAAAGCTCCAGTGGGAATTTATTACTCTAAATGGGATTGGATCCAGTAACTGTAAAAGCCTTTTCATCTTTTAACCTTAAATATGATTGGATGCCTCGGCTAAATTTGACTCTATTTAAAGTATTAATTTGTTTCTTCGAGGTTAGGTTGATTTTTTCTTTTGAACATTGAGTTTGTGAATCTTTTAACTTGGGAAAATGAATGAATTGATCTGCAAATAAAAGAATTTTGAATTTAGACAAATAGTACAATGTTAGCGAGAGAGTATTCTTGTATACTATACTAATTTACTTCTATAAAGGGATACAAAAATACTCTTTCTGGAATATGTATATAATGTTAAAATAATGCTTGACCATGGTAAAATTTAAACCTAAATTTAATACACACAGCCTGTTTGTGGTTACTAGTCATATTCATGCAGCAAATGCATGCTTGTTATATTACTTACCTTCAAATTAATTATTGCTGCAACGTTTTCAAAATATAAATTAAATTATAAATCAAAAGCTTTATTGTTTATAATACCTAATTATAATTAATGATAATTTATCATTTTAAAGTCTGTCTTAGAAACCTCCCTATAAATCATCTTTAGAAATGTTTTGGTTTTGTATCTAATACCAATTGGTATTAGATACATGCTGTCTGGTAATAGACAGGGTATCTTTCCCAGTAACCAATTGGTATTAGTGACATGCTGTCTGGTAATAGACAGGGTATCTTTGCCAGTAACCAATTGGTATTAGTGACATGCTGTCTGGTATTAGACAGGGTATCTTTGCCAGTAACCAATTGGTATTAGTGACAAGCTGTCTGGTAATAGACAGGGTATCTTTGCCAGTAACCAATTGGTATTAGTGACATGCTGTCTGGTAATAGACAGGGTATCTTTGCCAGTAACCAATTAATTGACATGATATGACATGATCTCTGCTATCTGATAGTGTATAGATAATAGATAAGGAAGCACATTATGTTTCTATACATTATCAAGTGACTGCAGTTGTTTCAAGAGATTAGGTAAACAGTAACTGATTAGGTCACAATGCAGTTACATTAGAAAACTATATGACTTGAATATTGCTAATGCATGACACATGCAAAGATTTCTTAGAATTAGGTCATTAGAAGGAAATTATTCGTTACATATATTATTTATCGAATCAATTTGCTCTTTCAGGAACTTTATTAGTTTGCATTATTATTAATCATCTAAAGTATGAACTTATAATTAGTTTCTGTAATTATGAGGCAATCTTTCTTCTTATGTTATATAGCTAGAACTTTAGTCGGAATCATTTTAAACTTCGAAATGTCTGAAAGTAACTTATCCCCATCTAATATCTAAGGACCCCATTTATCCCTCTCACTGCACTCTCTGTACTCGAGAGTCAGACCATTCACAGGAAGAAGAATACTTTCATGTTCTGTGATTTGACTTTGAATGGACTGTGATATGTCATCATAGTTCTTTTCCCATAATTAGTTAGCCCCAGGGGCTCTATCCTTATTGCTGTCTGTGGTGAGTGGATGAGAAGGGGGGTGACGTACCTTGGGTCTCTAACTTTTTATATATTGCCTTTTTCGTTTTTACTATATTCATCATTTTTTTTTTTCAACGCTACTTGCAGTTTTAGTGGATAGCGCTAGGGTTATGCTCTTCAACTACGAGGTTTTATATTTTCGTGTTAGGTAGACTCGTATTTAGGATTCATTTAATATCACCTCTTCATTTTTCTCTTCCATCCTTACGTGCAGCCACCGGTACTTGTGTCCCGTTTCGTCACATTCCTTGGTAAGTGACTGCATTCATGGAGTGGCTTTTCTGCATCCATGAGCATTGTCACTGACGGTGGTTGGTGACTTTGTTCATGGAGCCACTTTCCTTTCTGACTGTTTCTTCCAGTCACTTTTATTTAATTTCCTTTTGACGTCAGCGATATGACCTTTTATTCCGAAACAGACGTATAACCCCCCTATTAAATTAATTGATAATAAATATTTACATCCAATAATATTACAGTTTTTCGTAAGGGTAAATGTTAAAACTTTTTTGAATAGATTGAGTAGGATAAGTTCCGAGTAACAGGACGATTCCACATTTTCGATCATATAATACATTTTTCTATCGTATCTATTATACCTACCTACCTACATATATCATGGATAACAATTAATATGACAAATTAAATAATAACTTTAATATTATTTTCTTATATGATTGAAAATCTAGAATCGTCCGACAACTCAAAACTTACCTTCTTCACTCGATCGTTGCTCTACGAGTCTATATACTATATAGGGTCTAGTGTAACAAGTTTGTCTAGAGTCTAGTCTAATAGCCTTTCTAACAAGTCTTTCTCAGATTCTGACAGTCTATATCTACCCTGTTTAAGACAGTTCCCCTCTCCCTTTTCAGATGGGCCAATGAACACCTTAAGATCGTTGGTAAGCAGATCACCAACCTGGAGACTGACTTCAGTGATGGCTTGAAACTGGTTGCTCTCATTGAGGTGCTGAGCAAGAAGAAGATGTCCAGACACAACAAGAAACCTTCTTTCAGGTACGTCTGCCCACGGGGATCTTTGGTAGGATCTTCTTAACATCTTGTCTAACTTTTTACGTCGAAATAAAAAACAAATAAAAAAAAGCATTGAAACTCTCTGCTATTTTTTTCCTCAAGTTACATTCAATATTGACCATATCACACCGTTCATATTGACCATATCACACCGTTCATATTGACCATATCACACCGTTCATATTGACCATACCACACCGTTCATATTGACCATATCACATCGTTCATATTGACCATATCACACCGTTCATATTGACCATATCACACCGTTCATATTGACCATACCACACCGTTCATATTGACCATATCACACCGTTCATATTGACCATATCACACCGTTCATATTGACCATATCACACCGTTCATATTGACCATATCACACCGTTCATATTGACCATATCACACCGTTCATATTGACCATATCACACCGTTCATATTGACCATATCACACCGTTCATATTGACCATATCACACCGTTCATATTGACCATATCACACCGTTCATATTGACCATATCACACCGTTCATATTGACCATATCACACCGTTCATATTGACCATATCACACCGTTCATATTGACCATATCACACCGTTCATATTGACCATATCACACCGTTCATATTGACCATATCACACCGTTCATATTGACCATATCACACCGTTCATATTGACCATATCACACCGTTCATATTGACCATATCACACCGTTCATATTGACCATATCACACCGTTCATATTGACCATACCACACCGTTCATATTGACCATATCACACCGTTCATATTGACCATATCACACCGTTCATATTGACCATATCACACCGTTCATATTGACCATACCACACCGTTCATATTGACCATACCACACCGTTCATATTGACCATATCACACCGTTCATATTGACCATACCACACCGTTCATATTGACCATATCACACCGTTCATATTGACCATATCACACCGTTCATATTGACCATATCACACCGTTCATATTGACCATATCACACCGTTCATATTGACCATATCACACCGTTCATATTGACCATATCACACCGTTCATATTGACCATATCACACCGTTCATATTGACCATATCACACCGTTCATATTGACCATATCACACCGTTCATATTGACCATATCACACCGTTCATATTGACCATATCACACCGTTCATATTGACCATATCACACCGTTCATATTGACCATATCACACCGTTCATATTGACCATATCACACCGTTCATATTGACCATATCACACCGTTCATATTGACCATATCACACCGTTCATATTGACCATATCACACCGTTCATATTGACCATATCACACCGTTCATATTGACCATATCACACCGTTCATATTGACCATATCACACCGTTCATATTGACCATATCACACCGTTCATATTGACCATATCATACCGTTCATATTGACCATATCATACCGTTCATATTGACCATACCACACCGTTCATATTGACAATTTGACCATATCTAAGAAATAGTAACCGCTGGTTTAGTTTCAGTTAATTTGGTCACAGTTATCATTTATTTCTGGAATTGATATCATCTAATTAAGTCGTAAAAATACCTACCTATTGTTAAATTAATGTGAAGTAAATTAAAGGTTTTTACTAAGAAAAAACAATTTGATATCTTTTTCTTAGATAGTATAATACTACAGTTAAAATGCAATAGCACAACTGTTTCTCATTGCCATTTGCAGTGAATTGTTTGATGTTTTTTATGTTGTAACTAAAATGAACATTGGCAAGAGTTTTTTTTGTTTTGTTTTCCTCAGATCTCAAAAGTTGGAAAATGTGTCAGTGGCTTTGCAGTTTCTGGAGAGGGATGAGAATATTAGGATTGTCAACATTGGTGAGTTTTAGTTATTTAGAATATTTAATATTATTGCTTTATCTTACTATTCCACTACGTAGAGATTAATGAAAGCGTAATATCTATAAAGAAATATTATGTAGAGAAATATTATCAGGGGTTTTGAATCCCTCTTACAATTCGATATCTTTTTTGATGATTAGGGAGTTAAATTAATATTTTGTTTCTACTAGTCTGTGTATTTACTTACTATCAATTAATTTAATTTGGGATAGATACGGTAATTCAAAACATTTTATTCTTTTTTTGGACATATCTTGTCGTCGGACATATTTTTCGAACGATTTCAATGTTTATGATGATATTAATTAGGAATTAATTTATTATAAAATCACAACGAATTTAAATAAACAGTTTATCTTCTTTTTATAATTTTTATTGTATATCAATTTAATTTTCAATAGTGCATTTGCATTCAATTCGTTTTGCAAGTAATACACAATCATTCTTACATTGTATTTGCTAACTAAAGTGTTTTAAATGCTTTATCTGATGCCTCTCTTACACACCCACCCAAAGATGGTACTATAGCGTGCAGGGCCTCGATAGCTCTAATGAACTCTCCATCAAAATTAATTAGATCTTTGAAATGTCAGCAGTTGCAACATCTGCTAATATTTAATGGTTATGGCGTAAAATTCAGCTACCCAAGTTAAGAGATGAATTGTCTTGATGTGAATTAATTTAAGCGTTATAATGTTGCTTTCAGGAAACCAACCATTAAAACCTGTACAGTTTAGTATGTAATTAAAGCAGCAAAAATTAATAACGTTTTCCAGGCTCAGCTGCACAGTGTTGCTTTGAAGTAATGAATTTTTTTATTATTTAATATTAATAATAAAAATATAATTGAAGGACCCTTTTTATTTCACCAATTGTTTGCCTTAAAGTTAAAGGGTAAAAGCGTAAATGTTATACATGAAACTGTTCTGTAAATTCAAAACTGTTTTCAGTGTGGCTGTTATAAAAGTACGTATTTTATTTATGTGCAAATAAAGCTAAATGTAAAATTAAACAGTAAATGGTTCATTTAGATATTTATACTGCATAAAGGTGGTCTGAATAACAGTTCTGAATTATCGGACGGTTCCACATTTTCGATCGCACATTAAAAAAATTATATTAGTAATATTTTTACTAGTGCTTTTATTCGGTATCCATGCTACCTGCAGGTATTGTGGATACCAAATAAAATAACTAGTTAAAATGATAAATTTATATTCCTATGATCGAAAATGTGGAACCGTCTGATAACTCAGAACTAACCCTATTCTTTTCCCCTGAGTATACCTGTTGATCTGAAATATTCTGTGTTTTGTTTCAACTCCTGTTTTTTCTTCACCTTTTCTTCTTCACCTTTTCCTTCGTTTCATAATCACTAAAGCAGGATACGAAACATGAGATATAAGAGTGTATATGTTAAAACCCCTCCCAGCCTTTGCCACACACGTGCCTATGCTATTCCTACCTGGTTATTATTCACCCTCAGGTGTCACGGACTATAGACAAACCACTTGCATTTCAACTGTCTGTGGAAATTAATTTTTTTGAAGGTGTACTTATTTGTTTTTCTATGATTTCTGAGAAGTATCATTCATTTTTTAAGATTACTATTGTATTCATTTGTTTTATTATTATTTAACATACGTATTCCGTTGCCTCAAAGTTGTTAAAGGCAACCTGAATAATGAGTAGTAATTTCAGTGATGTTTGCAAGTGCTAATTTACATGTGCAGCCCGTGCGGTAAAAATCTCTCATTTTTTACATTTCCTGTCTATGTAGAAGATCCTATCTATGGTTGTTATAACAACCCTATGTTGGAATTCTTAAGTAATACTTTGAGCCTTACACACTAGCGCTGTAAGGTTCAAAATCCTATGTTCTTTATTTAAACAATTCAAATCAGTTAGGAAAAAGAAGTGTGAAATGGTAGAAATAATTCTACTGATTCTTTAGATTCGGTTGAAATTATTATAATAATTTGGGATGATTTGGTAGATGCGTACAACAAATTCTTACATCTGAAATCACCTTCACTTCTATTACCAATCTCTAGTAGAATTATACATCCAATCCTCAGATTTGTTATTTTAATTCGCTATGTTATTAACTATATTTACCTATTTGGAGTATAGGGTAGGTTCCGAATTATCAGTCAGTTCCACATCTTCGGACATATTAGAAAAAATGATATGATAATTATTTCACTAGGAATAGCTGAGTAAAAACAACCAAACCGGGTAATAGTGTATGATCAACTGATCATATACTATTACCGGTATATGATCAGTTGATCACCATTACCGGTATATGATCGCTATTACTGGTATGTGATCAGTTGATCATATACCATTACCGGTATATGATCGCTATTACTGGTATGTGATCAACTGATCATATACCATTACCGGTATATGATCGCTATTACTGGTATGTGATCAGTTAATCATATACCATTACCGGTATATGATCGCTATTACTGGTATGTGATCAGTTAATCACCATTACTGGTATATGATCGCTATTCACTAATCTTAGTGAAATAATTATTATTATATCGTTTTTTCTTATATGATCGAAGATGTGGAACTGACCGATAATTCAGAACTTAGCCAAGCTCTTCTAATTTTCTGCCATAGATCTGAACTATAGATATAAAATGATTGATGTACAAACAACTTTACTGGTGTATTTTTTTTATCATTTAAGCTTATCATTGGTAAGTTCAGTAAAGAGAGTATATTTGTTAATTCGTGAGGATTATTCGGAGTAAAAAATACACCTGGTGATAAAAAAAAAACGATAAGCTTTTTCTATCGTTTTGGTCGTATTAAATCGATATTGCTGTCAATTTGGTCACTGTAAACATCTTGTTGAATAATTACCATTAATTTAGCCATGGCGGAAGCTTTGCGACCATATGGTAGAGTTTTGGTGAAAGGATTGACTTGAATAGAGGTATTAATGGTATAATGCAGCAGTGGGGGTCAAGGAGAGAGGAGCCCATAGGATGGGTGTGGTAATGGGCCTCTATGGGTCTATTGCCGGTAATTACACCTAGGGTAAGTTACGAATTATCGGTCAGCTTCACATTTTCGGTCATATAAGAAAAAACTATGATTTTACCTTTTCATTTTTATTGGAGTCCATGATACATGCAGATAGCAATAAAAATAATATAATGATTATTGTACTGTTTTTTCATATATGACCGAAGATATGAAGGTGCCCGGTAATTCGTAACTTACCCTAGTTATATAGATGACATATTGCACTGTCTCAGTTAAATCTATAGGGGACTAGTTTAAAAAAAGCATTTACGAATTGATGGTTTATAATATCTCCACCTGTTCTACTGATGCATTGGCAGTGTCTAGTTAGAGTGCTTGATTGTGGTGCCTGGTTTTTGTCTGATATGCAGTGACAGCACTAGTTAGCACCACTAGTTACCAGTCAAAGGGACTAGTGAGCACCCTTATCTAGACTGTGATATGATGCCTCTCTCTGATACCTAGTAAGAGACCTTATTGTCTCACCAACGATAAACACTAGTACAAAGGACCGAGTATTCGCCTGTAGTGCCCTGGCTATAGTGCTGTGGTATAGCACTATAGATGCTATGATATAGCAGACATTATAGTGCTGTGGTATAGCACTATAGATGCTATGATATAGCAGACATTATAGTGCTGTGGTATAGCACTATAGATGCTATGATATAGCAGACATACTATAGTGCTGTGGTATAGCACTATAGATGCTATGATATAGCAGATATTATAGTGCTGTGGTATAGCACTATAGATGCTATGATATAGCAGATATTATAGTGCTGTGGTATAGCAGACATACTATATCTAATATTGTATAGCAGACATACTATAGGTGTATGGGTAAGTTACGAATTTTCGTAAAGTTCCACTTCTTCGATTATATTAGAAAAAGTATATATATGTATATATACGTAATGTGACATTTTAACGCGTTATTTTAATTGGTATCCATGATACTTTCAGGTATCATGGATACCAATTAAAATAACAAGATAAAAAGTATATAGATAAAATATAATTGTATTCTTTTTCTTATATGATCGAAAAAGTGGAAGTGTGCAATAATTTGTTACTTATCCTAGGTGAAAGCTGTGATGTCTCCACTTACTAACCAAGGAATGTATTCATTGAACTTAATTAATGGCGCTGTATTATCTTCATTATATGTGGGGCAGTGCTATTTGTTAGACAAGGCAAACTATTTATTGTCTAAATACTAAACTCTTATTAACAACTCTCTATCGCTTCTAATTAGTTACTAATTGCAATGTATCTTAGTGACAGTTTGTTTGAGTACAGCAGGTGCTAATCAAAGTCATAATATTGTGAATTTGACGGTCCACATCGTTGTTCCGAGGCTACCTCTAAGTAGGGCTTCTTTATCTTCTATTGTAGCAGTTGGTATTTGTATTGTTAGGCACCCTTTTTCTGTAGCTTTCTTTTGTATCTTTCCTCAATTTCTTCTTTCCCCCTCTTCCTTCTACATTGCTATGTTCATGACTGTGTAGGTCTCTTATCCATGGGTGTCTATTCTTGCCATCCATGCACTGTGTCGACACGGTTACCTGTGGAAGCCGAGTAGTCGACCTAGTGCATGGAGTGTACTTTCACTGTCCCCTCTTCTACGAGGCCTTCTTCTCTTCATGTCTCTTTGGATCACCTCGTAGTAGAAAGGGACAACTTTTAAACACTTAAAATAATAGTTATTTTCTTCTATAATCGTAAATGTGGAACAGTCCGATTATTCGTAACTAACCCTACAATGCTTGCCGTATACCTCTTCATTTTGAAATGCTCTACCAGTTTACCATGCATCTTTTAATTTCTATTGTGTTTTGATGCATTTTTTCCCTTCTTTCCTACGAGTAGTACTTCTTTTTTTTACTTTTTTTTTATTAAAACCTCGAAAAAAGTGTAACCCATAGGCTGTGGTTGATGGAAATAGTGTTTATAACATTGTATATTTAGTAGATATATGTGTGTACGCTGTGTGATGGAGAGGAAGATGGTTAAAAAGTGCTTTGTCATCGTCATACTCCCACTTGCTATTACTCCAGATTATGTGCACTTGAAATGTTATATAAGATATGCATGGAGAGATATTTGATTCCTTTTGAAGATTTGATTTTAAGAATTAAATTTTTCATTACTTTTCCATTTTATTTTTTTAAATGTAAGTTTGAATTTTAGTAGTTTTAAATATATTTCCCCATTTTATTATCATATTTAATCATCAATAAACAATAAATATTAATTATTTTATTGCAATTAGTAGAGCCAATTTCTGCTTTGTCATTGCCGTACAAGTCACATGGTATGTATATTAACTGTATATTTTATGTTTCACAGGTTTTGATTTATCGGCATACATTTTATTAGATATCATATGCCACTTTTCTTTGGCATATCGGCATATGTATGTCTTTTCCGTCACTGTACATGGCATGTCTTAATTACCTTACAATGTTAAATTATAGTAGTATACAAATTTTTTCAGTTATAATGATTTTTGAATTATTGGCATATTCTCATTTTTTTTGATAACTGATTTTTTTGATAACTGGAAGCTTTAAAATGCAATTTAGCGAATGTAACCAATGTTATGTAGCCAATGCAGCTACACAAACCACGCTACCTATTTAAGATACACCAACGCAGGTCTTGAACTGTTTCGGACAGTTTTCCCTTTGCGATGATGTAAGAAAAAAGTATGTTATATATTTACTGAAATTAACGTTTTATATGATAGAAATTGTGAAACAGTTCTAATACTCTGAACTAACCCAGTGTCACTACGTGTGACTTGACAAACATGTACCGAAAAGATGGCTAGAGTATTGCATGACATTATATATATACACTACAGGTATCTTATAGATATTTAAAAATATTTCTTTTTAAAAACAATCTTTTATTAAATATGATGAGTAGAGATAGTTTAATCCTAGTTAATAAACTGTGTTCAAATAATGCGGTATTTGACTGCATTAACTTAATGCGGTATATAAATGCATTAAGTTAATGCGTTATATAACTGCATTAACTTAATGCGGTATATAAATGCATTTAGTTAATGCGTTATTTGCGTTAAGTTAATGCGTTATTTTGCTGATAGTTCATTTGTCACTAGTGCTTTTCTTTGAAGATAATTTTGCTGAGTCATTCTCTACTTTGTAATTATATTTACTTGTTTATTCATCGAATGAAATGCTCATTTTGTTTATTGTGTTACTTTTGTACTTTCTCAATGAATAATGTGTATAATTGCTTGCTATATTCATTAGTAAAATAAAGATGTCTAGTAGGTTTAATTTGTTTGGAAGTGTCACCATGCATGTATCTTTAATTTAATCATATGAATTAACCCAAACCTAAATACTTAATGTATAGCTCTGTTCTTGCCCAGACAAAGAGGGGTAAGTACTGTGTTATCGGGCGGTTCTACGTTTTCGTTTCGTAAGAAACAAATTAATAATTTTTTTTTACTATTAATTTTTTACATGATCGAAATCGTGTAACCGTCCGATAAGTCTGCACTTTCCCTACCAGCTAGCTGCCAATTGAAGTAGTTATTATGTTAGTCGGTGCTTGAATTATGTGATGTTGTTGTTTTTATGTGCTGAATGTGACTGTGTATGCGTTATAACTGTGCAGTGATTTATGTAGCCCATAGTACACATAGCTTGGCACAGTCTTACCTACACTTGTTATTGCTCTGACCTAACGTTTGTTCTATCTTCAGTTGTACATTACTGTTAGGTAGTCAGAACCTTTGCAAATAATCGATAATTATTTCCTATTGTAATTTTCTCTTTTAATTGGATAATGTTCAATTAATTCCTAGTTTATTCATCATGAATTAATACGTTAATATGAGGCTTAGTTACGAATTATCGGTCAGTTTCACATTTTCGGTCATAAAACGATATAATAATTTAAATAACATTTAAATAATAATTATTATATCGTTTTTTCTTATATAACCGAAGATGTGAAACCAACCGATTCTTCGTAACTTAACCAACTAATATATTAAATAACTTTCCTATTTAATTTCAATAGATGAACACACATATCAATGCTCTTTTACGATATATGCCGTAACTATAAGTATATAAAAACTCTATAAAGTTCCATTTCGACAAGACTGAAACTTGTGGAATGTATTGCAACAGAATTCAATTTGAATATTGCAATATATCTCTCTGCAGTCCTGACTTCACAATTCACTGATTATGAATTCATGTTGGGATCAGGTTTTAATTGAATATTTCAGGGGAGGGAGACTATTGTAATCTGTGACAGGATTAGAGAATACCATTGGGAATAGTGATCTGATTCTATAAAAGGAAAGGGAAGTAATACATAAATACTATGCACGAGATTTTAATGTAAACTTCTTACTGTTGTATGATGTGTTTTTGTGCAGCATATTAGGTAAGTTCTGAGTTATCGGACTGTTCCACATTATCGATCATATTAAAAGAGTAGATGTATTAATTATTATTTAACTCTTAATTTTAGTTAATATATACCTTTTTCTTGTATGATCGACAATATGGTTCCGTCCGATTACTCTGAACTTACCCTATGAACTGTTTGATATACCGATGGAAGCTGAGATTTACAGTATTTATTTATTTTGCTCTGGTAACTGTCACATGGGCAATAAATTCTCACTGCCTATGATTTATGTACTCTATATACTCTATTGTATAAAATAAATACAGATTGAAGAAGATTTTATGACTTCAATTGTGTTTGGAAAAGAATATTTTATGATATGATTTATATTACATCTCTACTTTTTCGAATTTATCTAGTGGATTAGTTAGAAACTCAGAAGTGTTATATAAAGATATAACTGCATTAAATTGATATTTAAAAGATTTCTTTATTTATTGTATGTATCATGTATAAATACAATTTACTCTTATCCTATAGTTACTGGATTATAATTCCAATAGATTAGTATTAAAAGTTGCATTGAAATGTATTAATTATGAAGTGAACAGTACAAAACATATATTTTATTGTTCATATTTTGATGCGATATTTCAATGGTAACATATTTAACTTTTTATACGGTATTTAATTCACATCTATTAATTAATAATTTACCTTATAATTGAATTTGATAATATAATGGCCATAGTAAACTTTTATCAGCTAATAATTGAATATGATGACTATTTATGAATGACTACAGTGAATTGAATAAAGACTGATTGTGTGGCAGTCTGTGACATGAATATTGCATCCCTGAGAATAGTCACTGACGGTAGTAGGTGACTTTGTTCATGAAGCCACTCTCCGTTCTGACAACTTCTTCCAGTCCCTTGTAAGTAATTTCCTGTTGACGACAACGGTATAGTCAACGATATGGAGGAAGCAGGCGTTGAACCCCAACTAAAATTAACTAAATTATATTTTGAAAACTGTGTAACAATAACAAACAATAACTATGAATTGCTATAAGTAATTGTTATTGGTAATTAATATTATTTGTGCCGATATTTCTATTATGAATATTAAAGTACCTATAAGAACTGTATATCCCAATGTAGCAACCTACCCGCCTATAAGGCTCCTATTCTCATATTTATCAATCTGACGGATTGTTGACTTTTGTTAACTAGCTTGTTGTTTTAACTTGTTGTTCGAACAATCAAACAATATTTTTGTTTGTTGAAGAGTATTGAGTACTTTGTAATGTTCTTAATGTGTGTAATTCACTATTATATTATTATTAGTGTGTCATTTCCACTGTACAGGTGTGTCATTCCCACTGTACAGGTGTGTCATTCCCACTGTACAGGTGTGTCATTCCCACTGTACAGGTGTGTCATTCCCACTGTACAGGTGTGTCATTCCCACTGTACAGGTGTGTCATTCCCACTGTACAGGTGTGTCATTCCCACTGTACAGGTGTGTCATTCCCACTGTACAGGTGTGTCATTCCCACTGTACAGGTGTGTCATTCCCACTGTACAGGTGTGTCATTCCCACTGTACAGGTGTGTCATTCCCACTGTACAGGTGTGTCATTCCCACTGTACAGGTGTGTCATTCCCACTGTACAGGTGTGTCAATTAAATATCCTTAAAAATCCATTCCCACCAACAGGTGTCCCAATGCTCTCATATAGAGGGTATCACTGACCTTCACCCTGTGCAGTAGATGTGAAATATCTGCTAGCTTCCTATCTTCCACTGCATTTACCATTTAGAAAGCTATGTCCACCACATGGTAAAATGAATGCAGTCTTCTTTAATTTAAAAATATTTTTTTTACTTATTAGCCTTTTTACCTTAATACCACGAGTTGGGTAAGTTACGAATTATTGGTCGGTTTCACATCTTCGGTCATATAAGAAAAAACGATATAATAATTATTAAATTTTGATTTATAGGTATCCATGATACCTGCAGTTATTGTTGATACCAATTAAAATTAAATAATTATTATTATATAGTTTTTCTTATATGACCGAAGACGAGAAACTGACCGATAATTCGTAACTTACCTCAAGCTCTGTTGTATCCTTTAATTTAAAAACATGGCATTTATTTTAATAATTACTAGATCATTTTTGTAAATATAATAATATTCTTTCTAATGTTCTTTTGGATGGTGTTACGTACCACCTGAGTGGCAGTGACTAATTCACTTCTAGGTCACGTATCAAAGTTAGTGAGATAAATAACAGTGTTAGGAAATTCCTTACCTTTAACTTATCCAAGAACAATTACGAGATGTTTTTTCACTCTGTCTAGTTTTATAATAAAGACTTTACTGTGTACCTGTATAGAATTAGTAATGCTTTATTTAGTAGATTGGAATCAAAGGGAATGAAGTTAGAATTGGAAAGAAAACAAAATGAAATTCGTGGATAAGATGACTACTTATAATTGAATTGTCTACTTCAGTAAAAGAAAATAGTATTCGATACTATTAAATTGATTTAAATAAAAGTAGAAAATGTAAGAAATGACATCATAGTAATGAAGTTTATGATTATTGTACTGCCTGTATATGATCGCCATTACCGGTATATGATCACCATTACTGGTATATGATCACCACTACCGGTATATGATCACCATTACCGGTATATGATCACCACTACCGGTATATGATCACCATTACCGGAATATGATCACCATTGCCGGTATATGGTCACCATTACCGGTGTATGGGTGTCACTAGTTATTTCCTGGCTGCTCATTGGCTAGGCTGGCGTGACGTCATCTTATCCCAAATACCAACCGAGTAATTCCTGATATGTGAATGACATCACCGTGACATTGAGACATAACTTCATTGCACCTGACGGTTATTCTTTGTATTTGAATGATGGAAGAAAAGGCGGTAAATCATTAGATAAAATTAATATAAATCGATAGGGTAAGTTACGAATTTTCAGTCAGTACTACATCTTCGGACATATAAGAAAATTCAATACATAAATTATTATTATTACACATTGCTATCTAATAACAAATTTCATATCGTTTTCTCTTATGTGACCGAAGATATAGTACTGACCGATAATTCGTAACTTACCTTATTAGTTGTTATTACACAGATTATTACAATTAATGCGATAATTACCAAATTAATACGATAATCACCATATCAATGCAATGTTTATGATTAGTATTTTAATTCGATATGACCATATCATGTTTACAATAATGCATCTACTAATTCAAACCAATAACTACACCCCCTCCCCTCTGCCCCCGGTACATCCTCTACTATGCAGTGACTGATGCTTGCTAAGTGCCTTGATGCTGATTAGTGGGTGCATTGTTCAGCCTTGAATGGGAAAGATATGCTGTTATTAGGAGAGAACCTGCTGGTACTAGCGATAGTGAGTGCTGTGCTTGTTGTTTGGGCTGTGCTGGCTCACAGTGCTTGACGTTACTGGTCCACTGTGACTGCTGTTAGTGCTTGTGTTCACAGCTCACTGCTCTGCAGATCTGTTCATTGGTCATTATGTCCACTCATTGACTGGTGAATTGGTTTCCGATCTACACATGACTGTGAAGTTCGATTGCATGGAGTAGTGAATGTGAATGGGATGGATGTGAATGATGAAGGGAGTGAATGTGAATGATGAAGGGAGTGAATGTGAATGGTGAAGGAATGAATGGTAGGTATACTGTATAAGGGTAATTAATTATAAACTGTAGAAAGGAAATGCCTGATAATAGAGTAATCTCCTCACATAGTCCTTGTTAATATATCTTGCACATAAGTCACACCTTTATATGACTGAGTGATTGTCACCATGGGTGGACACTTGGTCGAACGAACATTTGGCCGAACGAACATTTGGCCGAACGAACATTTGGCCGAACGAACATTTGGCCGAACGAACATTTGGCCGAACGAACATTTGGCCGAACGGACATTTGGCCGAACGGAAATTTCGTTGAACGGAAATTTCGTTGAACGGACATTTTGTCGAAAGACAACTGGCCGAAAGTAGATTTGGCGTAAATTTTATTCAATCTAGATCCTTATTACCAATAATTAGAGCCTCCGTTAAATTTGATTATAATTTTTATTTCCATGGAATTAAAAGTTATTTTATAAAAAGGAAATTAAATTTTAATATGTACAAAATGTGTATCCACATTACGAACTGCATTCAATAAATGTTTTTTTTTATTTCCATCGAATTTAAAGTAATTTTATGAAAAAGAAAATTGATTCTAATGTGTACATAATGTGTATCCATATTACGAACTGCAAGCATATATTGCTCAACAATTTGAATTCTTTCCTAATCATGAATTTCATCGCAAATATAAGGGGTGGAGAAAAGCTTATTTTCACACTTTTGAACTTGTTATTAATGGTTACTATATAATTTAAAGTTATTATTCGTATTATATTGAATAATATTGCTATCCAATGTTTTTCAAAATGAAGATATTTCAGTCAACTGTCCTTTCGGCCAAATGTCCTTTCGGCCAAATGTCCGTCAACCGACTGTCACAGTCATATCAGTCACTGTGGCGGAATATTTCTTTGTAATATTTCTCATATGTTGTACTTATTTCTTTGTATAAATAGAAACATTGATGTATTTCCAACTTTCCAATTTCCCGATTTTTTTGTCATTTATATGGGGGCTTGAGATGTGGGGTACATTTTGTATTCTTTTTAGCCAATAAATATTATAATTATCATGTTTTGAGCAGTTGAAAGAAATAAATAAATATGTATTGCCGTTATAGTCATCCTTAATAAGCAGCAAAATTATATTTGAACCATAGCTGAGTTATTTGAACGAAATTATTGCATTGACTAAGAGTGTCAAGAACACATTTTCTACCCATTTTTTGGAGTTAATTAAACACAAGGGTAAGTTACGAATTATCGGTCAGTACTACATCTTCGGTCATATAAGAAAAAAAAAACAGTATAAAATTATCATTATTACACAGTGCTATCTAATAATAACAATTTTTATATTGGTTTTTCTTATATGACCGAAGATGAAGTAATGACCGATAATTCGTAACTTACCCTAAATTTTATCAATAAAAGTAATTTTTATTTATGTAACAATAACATTGTAGGTAGGTTACATGCCTAGCCGAGAAAAAGTGATCGACTGTTTCAAATTTTCGGATCACATATGGAAAAAGTATATAATAATCATTATTTAACTATATTGTAAAGTTATTTTAATAAAAGTTGAAAAATGATTATTATATACTTTTGCTCACATGAACGTACATTTAAAACCGTCCGATTTCATTGAACTTACCCTATGTTCTTAAGCATCATAAACTGTTTTTAATTGCAATCAAAATTAGTTCTAATTCATACTCCATGGCAATGGATCTTTGTATAATAATTACTAATTAACCGTAGATCATTCTCCTGTGAAATCATTCTGTATGTAACTCATACCAATTTCTGTTCATTGACACCTAGTCAATTGCACATGTTTTTTCAGTGTATGTGACCCATACCATCAGAGAAAGAATGAGCTATTTGTGTTTGTTATGGTAGTTGGTTGTTATGTGTCAGTCCATATCAGGTACAGAGGAAACGCTATGTCTGATAACAAATGCAGCCTCATTTTTACCTTACTCTTTTGTCATTTTTTTTCTTAACACCTTATGTAATTTGTATATAAGTATTTAGGTTCATTTAACCAGGCATATTTATCTGCTATTTTCCTTTTGAAAAATTTCTGACATTTATATTTTTTTGTCGATTCAAAACTCCCAGTTTTTTTTAAAAAGCTGCTTGCTTGAGTGTCCATCTTTGTTGTCTTTACCATCTGGCTGGACCTTAATTTCCAAATAAGTACTTAGTGTGACCTGCATTTGATGTAAAGTAAAGTCTATGTGTCTGGCTTGAAGCAAGGATAGCTGTGAGATCTACACAAGGATTAGTGATACCTTGCAAATAGAAAATTAAATCATTTTTTTTATTTAAAAGAAACTATGACTATTTGATCAGCAACTTGCATATCCATTTCACATTATCTAAATAGGCTTTGCTTATATAGGTTTTTAGTTTGATCGTTTTTACCAAACATGGCGTCAGGTATATCTACTTGATAGGATATCAATCTCAATGCAGCTCCATTTGAATTCAATTTCACTTTAATGATACCGAATTGTAAACGCTGCATCCGAATAAATTGGTTCTCTTTATGGAAGAGGCAGAATTTATTGAAGTGAGATTTGTCTGTATTGAACTTAGTATTGACTTATAAGGTATGGTGTGCATTGCCTTAGACTTACTAGGTGTGATGTGCATTGGTATAGACTTACTAGGTGTGATGTGCATTGGTATAGACTTACTAGGTGTGATGTGCATTGGTATAGACTTGCTAGGTTTTGCGCAATGACCAAAATAATCACCTCACTCTTTGCTCTTCTGTTCTTAAACTATGTCCATCAGTTCAAAATTGTTTCTACCTGTTAATAGTACAATAAGAGGCGGTGAAAAATAGACCATGATACAGTTTTTTCGTCCATTAGCTAAAGTTTAACAATTATTTAAAAAAGCGGAATCATTTTTGTGGCCCATAATGTATAGTATAGACTATAGAGGCTACTTCCTCACACAGGACTCTACATTCACTATACAGTTTTCATTATAGAGGAGTTCTTCTGAATTTCACGTAATATACTAGATGCATAATTTCTTTTTAAATAAATACGTATAAAATATTTGAGTTAAAACTTAATAGACCATCTTAATTCATCCTTATTCATTGTACGTATTTATGAATAAATTATGTACACTGACGTCTGATCAATGTGTGTCAGTGTGTGTAATGTTTTTCTTTTCTTTCAGACTCTACTGACATAGTGGACTGTAAACTGAAGCTTATTCTGGGTCTGATATGGACCCTCATTCTCCACTACAGCATCAGTATGCCCATGTGGGATGGGGACATTGGGCCTACATCCCCTGGGGACAAACAACCTACCCCCAAACAGAGGTCAGTATCTGCTATCCTTAGAGGGATAACTTTCTTATTTATTAATATACGACGGGAATATATTTTTTCAATTGTTCATTTTTTTTAATTAAAAAAACAATATTTTTCCATTAAAAACAAGTTATGGAAAAACACTGTTTTAAAACGTACCAGAAAGATACGTAATGGGAATAAATTAAAAAGCTCACCCTGGTATTTCTTTATTTTTTTTATCGTTAGAAAATTTAACTTACTGGAATGGTTTCTTAACCGACAGAGCAAAATACTTAGTATCCCCTGAAAATAAATAAAAATAAATGAAAATTTGAAAGCATTTCTATCTAAATCGTTAACTAGTGATCAATATATAATGTAAATAATATTATTGTGTATTTCTTCGAAACCTTTTGTTTTTGGTTTGTGAATGCTTATTGTTTCATTTGTTTGGTTGATTTTCCATCTGAATGATGTGACTTCAGTGTTCAGTAACCTCTTCATTTCCCTCCTATTTATTTAGCGTTGACGAGGAGTTGTGGAGGAATTGGTACAGTGCTTTTACTGTAGATAGTGCACTGGATATAGTAGTGTACTGTAGATAGTGCACTGTACACTAGATAGTGTACTGGATATAGTAGTGTACTGTAGATAGTGCACTGTACAGTTTGCACTATAGATAGTGCACTGTACAGTTTGCACTATAGATAGTGCACTGTACAGTGTGCACTATAGATAGTGCACTGTGCAGTGTGCACTATAGATAGTGCACTGTGCACTATAGATAGTGCACTGTGCACTATAGATAGTGCACTGTACAGTGTGCACTATAGATAGTGCACTGTACAGTGTGCACTATAGATAGTGTAATGGTGTAATGTACACTAGATAGTGCACTGTACTGTAGATAGTGTACTGTACTCTAGATAGTGTACTGGATATAGTAGTGTACTGTAGATAGTTTACTGTACTCTGTAGATAGTGTACTGTACGCTGTATGTAGTGTGTAGTTCTATTTATTCACTGTAAATAGTGTACACTGTACGTTGTACACTGTAGACTTTATGTTTTATTTACAAGGGTTTGGCAAAAAATGAAAACACATTGCAATTCTTAGGAATCCAGATTTGTGCAGCTTCCGACAAACAGTTTTTTTTTTGTGGGAACTTGGTTCTGTAGGTTTTCATTGAACTCTGTAGTGATTTTAGGAGCCGTAGTCTTGCGATTTTCTCAATCAATTTGATTAGAGCCTGATGGTCTCTCTCTAAAAATTTGGACTTTCGGCCAATTCTGTACTTGTCTGAGGACGTTTTTCCTTCTCTTACAAAGAAGTCATTATTTTTGTGACAGTACCTTTAGTAACGCCAAGCATTCGGATAGTTTTTTTTTACAATTTGGCCTCTATAAAAGTCCTATAGGCTACATAAGATTATAATCAATTTTGCATAATATCTGCATATAAAGGTTATTTTAAATGAATAAACAAATATTAGGTGTTTCAATCGTTTTTTCCAATCCCTGTATAAAAAGCATATGTTCAATATAGAACTCTAATGGTGTTTGTAACCTTACTTACAAAGTCTCATATGATTTAGAAAGTAGGCACTATTATATTTTTTGTTAATATGATTATTTGCATGCATGCAGCATAAGGTTCTAAACTAGGTATAATATTGTTAGAGCATTATTCGGAGCTATAATTTCGTGCATGCTTATTCTGCTCCTTCGCTTCTATCGAATATTGTACTGAAAATACTATCTTCCAGTCCTTCCTAACGAGAAAAGTATGGAGTTAAGGTAGCTAAGCATGCAGTTAGGTGTGAAAGCTGTGCTTCTCTTCACTGGAGTTTGCTTCAGTACAGCGAAAAGAAATTGAATGATAGTTAGCATTATAATATGCATATTGGTAAATGTTATACTTTTATCACATTTGAGTAGTGTTAAGTTCAGCGTTATCGGACAGTTCCAAATTTTCGATCATACAACAATAAAGAAGGTATATACTAATATTTATTATTTAACTCATTGTTTTAATTGGTATCCATGATACCTGTAGGTATCGTGAATACCAATTAAAAGGCTAAGTTAAATTACAGTATGTTATTGTAGCTATACCTCATCCTTACATGATTGAAATTTAGAACAGTCCGATTTGACTTTTTCATCCAGGTTAATTTTGGTCTATTCTGTGTTTGATTATCTTTTTTGACAACTTTCAGTGTCTCTTTTTTTTAGAGTTTACATTCAGTTGTTTTACCTTTATTCCTCTCTATATCTTATATTCCTCATTTATACATATCACTTTAATTCGATTATATTTAATTATAATGGCTTACTACATTAACTTCTTTTCGTTGCTTCCCCTGGGGCACCAATAAGCCTCTCTGTTCCCCAGGTGCAGCAATCCATTACCTCTAGGTATATTGTTTCTTTGCCCGCATTACTGCTAAATTGCCTCTCAATTATACCCTCGCAAACTAAAGATCACACACAGTATAGCTACTCTCTTAGGACTTCTTTACAGGGATTCACTTCTGAAATTCATAACTCGTTTATTAATTCTCTGAAGTTAGTATTTATATATTAATGAATACATCTTTTGTCTTTGCTATGCTTTATACGTAGTGAACAGAGTTTCTGAAATGTTTTTTATCAGAATAAAGAAGCAATTGTTTAGTCGGTGCTCGGGGACATTATTGATCTGACATCGAATGTGTTGCTTATACATACAAATAATTTTGATTTGTATATTTTTAATTTTTATAACCCTTTGAATATTCATTAGTTAAATAGCAAGAGAGAAATACGTGTTGATATAATTTCGAAATCTGTTCCTTCAAATATCCAAAAATTTATAAATTATTAAATAGCTATCATAGCTATTAGCTAAATATTATATTAATTATTATGTTGAATATTATATTGAATATTAATTATTTCATATATCGAGACTGTGTCTGTAAGCAGTAGCTACATTAAAAATAGTAGCATTTCTTGCTATTGCATTACTATAATATTTTCTTACTGTTTCGTGTGTTGCAGGTTACTCCAATGGATTCAGGGTCACCTCGGTGTACCTCTGCCCATTAATAACTTCACCAACGACTGGAATGACGGTAGAGCTGTGGGTGCCCTCGTGGATGGGGTTGCCCCGGGCCTGTGCGCCGGTGAGGACAGAATAAATGCAATATTTTAATCTCATTTGGCAATGATTCAGCCAAACTTTCTTCTAAATATGAACTAACTCTAAAACTTGAATATTAATTTTTTTTAATCATGTATAATAGCTATATGTATTTAGTGGACTACCTAATGTGATATACATATTGGAAAATACATTTATCTATGAGTAGTTTTCATTTTATATTTATTAGTAACCAAAAACAAACCAACTAAGATAAAATTAGAACAAATATCATCTATATCAATGTTTATTAGTTAGCTAATTCCAATTATTTATCATTTCCCATTCAATGTTCTAGCTATTTGTTAAAGTCTTTACAATTGTTGTCCTCAGATTGGGATGAATGGGAGCCAGAAGAGGCCCTCCAGAACACCACCCAGGCCATGACCCTGGCAGACGACTGGCTGGGCATCCCCCAGCTCATCACCCCCGAGGAGATGATCAACCCTGCTTGTGATGAGCTCAGTATGATGACTTACCTCAGTCAGTTCCCCAACGCTAAGCTCAAGCCCGGTGCACCGCTCAAACCAAAGAAAAAGCCCATGCAGTGAGTACGATTACAAATTAATGGTATGTTACGAATTATCGGTCAGTTCTATATCTTCGGGCATATACGAAAAACAATATAATAATATTTTTCTTTATTGTATCATGGATACCAATGAAAATAAAATATTATTATATCGTTTTCTTATATGACTGAAGATGTGGAACTGACTGATAATTCGTAACTTACCCCTAAACTATATTTGAATAGCTTCATCACTGGACATTTATATCGCTTGTAATTTCAATTTGAGTTTAAGAAAAAGATATGAATGATGTTATTTGCTACATTCGAATAGGAGAAATGTAACATTCACACACAGTTTATCTTGTTACAGTTTTTACGGAAAGTCTCGGTGAGTTTATTCTCGATTTTGTGAACTATTTCTCCGTAGAGTTTGAGTGTTTTAACAAATCAATACTAGCATGTCTTTACCCAGCACTAATTATGTATTACTGTGATAGGGTAGGTTCAGACTTATCGTACAGGTTCACTTTTTAATCATATAAGAAAGAAGTATATAATAATAATCTGTAAATTAAATCTTTATTCTAATTTGTGTACACGATACCTTCAGGTATCATGTACACTAATTAAAATAACGATTTAAATTTTATTCATTGAATATACTTTTCTTGTTTGATCGTAAGTGTTGAACCGTACGGTAACTCGGAACTTGCCCTATATCAACAAAATTTGTCATGTGTTCTAAGGATTTTAGTTACTTGCAATTAATATTTGCAATGAATAATGATTCTTTTTGAATGAGTGTTTACTATCAATTTAAATATTGTTTTCTTTCATTCTTTATAATACTTCCTAAGTAGCTATATTGCAAAAGTTGCGACTTTATTAAATAAAAAAATATTTCATACTTCTTAACATAGCTATATAATGCATTTAACTTTGCTTAATTCAATTTATGAGCATGTTTTTCAGTTAACTATTGATTAATTAAAGTAGTATATAATAACGCTATGTTTATCTATTGATGACATATTTATTTCAGAATTTGAAACTATTTCCCCATAATTCAATCTACTTAATAGTTAATAGCTACCCATTGTATCCATTGTGCTTTATTTATATAGTATTATAAATAGCTATAACCCTTTTTTCTCCTTTAGGGTGAAAGTTTACGGTCCCGGAGTGAAGGCTGAGGGGGTGGTTGCCGGAGTGCAGACACACTTCACCATTGAGGCCTCTGGCTCCGACAGTGGAGCAGTGGAAACTTTCCTCGTAGACCCCAATGGAATGCAACTGCAGGTGAGACTAATTAGTAGAGGGGTGTCAATGTGCTTTGAAAATCATAGGACCCGAAAATATTATAGAGAAGTGAACTAAATTAAAATTAAATTTTTTTTTTAATATTATAGAGAAAAATATTATATAGAATTAAACACTATTGAAGCGTTTTAAACCAGCGATAGTTATATAGTATTAGATACCATTTCATTTCGACTATGATATTCATAAGATCTATGATTTTAAAAGCATATTGTAACAACCTTGTTGATTTTTAGCCATAGAGAAATGTGTGGAGGGGTCTTCACTTACTATTCTAACCGAAACATCATTTTCTCTCTGGGTATAGGATTAATAATGACTATTAGTTTCTCTTTAAATTAACTTTGATGAAATGATAAAATTATTTCGTAAAAAACTCGTGCTTGAAGATACTTGGTTGGTTGGAACTAATGGGACCAGAGAAATGGAAAGATCAACTTTATTTGACATAAGTTTCTGTCTCTCTTCTCCAGTTGAACGCAGTACCCAGCAGTGACAGCAGTCAGGTGTATACATGTCACTACACAGCTTCCTGTCAGGGTTACCACCAGGTTATCGTCAGGTTCAATGGCAAGGAGGCTGCTGCCTCACCCTACAAAGTGAGTGCTCTAACTTCTTTAGCTATACTTTGTACAACCAGTCATCCTTAAATGTATAAAGTACTGAAGATATAAAGTAGTAACGATATCTTTGCTGGAATACCTGCTACTGCGTCCTAGTAGCTAACTGAAATTATCTTGTAGCTATAATAGTTTGTCAAATATAGTGTTTTTCCGTTTGATTCATCTCATTAATTTAAATTCGTCATGAAATTACATAGCTGTCTCCTTAATCTTTCTTCAAAATTATTCGATTTGTGTCACCATCCATGAGTCTATATTAACTTTTTCTCATACTCTGATATATTCAATGAGAGTTCTTTATAGTTTGGTGCTAAATTCATACCTTGCCCCTTCCCAGGTGGGTGTTTCGGCTGCTATGGGTGACCCCTCACAGGTCTCTGCCTATGGTCCCGGCCTGGAACCCGAGGGAGTGGTCATGAACAAAGCCACCTACTTTGATATTGATTGTAAAGGTACACTTAATCTAGGCAGTTTTTCTCTATCAAGATTAATACTTTCTCTTTTTACCTTCGCAGAATGAGGGAAGGTCATATTTTCATCGGCATTTATTTATTTATTTATCATCTTGTTATTCGCTTAACTGAAAAAGTTTTCAACCAAATTGCATAAAATTTGGTGAAACGATTGGTCAATGACCAGAAACCATCTGGTCGAATATTGGGTCAAAGCGGCTTCGAAGGTATGCGCTCTACCGAGTGCACATAATCCAGTTTTATTGAATTGCCGTCTCCTATTTTTCAATCAATTAGCTAGTTGTTGTTGTCTTGGTAATATTTATTAAGTTATTTCTTCCTCGCCAAACTAGCACCGCTATTGCTTTTAACACTAGCACTTTATTACCAGGAGCCGGTAGTGGTACCCCAGAGGTTATCATCCTGGATGCGAATGGTAACAAGACAACCTCCAATGTGACGATGCGTCCTCGCACTGACCATGACGATGTGGAGGACACCTATCTTACCTCAGTCAATGGCAAGGACAGCAGGAGAGACAGTAGAAGTAACGGCGTCAAGGGTGAGGCTTACGAATGAAAAAATAGTGTTAGTTTCTCTATTAAAATAAATTGTCTCATTCTGAAGAGATTGTCTGTGGTTGTGGACTATTATTTGAAGGTAGAGTGAATATTTCAAACCTTACAGAGACTAATATTTTTATATATTCATAATATATTGTAGTTAAATGTTTATGTAGTTTAGAGTAGCTGACTCAGCAAATATCCTTTGTAGCTAAAACTATCACTTTGTTGATATATAGGGTTTGGAATTACCAGATGATACTACCATTGCTCTCATTCCTGCTGTACATTACCATTGCTCTTATTCCTGCTGTACATTACCATTGCTCTCATTCCTGCTGTACATTACCATTGCTCTCATTCCTGCTGTACATTACCATTGCTCTCATTCCTGCTGTACATTACCATTGCTCTCATTCCTGCTGTACATTACCATTGCTCTCATTCCTGCTGTACATTACCATTGCTCTCATTCCTGCTGTACATTACCATTGCTCTCATTCCTGCTGTACATTACCATTGCTCTCATTCCTGCTGTACATTACCATTGCTCTCATTCCTGCTGTACATTACCATTGCTCTCATCCCTGCTGTACATTACCATTGCTCTCAATCTTGCTGTACATTACCATTGCTCTCAATCTTGCTGTACATTACCATTGCTCTCATTCCTGCTGTATATTACCATTGCTCTCATTCCTGCTGTACATTACCATTGCTCTCATTCCTGCTGTACATTACCATTGCTCTCATTCCTGCTGTACATTACCATTGCTCTCATCCCTGCTGTACATTACCATTGCTCTCAATCTTGCTATACATTACCATTGCTCTCATTCCTGCTGTACATTACCATTGCTCTCATTCCTGCTGTATATTACCATTGCTCTCATTCCTGCTGTACATTACCATTGCTCTCATTCCTGCTGTACATTACCATTGCTCTCATTCCTGCTGTACATTACCATTGCTCTCAATCTTGCTGTACATTACCATTGCTCTCATTCCTGCTGTACATTACCATTGCTCTCATTCCTGCTGTACATTACCATTGCTCTCATTCCTGCTGTACATTACCATTGCTCTCATTCCTGCTGTACATTACCATTGCTCTCATTCCTGCTGTACATTACCATTGCTCTCATTCCTGCTGTACATTACCATTGCTCTCATTCCTGCTGTACATTACCATTGCTCTCATTCCTGCTGTACATTACCATTGCTCTCATTCCTGCTGTACATTACCATTGCTCTCATTCCTGCTGTACATTACCATTGCTCTCATCCCTGCTGTACATTACCATTGCTCTCAATCTTGCTGTACATTACCATTGCTCTCATTCCTGCTGTATATTACCATTGCTCTCATTCCTGCTGTACATTACCATTGCTCTCATTCCTGCTGTACATTACCATTGCTCTCATTCCTGCTGTACATTACCATTGCTCTCATCCCTGCTGTACATTACCATTGCTCTCAATCTTGCTATACATTACCATTGCTCTCATTCCTGCTGTACATTACCATTGCTCTCATTCCTGCTGTATATTACCATTGCTCTCATTCCTGCTGTACATTACCATTGCTCTCATTCCTGCTGTACATTACCATTGCTCTCATTCCTGCTGTACATTACCATTGCTCTCAATCTTGCTGTACATTACCATTGCTCTCATTCCTGCTGTACATTACCATTGCTCTCATTCCTGCTGTACATTACCATTGCTCTCATTCCTGCTGTACATTACCATTGCTCTCAATCTTGCTGTACATTACCATTGCTCTCATTTCTGCTGTACATTACCATTGCTCTCATTCCTGCTGTACATTACCATTGCTCTCATCCCTGCTGTACATTACCATTGCTCTCATTCCTGCTGTACATTCCAGGCTCTGCAGTGAATGGTCGCTCTAGCAGCAATGGGTCTGACTCCTCTAACTCTGAAGTCACTCGAGTAGAGTACACTGCTACTACTATTGGATTACATTCCGTTAATATTTTCTACTCCGGCAAACCAATTCCAGGGTCTCCATTTGGAGTCAAGATTTCGCCAGGTGAGAATTAACATTTGGCAATAGCTATCCTGATCCTAAAATATCTAAAGATAATTCATACAAATCTAATTTAATTTTTGCATTACTAAATTAAATTATTCGGACATGAGTTACATTTTAATTAGAAAATAATACTCAATGCTAAATAAAATAATTTCTTCATATTTTAGTCATCAAAATAGTGATAAAATCATCGCTAGTTTATTTACTTATTCCACCCTGAAATTTTGTACACTCTTTTATATCTATTATCGTACAGTTCCATATTTCGATCATATGCGATTATATATGAAGCTTATTTTCCTTTTATTTATATGATCGAAAATGTGGAAGCCTCCGGCAGCTCTGAATAAATAAAAAACATCAATTTTTTAGTGACTATTTGTTAGTAGGTAGCTACATGTATCGCTATTTTGTAAAATGCTTCACTTACTAAAGTAAAGTAAAAAGACTGTATATCTTTAAGTACGTAATCTCTCCCTCCTATATATACTCTGAGTGTTACTAATGTTATTATCCTCAACAGCGAGCAATGCCCGCCGAGTGAAGGCCTCCGGGAGGGGTCTGCAACCCACGGGGGTACGTGTGGGGGATGACGCGGACTTCAAAGTAGTGACCAAAGGGGCTGGAGATGGTGAACTAATAGCTAAAGTAATAGGACCAGGTAAGTGATAATATTAAAATCTATCAGTTAGGTAGGTACATAATTCTCTGACTATACCCAGTATTTATTTTATTTTGTAAGTTTGACTTGTGAAGTTAAGTATTCACCTGCTAATATTAATTCTCTTCCTTCTCCATTAGGTGGTGTGTCAGTTCCAGTAGAAGAGGAGCGTATCGACTCTCACACTTCACGCTATGTCTACAGACCTCGTACTGAAGGCAAGCATGTGGTGATGGTGACCTACGGGGGTGCGGAGGTGCCAAGGAGTCCTTTCCAGGTATGTATTGGCTGAAGTTACGGTAGATGTGGTCGGTTTCACATTTTCGGGCATATAAGAAAAACGTTTTAATAATTACTATTTAATATCAATTTTAGTTGGTATCCATGATACCTGTAGGTATCATGGATACCAACTAAAATTTTTATATCGAAAAAAAGGAAATTAGTTTTCTATTGTAGTTTGCAATCACAGAATCATGTAGCGTCTTCATTCAAACTTTAATTATGATTAGACCGCTTAAGTACTTTCTGTCAGATTTTTCTTAAATTCTACAATTTTGCTTTTTTTAAACTATGTATACTTATATGTGATCATTTTGAAAATTTGTAATTTTTTAAACAACACTTGACATCAACATTCTTCCTTCCCCAGGTGGGTGTGGGCCCCAGCAAAACCTCACGTATCCGTGCCTTTGGTCCGGGTCTCACCAATGGAGTTGCGATGCAACCAGCTACCTTCACCGTGGAGGCAAATGGAGAAACTGGAGCATTGGGTGTGTTCTCTGTTCTCATTTTTGCAAATCGAATAGAGTTTTCTTGTACTCCATACTAACCTATGTACTTTATACCTCAGGTTTCAGTATCGAAGGCCCTAGCGAAGCAAAGATAGAGTGCAAAGATCTAGGAGATGGGTCTGCCGATGTTACTTACCTTCCTACTGTAGAGGGGGAGTACTCCCTCCACATCCTTTGTCAGGTAAATGATCTATTACATCCCAAAATTTGTTTATTTGTAATCTTGTTTATATCTGAGAACCAGGGAGAAATTTGTGACCTTAAAATATTAAGATGGTTATTCTTAGATGGTCCCACGATAACCTTCTCTGGATTGATTGTACTTACTAGAAACATGTAGTACTAAATGCACTATTGCTTCATCAATGGTTTTGACTTTCATTTGTTCTATTCTTTTTCCATAGGGTGAAGACATTCCAAATAGCCCTTACATTGCTGATATACAGCCTGCCAAGTCTGGACTTACTCTTGGGGAACTCAGTAAGGTACGTACCTACTCATTAAAACATAATGTAGCTACTAAATAACTTGTGGTGGCTACCTGATCTGTTGATGTCTATTATCATCATAATTATGCAATTTTCATGTAGGGTAAGCTACGAATTATCGGTAGGTTTTACATCTTCGATCATATTAGAAAAAACTATAATATAAATTAAATTAATATTATATAGTTTTTTCTTATATGACCGAAGATGTGAAAACGGCTGATAATTCGTAACTTACCCTATAGCTGGTGATAGAAATGTTTAGATTTATATTGAATTGAGACTTAGTTATCATCAATCACACTCAACTGTTTTCTTTCATAAGGTGACTTGTAGTGGTCCCGGCCTGTCAAGCGAAGGACCCATTGTGGATGAAGAAACTTTCTTCTCAGTAGCAGGTAATAATATCTATCGCATTATTAACTTTATGAAACACTTACTAAAAATGGGTGTAAATATCTTTCAGCTACCAAATGCAATCAAATTCTCTAACCCTTTTCCTCAGGCTGCAGAAACCCCGAAGATATCGATGTGCAAGTCATCAACTCGGACTACAAGAACATCCCCATCAAGAAAACATCTGGCCCTGGACTGGGGGCAAGCAAGCAGCAGAAATTCTCCTACATTCCAAAAATTCCTGGCAAGCACACAATTATGGTAAGTGATGGTAGACTATATTAAGGATGCTGTCTTTCTCTTATAGCTATATTGTAGCTACCTATTAGTACTGCAATCAAATTATGAAGATGCTGCAAAGAAAGTGGTCATAATCATAACGGGTAGTGAGTATTTAGCTCACTCAGACCCTTTGATCTATAAGATGGGAATTTTAAAAGTTGAACGTGTTCGTGATTTTTCGCTGACTTTCTATTGGTATAAGAACCTTCACTCAGTTAACGTACCAGCCCATTCTTATGAATCTTATTGATTCGAATGGATTAAACTGCACAAATTGTAGTGATTTCTTCAAATATTTTTGTTATTTAGTTTATCTTGACTAAATTGATTTAAAAGACATCCTTATAATGAAGTGAAACTTATTGATATTATTTTCACGAATTGCATTGTTTAAATACCTCTCGACTTCAGGTGACTTGTGGCGGTCTCTCCCTGGGTGAAAGTCCCTACCGTGTGCGGGTGAATGAGTCCAGTGACCCCCAGGCGGTGGTACTGAAGGGCCCAGGCATTGAGAAGGGAGTTAAGAGCAACACTCCCACTCACTTCGATATAGACTGCAAGAAAGCTGGCCCAGGTAACTAACTGTTTGGAACGGATGGAATCAATTTAAAGGAGCTACTTATGCTGAATTGTTGCGGAAATATTTCCTCCTTTGCTCAATTAAACTATAACGAAAATTAATTTTAACCTTACTTTGGTAGGTAATTTTTATTTTATTTTATGTTATATCAATTTAGAAGACAACTTCTCTGAAATAACGAATAAATATTTAATCAATGATTTATAAAATATGATTAATAACTTGTATAATTTAATCAACTATTCCTATAATTACCCAATGAATCCTATAACTTACCCAATGATTCCTATAGTTTACCTAATAATTCCTACAATTTACCCAATGGTTCCTATAATTTACCCAATGTTTCATACAATTTATCCAATGGTTCCTATAATTTACCCAATGTTTCCTATTTTCCTATAATTTACTCAATGGTTCCTAATTTCCTATTATTTTATCTTATGTTTGCTAATTTCCTATAACTACCACTGCTCATTGCCAATCACATCACAGGTGATGTTCAGATTGCACTCACTAACGAGAGTGGTCAAGATGTGCCCATCAACATCAGAGATAATGGCGATGGCACTTTCAGAGTAGACTACGAAACCTCTCAAGTTGGCAGACACAAGGTGAACTCTCATTAATTAATGAATAATCAATAAATTGACTGTTAAATGCTATATAAAGATCATATCTTTATATATATATATTTTTTTATATCTGATATGTAGGGTATGAAAATATGCTTTTGAAATCTTAGATCCTGACGGAGAGTATTAAACAACATTGATTTTTTTCGAAAACGGCGGTGTATAGTATTCGATACCATTTCATTTCGTTTCGTCTATTATATTCTTAAAATCTATTATTTTCAAAGCATACTGTCACAACCCTAGTGATTTGTTTACTTCCCGCCTTACTCTCACACTGTCGCTCATTCTTCAGTTGGTTGTTCTGTACGCTGGTCAGGAGGTGCCTCAGTCTCCACTGCTTGTGCCTGTTCAGCCCTCAGTAGATGTCAGCAAAGTGAAAGTGGATGGACTCGAACCTAGTGAGTATAGCTATTATTTTCATTATTTTAAAATAATAATAGATAGAGTAAATTTATCGTTTTTCTTGTATCAAACATTAATCTCTAGCAGCATTATATTTCCTGTTTAAATCTTCATGAACAATGAATAGCTACCAGTTTCTTTTTCATCATTAGTGTAGCTAATATGGACTAATTTGTAACAGATTTGTGGTGATTTATTCTCGAATGTAGCTATTTCAAGTAGCTAGTATATTAGTAGCATTTTTTTAGACAATATTTTTCTGAAGTAGTAGCTACCATAATGTGTTTTTGTTCCTCCTTTCTACGTTTTCTCGTCTCTTGTACAGGTTCAAGTGAGTAAAAAATGTGTGCAGTTCATAAATACCTTAATTGTTATTAATCATTTTATTTATAACTTATCACCGTTATTAATATATTAATCACCTTATCGATAATTAATCACAATGCTATTAATAATTTATTTTATCATAACCACAAATTATTGGACCTTCTTTTTTAAATTTTCACAATTTTTTATATGTTAATTATTATAAATAATTTTTCTTCTTGCTACACAGGTCGCTTTCATTCTTCTTATTTTCTATTCCAGAATTAACTAATCGTGTTTTTATTTCTTACAATTTTTTTTCAGTTATTGCAAATTTTTAATCATAACACCTAATATAGGTAGGTTTTGTTATTTTTTGTGCTATTGGCTTTATATTTTTATTTATTTATGTGTGTGTTATGTAATAATACAGTTTAGCTATTTTACAGAATGTACCTATTCTCGATAAATAAATATATATAATTTAGTATTTAGATAGCTTCGTATATTCGTATTTTGATTAGCTATATAATTTACATTAAAGTTTTGGGCAAATTTTCTTATTGTAAAAGCTAATTTAGTAAAGTAATCCCGCATATATTATATAAAATCTATCAGATGCCTAGGAAATAACTAAATTAATTAATAAATAATAATTATGTGATATTTTAACTCCATACACTCTCAGTTATTAACAATTATAGCGAATAATAAACTATCTATATCTGTACCATAAAAATATATACATTGAAAATTGTCTCGCCTTGAACTTACTTTATTATCAAAATGTTAAATAATTTTATTGATTTTTTATTTTAATTACTTAAAATTACTCCGTTACTGTCGGAATAGTTGTAGCTAAGGTGCATAACTTCCTTCATTCATTAGGGTAAGTTACGATTTATCGGTCGGTTTCACATCTTCGGTCATATAAAAACAAACGATATAATAATTTATTTTATTTGGTATCTATGAGACCTTTCAGGTATCGTGGATACCAAATAAATTAAATTGATCTTATATGACCAAAGGTTTGGAACATTCCTACCATTCCTAACTTCCCCTACCCCCTCCCCTCTTCACCAGCTGCTCCCATCCACTCGCTGCAGCAGTTTGAGGTGATAACGGCTGCAGCAGGTTTGGGGGACCTCTGTGTCCAGATCACCTCGCCCTCTGGTGAGAAAAAGGCTCATCTGATGAACCATACTCCCAACCATCTAATTTTTTACTTAAAGTCTATTTTTACATTAAAAACATGAATTCTAAATTAATGTAAAAATACAAATTTGCATTTCAGCGTTGGGAATTTAGTTCATGGTATTTGTTAGTAATGAAATCTTAATTAAACTATTTTGCCATATTTAATCGTATTTACTGTTACTTAGATTAAAGTAAGTCTTTTTTTATCACTGTGAACCTAAGGTTCCAGAGTTAAGGCGCACATTTTACCGACACTACAAGGGTACCTTGTGAATTTTACCCCCACGGAGCTAGGGGAGTATCTACTCAACATACAGTTTGGGGGCAAGAGAATCACTAGAGCACCTTTCAGGTACAGGATTTTTATTGGTGTACATCTGTCTTTAAAGATAATTTAGTCAAGAATGCAGATTAATGTGCAGAATAAATTTTAATGCAGTAATTATAGATAATCCCGTGAAGCCATGATAGAATTTTAAGACAACCTATATAAAATTTAAAAAAGTTACTTATCTACATAGTTATTTTTAGTTATAGATCTGAACTAGAAATGCCTTTAGTTGTGTTTGTAGTAAATATAGCTAACGCACTGTTCTAGAGTAACTTGTACACCATCATCCGGAGCTTCCCAAGTTACCGCTTGGGGCCCGGGTCTGAGTGACGGAAGAGCCAATCACCCGGCGGAGTTTATGATTGACACCCGGGCAGCCAATGCCGCCGGGGGTTTGGGTGTCACGGTGGAAGGACCGGTGGAAGCTGCTATCAACTGCAGAGATAATGGAGATGGAACTTGCGTTAGTCAATTTTGATCTCATAATTTGAAATAACTGTTGCTAGACCTTTTAGTCTCCTATCCCAGTACATGATTTCTGAAAACTTTTCTTAGTGATCCCGTCTTATTGGGCTCGATATATTATTGGCTAATATCAATCATACTTGTATTAGTCAAAGTACACATCCACTATTCGGAACATAAAAAAAAATTATAAATCCTGTTAATCAAATAATTTCCTGTACCGAATAATAAAGAAGATTCAGAAATTTCTTATCATTTAGTTTCATTAGATAGTTAAGATGATCAGAATGAGAGCCACAAGGTTTACAAATAGTTTTGGGAACACTAGCAAATTGGACAAGTTACGAATTATCATCGGTCGGTTTCACATTTTGGGTCAGGTAAGAAAAAATGATATTATAATAATGATTTAATTATTACTATATCTTTTTTCTTCTATGTTCGAAGATTTAGACCCGATCGACAATTCGTAACTCACCCTATATATCCTTTTAATGGTTAATTGGCTATATCGAAATGTATTCCTCCACCTAACTCAACCCGTGTTCTTCTCTCAAATTGTGGCTGGCTTTTGACCCCAGGCAGTGGCCTACCTCCCTACTCAGCCTGGTGTCTATGTCATCAATATCACCTTCAATGATGAACACATTTTGGACTCACCCTTCACTGCCAGTATCCGGGGCGAGGCACCTTTTCCAGGTTGGGACTCATTGGAATCATCGACATTTATTGAGATGACTGTATTAAAAATTGGTTCGCGTATTCGACGATTTATTATCGAATAAAAAATTAATTAATTCTAACTCTTATATGACAACTAGTTACCCCTGGTGGTTCAGGCCCCTTTCCACCACCCATTGGTACATCAGAGGTGTCCAGAAGGCAGCAAAGTATGCACCAAGCGTCAACTTTAGCAACCACCAATCCAAGATCGGGAATTAGAGTCTCCGGTTCCGGAATTCAACCCACTGGTACCATTCCCTGTTTGTTTGAGTAAAACTAACGACAGTTGATTTCTTTTCACTCCTGTTAGTAGAAACTAATTTTGCGTTGTGATCAAAGAGTTTTTTTCATAAAAATTTACTTTTGTTGTAGCTATATATACTTCAATTATAATTATGTTTTTATTTCAGATATTTGTTTCAGATGTTTATTTACCAATAATTATGATTGTACTAGTAGCTAGTTTGTTGCATCTTTCTAACCTATTGTAATACCTTTTGTGCATCAATTAGTTTATGAAGACTATTTTGTTCTATTTTTGTTACTAATTAATTATTGACCTAATTATTTTTTTCCAAAATTATTACTTTCAGCGTGTTTTCCAATTTCTAGCATGCTAATTCTTTAGTAAATCAGGTTTACCTTTTTTGTTTTTCCTGCAGATTGATATTCATCAGCATCTTCTATTCATAGATTATATGTATTAGCTACTCTGACTAATATTAAATATATATGAGAGCGAAGTTACGAATTATCGGTCGGTTTCACATCTTTGGTCATATAAGCAAAACCGAAAAAAAATTAATTAATAATGGTTTTATCGTTTTTATGACTGAAGATGTGAAACCGACCGATAATTCGTAACTTACCCAAAAAGTTTATTTTTTCGATGCACTAAGGTAATCAATGTTTGCAATGCCTGATTTTCCTATACCTCTTCAGGTGTTTTCGTTGACTGTCCTGCATCTTTTGTGGTGGACACCAAGTCACTGGAAGGACCCCAAGCAGATGGCTACCCAGGGGATGGTAGGAGGTCCAGGAACTTCTCTGACTCCAAGGGACTGCCTAGAGGAAGTGGTCCTGACCAGGGCAAGATGCTGTGCCTCGTCACTAGTCCTAGTGGGGGTACCACCGACAGTTACGTGGAGAGTCAGCCTGACCATACTTACAAGATATCTTACACACCATTCGAAGAAGGTACACAAAACTAAGAGTAGTGAAAAAATCATGATTGGGGGAAGTTACGAATTATCGGTCAATAACGCATCTTCAGTCATATATATAAGAAAAAAAATATTATAATTAAAACAAAAATTAATTTTTAATTATTGAATCTTTTTTTCCTATATGACCGAAGATGTGAAACCGACCGATAATTCGTAACTTACCCTACAGCCGTTTCTTAATTATGACTAGATTAGATTTAGCTACATAGCAAAATTCTGTTAGCTATTAGATCCAAAATATTCCTAAGCATTTAATTTATTCTAAAAGCACAGTAATATATTACTTTCTATTTCAAACTTTATTTGTTCTTTTTTGCCAAATATATTAATATGCATCATGTATTATTACAAGGTGTTCATTCTGGCTGTTTTTCCATTTTAGGTTGTCACACCATAGAGCTGATGTATGCCGGTGCTCCCATTCCCGGCTCCCCCTTCAAAGTAGATGTGAGACGTGGGTCCGATGCTTCCAAGTGCAATGCCTGGGGTAACGGTCTGGCAAAGGGAAAGATTAACCACCCCAACCATTTCACTGTAGATACAAAAGGTAACCGTTATACTAGGTACTATTACAGTACCCTATTCTCATTATTTTCTAGCTAGACTGTTGGAGAGTGCTATTTAACTTCATGGAAAATATTTAATGGGTAAAAACCCGATGGTGATTCTAGTAATTTTGTAGCCTATTGTTAGGTAGGGTAGGTTACGAATTATCGGTCGCTTTCACATCTTCAGTCATATAAGAAAAAACAATATAAAATTATTATTATTACACAGTGCTATCTAAATAGTTATGAAAACCCGGGTTTGCAGAAGTATTAGATAGCACTGTGTAATAATAACAATTTTTATATCGTTTTTTCTCATATGACCGAAGTTGTTAACCGATAATTCGTAACTTATCCTAAGTATTATATCCTACTCTTATTCATCTTACTATTATTTTTGTTCATGTTAATATATAGTTCCATTAATATTCTGTAGGTGCTGGCTCAGGAGGTCTAGGACTGGCGATAGAAGGTCCCTCAGAGGCGCAGATGTCCTGCCACGACAACAGGGACGGTTCCTGCAGGGTAGAGTACAATACAGACACTCCTGGCACTTACGATGTTGCTGTGAAGTTCGCTGATGAACACATTCCTGGCTCACCTTTTAAGGTTCTCTATCTATAGGCTCTAGACTCTAAGTATGGCAGTATTAAGTTATCAGACAGTTCGATATTTTCGATCATAGCTATCTAATCGAAAATGTGGAAATATCCGATAATTTGTAACATACACTATATAAAATATTTGCAAAAACATAGTTTGGCGCACCTTTATGAACCAGTCCAGCTGTAGATAGCTTAACTAATAGGTAGTACATATTATAATTTAGAACTGATGGCAGCACATCTTCTTAGTTGTCACTCTAAAGGGCCGTACACACGCAGGGTTTTTTTACTCTTTCCACCAGATTTTTTTTATAAGATTATTTTATACGATTCAAAAGTCTTGTGGAAAAAGTCCCTATACAATTCCCAGCAAACTGTGTAACTGTTTTTTTCACCTTCAGGTTGAAGTTGAAGGTGGTGAGGCAAGTAAAGTCTCTTGCTATGGACCAGGACTGGAACCAGGCAGTGTTAAGGCAGGCCAGCCTCAGAACTTCACTGTGGATGCCTCTAACGCTGATGTGCCCCTTAAGGGGGCCAAATGCCCCCTCAAAGTCAAGGTCACCACTGACAAAGGTATTGGGGAATAGTTAGTGTGAAACCGTATGAGTTATTATGACTATCTTTTATAATTTAAATTAAACTATAGTTAGCTACATGTCTTTTGGTCTTTTCAATATAGCTAGCTTCGTGTTATGTTTCAATTTCAGCACTTTCTTCAAATTTTATGTAAAATTTTGAAATTTTTGTGTTTAATTTTGAAATTTTTATGTGAAATTTTTATGTAAAATTTCAAAAGTTTATGTAATAAGTCACATTGATTTATCACTCTGTTCCTTAATAAAATCCCCTATCTTCGTTGTACATTACTCCTAACAACTCACTCTATATCTCTTTGCCAACCTTTTACAGGACCTGTCGCCACTGAGCCTAAGATCCGTGAGATCAGAGATGGTGTCTATGACGTGACGTACACTCCTGACGATGACGTAGCAGGGGACCAGACCACTGACATCACCTGGCACGGAGAACCTGTGCCTGGCAGGTTGGTTAATCATTTAAAGTGTTCTTTTAAATTTGAATCAATAGTCAATGTAACTAGACACTAGAACTATCAACTAGTTAATTGGACTTATTTTTACTTTTTAAATATTTGTATCTCACAAATTATAATTGGTAGATAGCTACTTGAATTTTTTGATTGTTGATATACCGAGACACTTAGATATTTTTAACTCGGTATCCATGATACCCACAGGCATCATGGATACCTAGTTAAAAAAATCAAAATCTCTCGTTTTATTAACAATAAAAAATTCAAATAGCTACCAATTATAATTTGTGAGATACAAATAATTAAAATGTAAAAATAAGTTAAATCAACTGGTAATCAATAGGTACATTGAGTGGCTCTGTACCATGTCATATATTCTTTTTTTATTGATGATTTATTCATCTATTAGATTTCCATGAAGTTATAATATGAAAACGTTCTTATTTTCATGTGATCACCATCGTTAGAATATTAGTAGCTATAGTAAATAGCCAGTCTCAAATGTATTTAGCATATAAAGGATCTATATTTGTTTATGAATTGTAGGTAGCTAGGGTAAGTTACAAATTATCGGTCAGTAATACATCTTCGGTCATACAAGAAAAAAAGATATAAAAATTGTTATTATTACACAGTGCTATCTAATACTTCTGCAAACCCGGGTTTGCAGAAGTATTAGATAGCACTGTGTAATAATAACAATTTTTATATCTTTTTTTCTTATATAACCGAAGATGTAGTAGCTACTGACCAATAATTCGTACCTTACCCTAGTTACTTTTAGGGCTAATGAATAGAAAAAGTATATATGAATATACATTTACTGCATTTCACTTACTTTACCATTTAATTCATTTTTATTGATACATCTTTTTGTTGAAAATCCTTACTTGTTAATAAATTAGAGTGGTTAGATCAAGAGATTCAAGACTATTCACTTAATGGATTTTATAGAGAAAAGTAGAATGAAATATTTATTAGTGATTGTAGCCGAGTAATTCTCTGCAGTCCGTTTCGGGTTCGTGTTCGTCAGTCTACTCTACCCAGTGCACTCACTTCAGGCTACAGGTCTGAACACACTACTAATTATTTTATTAACTTTTTATTTGATGTATTGTGTGGTATAATCCTTATAATTTAAGTCCCTTCCTAGCATTATTTTCTTATTTTAATCAATGATGCTCATGTTTCTTATCGTTTTGCTGCAAACCCCATGAAATTTAATGGAATATATTTTATGTGCTTTTAAAGATTTCTATTTTCAAAAATGTACTAAGCAGTATTACTTAGCTTTGCTAATTTTCCACCCATAGAAAAAGAATGTACTCTGTTTGTTTTGAATTTCAACTAGGTAGTTATAGCCAATCGATGAAATGTTTGTGTAGCAATAGGTATAAAATTGAAGAACTTTATAACAGAAACGTTTATATACTTCAGGAAATAATTTAAATCTAAGCGAAAGCCGAAGACGCATTTTTTGTTTATAGAATTCTAATTAGAAGTCGAAACAATGAGTGTACAATCTTTTTCTTCAGCGTCAAATTAGTGTTTCGTATGCTGTGGTACATCGAGTAGGAAAAACTTAAAAGCATACAAAAATATATAGCTATACTGTTATTTATTCTGTTTGCAGATTTATTATCTTACACCTTTTCTGCAATATTATGTAATAAACTCATTTTTCCCCGGTGTCTGGAGATGACCTTTAACCATTTCTATTTCTATTTTTGCTAGGGTAATTTCAGAGTTACCGGACGGTTCCACATTTTCGATCATAGAAAGAAAAAAAATGTATTTAATTTACCATTTTAACTCGTAGCTAATTATAATTAATTAGAATAATGAGTTAAAATATTAAATTATGTATGTTTTTTCTTATTGGCGAAAATGTGGAACTGTCCAAAAATTCGTAAAATTACCCTATATGATATTATAGATGGTGGTATCTAATTCTTTTTATTTCTATACATTTTAATATTGGTTAATTACCCTAAATCCTTTATAATTAATATGTGTGGTTTCGGAATAAAGTTAATAAAATAACTGAAGAAGTTAATATCAAATTCTACTGTAACTGGTTTTCTATATGTACAATTTTCAAATCTTATAACCAGGATTATTTTGTTTCTTTCTAATCCCTCCATATCCTTTTTTAATATTTCATCTAGATTTATTATCGTTGATTGTTCGTAGCTAATTATTATAGTATCTCGTAGAATATTATTTTGTTTAATTTATAGTTTATTAATCTATGATAGAAAGCATCGACGTTACTTGCAATAATTATTTATTTAGATATTTTATATAAATTTATTCATGTAAACTGAAAATCCTTTACAATATTCACTCAATGAGTTAAAATTAAATGACAATTAATATCAAATTATTCGTTTTATCTATGGTTGGTAAAATCAAATTCAGATTCAAGCCAAATAAAAAAGAATGTTGGTAAATTTCCTATTAAATTATTAACATATACATTATACAGTCTGAAGAAATAGTACATTTTTATCGTAAAATAGATTTTGTTTTGTTGTTAGTAAACTCTGACTGAAAAGACCTCGAGAATTAAAAAAGTAGTGATCAATTTAGGCCAAGATCTTTGAACATAGTTTATAGGTTTCGTTAATTTTTTTTACTTATTTCAAAAAGTTTAAAATCCTCTGAAAAGCACTGCACGCAATTCACTCCTAAATCACCATACCAATTTCTCACTTGTCCCCACAGTCCCTGGACTCAAAGGGTGTCCCCAAAGTATGGCAATGTGCCCGTAGAAGAACCTTTCACCCAAGAAGTGAAAGTCTCAGGACCTGGTCTGAACATGGCCCCAGCACCTGGCAGCAGCATCACTGACGATACAGGTGACAAACACACACAAAAATAGAAGGAATTGTTATTTTATTTAGGAATTGGTATGCTTGTAATTTACCAGTCATGTACCTCGATTGTTGGTAAATTCAAATTATGTAACTTTTAAATTGAATTTCTACGAATCGAGCTGTAATAATAAAAAAATAGACATAGGATAGCTATTATATTTTTTTCATATATGACCGATGATATGAAACTGACCGATAATTCGTAACTTACCGTAATAACTAAATGTTCTTTTCTTGCAGGCATCAAAATATCAGGCCCGGGTGTTTCATCCCCAGGGGTGCCTGCTTCACTTCCCACCACCTTAACCATAGACACCTTTGACACACCTGACAGGGGTAGGGGTGACTTGGACCTAAATGTCACGGTGAGGAGTGCTAGCTTTTATGGTAGCTACTCATTCTGCTTCTTCCAGTCCCTTGTATTTGATTTCCTTTTGACGTCAGCGATATGGCATACGGCTCCGAAGCACACGTTAAACCCCTACTAAAATGAAAATAAATTAATTATTGTCATTCTTCAAAACTAAATTACAACATTAAGTAGCTAGTTAGGTACCAAGTGAATGTAGTACATTTATTAACAGTTGAAAAATTATTCAATTAATAATGAATTTTTTTGAAAAACTAATTGCTTTTCGGTCTTTTATATCATTCATATTTCTACTTCTGCTTATCAAATAGTTGTACTTATTTTCCGTCCCTCGTTTCAGGGTCCTGACGGCTACCCTCGCAAGGTAGATGTCGAGAAAGTGGGACCAGGAAAGTACCAAACCTCCTTCCTTCCTGACGATTGCGGCAAGTACAAAGTTGGTGTAAAGTACAACGGAGAGGACCTCGCTAACAGTCCTTACCCTGTGCAGGCCTATGCAACTGGAAAGGTGAGTTCACCCCCAGGGGAAGTTAGGAGCAAATGAAGATTAGCAGAATAACCCTCCCTTAAACTCTGTCTTTTTTTGAGATGTAAGGGTGATTTCCCAGTTACTGGACAGTTCTACATATTCGACCATACAGAAAAAGTAATATATATATATAGCTAATAAATAACATAATGATAACATTTATTATATATTTCTCTTATGATAGAAAATGGTGAACCGTGCGATAACTCGAAATTGAAAATTTAATGCGCGAGACATTTTTCATTTCGTGATAATATCTCTTCTATATCCCTGCTCCTGTTGATCTTGAACTTACTTTAACAAGAGTTATAGCTATAGTGTCAGTTTTTTAATTTAATTTAAAGTTTTGTTAAATTTAGAACTCATTATGTCTCAGATTAGAGAATAGCTAATAAATATCTCCAGTGTTTTATCCTCTTTCCCTCTACATAGAGGTGGAGGTGGTGGTTCAGAGTAGAGTTCTCACTGACTAATGCATAAAAAATATATATCAAATTGATGCAATATTCTCTTGTTAACGTATCTCCTCTGTGTTCAGGCTGACAAGTGTGAGATCACAGAGGGTATCAGTAAATCCCTCAACATCAAGGAGGAGTACTGCATGACTGTAGATGCTAAGGATGCTGGCAAAGGAGCTGTCACATGTAGGATAAGACCTTCCTCTGCCTTGGATGAACGGTGAGTCTCAGGGACAGTATTTTGGTTAGGTAGGATAAGTAGCGAAATATCGGTCGGTTTCACATCTTCGGTCATATAAGTGATTTTATTTCGTATCCATGGTACCTCCCCAAGTATCATGGATACCAATTAAAATTAAATGATAATTACTAGCTATATCGTTGTTTCTTATAGACCGAAGATGTTAAACAGACTATGATTCGTAACTTACCCTAGTTCTTGCATCTCCAAAAATTGTTCCATTCGCTGTGTTTCGTAATGCCTTGACCTCATTCTTTTGTGTTCAGGGACCTTGACCTTGACATTTCTGACAATGGCGACGGCACCTTCAACGTGTACTACACTGTGGATGAACCAGGCGACTATTCCCTTGCTGTGAAGTATGGTGGACAGCCTGTACCTAAGGGATTCTACACCTTCACTGTAAGTACCTCCAGCTAATTCATATCTTAGTGGCTAAAGAGAAACTAACTTTTATTTTACCAATTAGCTAGTAAGGAATAGAACCGAATTCTATGATTCTATCTTACAATTACCACTAACTGCCTATGATTTACACAAGATTAGAATTTATACTGCAACATCCAGTCAACTTCGTAACAATATTGTCTTTGAGATTTCTAAGAGAGATGGTTAACATGTAAATCTTTTCATGTCGTAGCTAACTCCATTCATTTTCCCAGTGTTCAAACATCGTTTCTCCAGAGGTTTTCCTTTTGATTAGTTACATAAGCTTTACAGTGAGTGAGTGTAACACTATACCGTGACTCACTCACACTTTCTAACCAAAGTACCTACCTTAATAAACCTCAAATATTCCGAGTCACAAGCCTTTACATTCAAACCTGGGCAAAGTGCCATGAATCGACACATCACAACCAAACATTTACACTCTCTATTACTGCTGTGCAACCATTTTATACTCTTGCAAACGACTGTAAAGTTGTTGAGTTTTCCTCATCAACTTCTTTATTTTACTCTCTATCTAGCTTTCACTTATGTAAGCTGTTAGTGGATTGAAACTACACTTTGCAAGTTGCATGTCTCTCTCCCTACATACCTACCTACCTATACGTACCTATTGTTCCCTCTAACTCAGCTGTCGGCAATAAATTTTCCCAGATAATTTCGTCCATCTGACACGTCGCTATATTTCTATCCATGGTGACACTAGTTAGAGTTGCATAATGTCTAGCTAGAGAATTCAATCTTTCAATTAGATATCGATACCTTCATAATGTCTGATGGCATTCAAAAGAAACATCTGTCTCCGAACCATTTGTTCGGTAAAAAAAACAATTTAAAGAAATTATCATTTCCTATGGACATTATGTCCCCTCCACTTTAAATTATAATTTCTCTAGAAATGCTTTAAATTTGTAGAGATAAGGTTACATAACAAATCACAGTCAACAAGTATGTATTAATATAATATTTATTTCGTAATTAATTCCATAAGAAATATTAACACTAACGTTCATTGTCCGACTTTCTAATAGAGTAAATAGAAGAACAAGAGAGTGATGCTTTCTCTGTCTCGTGTTATCTTATATTTTGTGGTATTTAGGTTTTTTCTTACTCTTTTAGGTACCTACCTAATGTTTTCTTTTAGAGAAGCTAATTGTATTTAGTTACCGGTTAGGGTAAACTCTTAATTATCGGTCAGTACCACATTTTTGGTCATATAAGAAAAAACGGTATAATGATAATTATTTCACTAGGATAAGTTGAGTAAAAATAACCAACCAGTGTTAGTTGTTTTACTCAACAAATCCTAGTGAAATAATAATTAATATATCGTCTTTTCTTATATGACTGAAAATGTAATACCGATAGATAGTTATGAACTTACCCTAGGTAGTCATTTATAATAAGTCTATCAACTTTGTTATGGTTTTGGATTATTCCGTTGTAGCTTTCTTAGTCTTTTTTGTTTGCTTATAAAGTCGGAGAGTAATGTAAAATCCACCGAATCAACTTACATTGCATATAAATATATAGATCCAAATTGCAATTGGTTTGTAGTTTATAACTAGTGACCTTAGCTCTAATGAATAGAGTATCATAACGATAGTATGAAATAAAACATAAGTATCTTTCCCTCTTCGGATATACATAGTTTCAATGTAACTTAGATATTCAAACTACTAAGATTTTGTATTGTGTACAGCCAAGTGTTGAACTTGAAGTGGATCACTAGTCGCGAAGAGAACTCTTACGATAGTATGATCTGCAAACCTTAGAGGCTCTATCCGAAATGGCATCTAATTTTGTCCCCAACTATTCCAATTGCTATTGTTTATTTATACTATGCTCATAATATTTATATGTTAGTTGCATTTTGAACAATATAGAGTAGCTACTGAAAATAATATTTTAAATAATAAACGCTTAGTATTTTGAACAGTTATTGTAGATATGAAATGTTGAAACCTTAGAAAGATTTTCGGTTTAAAAGATGTACCTAACAAGTATTTAGAGGCAATAGTACATTGGATGAAACAGCTGAGTATATCCACTTCAATGGCTGTAACTCTTCACTCATTTCGCTCATTTGTTATTTATGTCTCCTTATAATTTATTGCCCTGTCTTAGCATTCGGACTGTGTAACTCTAGTGTGCCCTTTGTGCCAAAATGGCACTGATTTAACATCATTAACAAAAGGGTTAGGTTAAAAACAAAATGCCACTATGGTGAGCTAATTTATTAACTTTTTTTACATTGCCGAGCGCCACACTACCATTTCAAAGTAATTTAATTGATTTCCGTGTTCAATAATAGATTTTAGTTTTATTCTTATGGTGTGGTATAGAGGAGTCCACTCCTAATTCTGAATTATCCACTAAAAATCAACCTGTGACGTCACAAAACTATTAAAGAAACTCATTCAAACTAAATAGTTATTGTAAAGTTGTTTGAATAATTCAGAATGAAGAGCATGAGACAAACAAAGTGAAGATTCTGATTTTTAAATTTTTTCATGATCTCAAAATTTATTAATTTTTTCAATGAATGTGGAGATTTCCATAACGAAATATTGCTTAATACCAGTAATGTCGCTCTTTGACTTCTGATTGAGACTCCTTTACCAGCCCCATAAGATGCTGTTGTAACTTGTCTATTCTGTATACTGAGCCTTTACCAGAATATGGGTGTGGACCACAGAAATGTTTCCTATTTTTCAAATACTTGTAAATCTTTAGCCAATGGGTAAAAATGTATCTTGGTCTCTCCCCCCCCCCCTGTATGTACTATTATACGGTAAATCAATTTTGAACTGATAGACATAGTTTAAGAACAGGTAAGCAAAGAGTGAGGGTGATTTATTTTTGTCATGGCGCGAACGTTATTCTTAGAGCTAACTCTGTGATTTTACTTACTAAAAGGCAGTGAACACAAAAGGAAAAAAATAAAATGGTAGACATTTTAATACAGGGTGCTTACACTTCTTCCTTGGAAACTGGTTTGAATTAGAACAACTTCAGTGACATTTTTGATCTCTTCGAAGTTTTCACTATGATTGTTCGTTCTTCGCTTGGTTAAGTGCCGCTTGACTCTTGCGTTTTTTATCGCTGATAGCTAGCTATTTGATCACTGAAAGAAAAATAACATTTATTTTCCCATCAGCGATAAAAAAAACACAAGTGTGAACATATTTCAAGAAAAGTTTTTTTTTGCACAGTGTTAAAAAACGTAAGTATGAAGTGGGCCTGATTAATTGTTGCAGTTGAAAATTGTAATTGCTACATTTGTATTAAGAGTTGTCTCATATGAATAGGAAGGAGGTAGCGATGAATCCTTTTTATTGTGGCCCTTGAGAAATTGTCAATCTTTTGTAGCTTTTTGGAAAAAATCGGATTAATTTTTATGGCCCATATTGTACACTGTGCCTTTACCAGTCCTGCAAGATATCTGTTACTTCCCTATTCTGTATATAGGTACTATCATATAATATACATTGTGATCATAGAGTTACCGTTGGTAGTAGACATTGCTTTGGCATTAAATTATTACCCATCCTCTCTGCTTATTATCATTCTATAGAAAATATAAATAATTAGATTTGGTAGTGTTTTTATACTCGAGATAATTGTAGCACCATAACGATGAGTCATGATAGCTATTATATTTATTTGTCGTAAACTGTGTGGATTAAAGTAATGGATGACTTTCGCTGAACAATTCTTATATTTCTTTTCTTATTATTGTATTTCAATATGAATGTAGTTTGGATATAATCGATGTTACTCTTCTTTGATTCAGCTTAGATTGAAATTTAAGTTAAATTCTACTCATTCTGAAATTTCTTTTTTAATTTGAGAATATAAACTTTTTTAAATCTTTTTGACATATCAAAAATATGTTCATTATACAATGCTATGGTCTATGATTTTATATTATACAACAATATCATCAGTTCATAATGAATTTCGCTGAATCGGCATTTATACTATGTTTTGCCTGTTTGTGACTAGGAACAGTACTTCTCGGGAACAGTTGGACGTGGACAGGAAATTTTTTAATTTTTTACAAAGCGATATCGAATTTATCGTGCTAGAAAAAAAATTTCGAAACTCAAACTGGTTGTCGAATTATTAACACTTGATTTATAATGGGATAGATAGGAATTAATTTAATATACTTTCCAGGATATTTCCAAACACTCTCTTAACAGAATAAGCTGATTTTTTTTTAAACCTATGTCTTATTGTCATACAGAATGATTTATGATTTCTTTTATGAAATTCAATTTTTTTTTTCGACCATTAAGTTATAATTTGAAATATAGGTATATAATTATAATCTTTAATTGCATGGTAAACATACGAAATCAATATAAAAATAATAATTGCTTAACTAAACTCGGAAACATGCCTATTTTAACCAAGATTGATTCGATATCTGCAGTTCATGGAAATTGATTCGATACCTGCAGCTCTCTTGATCCTAATTAGTATAATGATAATAATTATATATTCTTTTCTTATCATTGAAAATGCCGACTCTTCCTTTAATTAGTAACTTCCAACATTGTTTGTTGATAGTATCTTTTTTCAATAAAATTGTTATTACCATCATCACCAATCCAAACACTGAGTGTTTCACAGTTCACATTCACCTCTGTCTGACTCATCGGCAGCTTGTAAATAAATCTTCCCTCTTCCACTGTTGCTCCCGTCTGTCTATTCGTTTCATTAGTTGTGACAAGAGAAAACGCTACTCCCACCATTAGTTGAGTAATAACAGTCTTCATCTTGGCATTGGTTATTATATGCATAATCCCAATAGAACATTAACCAACGTAATTTCGTAATGCACTCCCAAGAATTTTAAAGAGATCAAATTTAACTTGTCAAACACTTGATATTTAGTTCATTCTCTTTGGTTGAGTCTACAGTAGAACATATTTCCAAATTTATTAACATAATCTTTATCTTGATTATTTATGAAATAAGTTTTTTATTTACATACAAGCTAATTCAATTTCAATTTTCATTATTACTATAAGTGAACGCTACACACTAGTTTATCTTTACTTCTAAAATATCTCTATTTAAAATGTTACTTGGTATTTGCTTTGTTTAATCGATATGCTGTGTTGCGAAGAATTCTTCTATCGATTTAATTGTGTAGAGCTATTTGGCAAGAATTACTTAGGGTCTTATTTTTACACGAAGGTTAATTCTCAGATGTCTCCGCTAGGTGTCGCCTTGTCGTCAAGTAATTGTTTTTATTTTGTTAATACCTTTTGCTATCCAAGAGACGAAAAGATACCGGAATTAAAAGGCTCTAGCTGCATCTAACTGACCGTCTTATTGCAACACATTTCTGTAATCTAAATCATTTCTAAATGAATTGAAATATCCTATAATATATTTTGATATATTACTCTATGTTTTACTTCTATTCTATTAATCAAAGAAAATAGTATTCGAAATAATGTTTCGACAGTTTAATAATTTTACATTCCTAAAAATTAAATTTACTAATTCTAATTTTTGTAGATATTTTAAAAACTGGGCACACGACGACAAATTTGTAAGATTTTTCAAAATAATATAAAATTAGAAAACTGTGATATATGAAATTAACATCATGCGGAGACACTTTTCTTTGATAGTACCTAGTAAATCATTTTAGTTGAAGTAATTAGAACAAAGATGGTGTTGATAGTATGCGCCTCCACCTGTTGAACCTGCTCACTCACTAACAATAACTTGATGCTATTATATCAGTCAACCAATAATGTGAATACCGAAGCCACCGATACCCAGGCACAAAGGTATAGTGGACGCATCTAATGTTAACCGGGGAGTTATGGTGGGCACATCTAATATTAAGATGGGATATCACTTATCTTCTATGGCCCCACTATAACTCGCAATGGGTTCAATAAAAAAAAAAATTGAAAGAGTATATATTATTCATCTGTATTTTTCCTTGTAACAAGTGACGATTGTGTATTTTTTCTCTTAACAAATATTATTTAATTTAATTATCCACATATTTTTATTTCATCATTGACATAAAACTGACATCAGTGAAATATTAACCAAATATTAAATGTTTCTTCTTTAAGACATTTTTATTATTCAAGACACTTTCGATGACATATTGATAAGCATTTAGGTTTAATGTTTAAATGAACTTAAAGAGGAACAATTTAAATATAAGATTTTAAAGAAAGGAGAAAAAAGAATAATACTCAGCAACTGCAGCACCAATTATTTAATCATTACATTTTCATTTACAGGCTTCACTTCTCATCACTTTTTTAGACGAGTAACATTTAGCTTCACAAACATTGTTGGTGATTTCTTCTTATTTAGAAAGAAATTGTTTAATTTCTTATCTCAACAAAGTAAAGAAAATAGCTACAGGGGAAAAGAAATTCACTGAATTTTTTCAACACTCAGCTCGCCTTTTATTTACAGTAACTGTCAATTTTGAGGGCAAAGCACAGATGTTAGTACTAAGGCCACCAGATACACTATTAGTGAGCACTGTTTGCTTAGTTACCAGGCTAAAGATGCTAATTGCAAGAAAGTGTTGAGAAGAAGGAAAAAACACTAAAATGTTTGATAGAAGCATGACTCGTACGGTGTTTGTGGGATTTGAACTTTATTTTTATGAATAAATAGTGTGTTATTTAAAAAAAAATAATCAGTTCCTTCTCTGAAAATTAATATTAATACTTAATATTTATGAAGTGTAGCACAAGAGAAACGACGAAAAAGTTGTACATCCTTTATTTTTAGAGCTTTCGAATAATAGAATATTCATTATCAATAACCTAATTAAGACTAATTTTAAAGAAATATATAGAAATAATATATTTCTTTAAAATTATCTTAATTAGGTTATTGATAATGAATATTCTATTATCCAAATATCCCAGGCAATAATATAGCAGACAAAAAAGCGAAAGAAGCATCCAGAAAACCAGCTGAACTAATCCTCTGTCCATACACAGACTGGACACAAGAAATCATGAAAAAAGTTGTGAACCGCTGGAAAGAACACTGGATGACAGTGAATACCCACCTCAGACAAATAAAGCCAGAACCAGGCAAATGGAAAGAATTGAAACTACCGAGAAAACAAGGTGTAATAATCAATAGACTTCGAATAGGACACACAAACCTCACCCACAGCCATCTCATGGATAATACAGTTGCAATAGGAACTCCACCATGCCCATTTTGCAATAACGAAGCACTGAGCATCAAACACATCTTTGAAAATTGCACAGAACTCTTAGAACAAAGAGAAACTCATCTGGAACAAAGACCCAACCAACCATTAACCATAGCTGTGTTGAATAACCATACAAAAACAGAGAATATTTTCAACTTTCTTGATTCCATAGATATCATTAATAATATCTAACCATCAGATATATCACAATTTCACCTCTCACATTCTCCTCCCTCTCTCACCCTTTGCGGAACCCAAAATTGTTAATATGTTAGATTGATAAAACTGTTGAATTGTAACATGACCACAGAAATGGAGTCTCTCTGATGTGGTCCAGTGTTTTGTAATAAAAATTAAAAAATCTATTATTCGAAAGCTCTAAAAATAAAGGATGTACAACTTTTTCGTCGTTTCTCTTGTGCTACACTTCATAAATTTAGTGAGATTTCCCAGAAGGAGACCAATCAGTCAAATACTTAATATTTAAATTAGCTTTACTTTTAAAACTTTAAAAATAAATTAGTTACATCTTTTTAAGGATATTTGAATTAGTTTAGTGGTTTTTGCGAGACTATTCACCACAAGGTAACATATCTCAATATTTCATACATTTTAATAATTGGTTTGCTAGATGATGCAAATAATATTCAACTAGGGGTGAACTTTTAAGGTGAAGAACATTCATACAATATCTACTTACAGTCAATACAAATGATATTTCACTAGGGATGAAATTTTCCTATCAAAAATAAATTCATACAATATCTACAAACAATACACATATATTATATAAGTCATTTAATTTCTGAATTATAAATTTATAATACAAGTTAATATAATATTTAATTAGGCCATTAAATATTTATATATTCTATTTTTTCACGTGACTTTGCAGTAGTCTTTTACTTGGTAGTTATCAATAAAATTATAAAAGAAATGTTTTTTGTTATTGGAAACTCTTAAAGACGTTAAAATTTTCAGTCAATATTCATTGTGAAAGACGATTGAGTCCGCAGGCAGTTGAGCCCCGAGACAATTAAGCCCAGAAAAAAATTATTGTTTAGATATTTTTGTTTCAATCAATGAGTTAAATTAAATTTTAATCCTTTTGCTATCGTCTATTCCATATGGGGATAGAAACTTAGTAAACAGGTAACTAATAAGTTGACAGGTTTCAAAGAAATAAACCTTTATGAAGCATTAAATGAAAGTTAAATATTATGTACAGGCTTTCTTTCATACAAAGGCATAATCTTAATACTCCTGGTTGTAGACGAGCCCCTTTTTATCAGACTCTACTGTATTAACTTAATTGAAGACCATTGCTACTGTAATAACAAAGTAAATATTCTTTTTTATACCTGCTGTCTCAAATTGTCCTGGGTTCAATTGTCCCAGGCTCAATTGTCTTGCACCCAACTGTCGGTACTCCATTGTGAACATTAAAGCCAATGCCAAAATAAATTAAAACCACTCGTATTCTTCCTTTATAATAATGTTTTTTTTTCTCGTTTATATATATATTTCATCATTTAGAATCATGGTAGCGTTAATCCATACCTATTCATATAGGGTAAGTTACGAATTATCGGTCATTGCTACATCTTCGGTCACAATAAGAAAAAACTATATAATAATAATTATTATTACACTGTGCTATCTGAAAATAATAATTTTTATATTGTTTTTTCCTTATATAACCGAAGATGTTGTACTGACCGATAATTCGTAACTTGCCCCTAGCTATGAACGTTTTTCAGTATTTCAACAATTTATGTTTTTCCTTTTAAATCATGTGACTGAGGCACCTGCGTTATTAATTGCCTTTGTCACACCTGAGAAACCTCGTCTAAATAAAACATCGATCATGTGGGTGGTTTTTATATCTTCAACATTTTTTAAACAACCTAACTTTTTTAAAGTTGTGGGTGCTTGATATATTCAACATTTTTTTAAAAAACCTAACTTTTTAAAAGTTGTGGAGGGTTGTTATATCTTCAACATATTTTAAAAGTTGTGGATGGTTGTTATATCTTCAACATTTTTAAAAAACCTAAAAAGAATATGAAAAATATTTTTTTAATGAGGGTAATTTCCGAATTATAGGACTGTCACACATTTTCGCTCATACAGAAAAAAATCTGTAATAATTATTATTTAAAACTTAATTTGAACAGGTATAAATATTAGTTAAATAATAATTATTAAATTTTTATTGCTTATATTATCGAAATGTGAAACTGTCCGATAACTCGAAGTTTTCCCTAGTTTAGTTTTAAATGCATTTTGAAAATCAAAATTTATGACGTACCTTGAACATTGACTGTTATTAACCTGTGAGGGTTGTGGCTGCGACATATTAATCTGCTCGAGTAAGCTTGAAAATAATGATAAAATTCAAGTTTTGAATATTGCGATTTGGAGGATAGTTTATTTTAATCGATTTTGAAGGTGAAATCATTAAATCTGTCATCTCTTCATTTTCCTCCATTACACTTTAGTTGTTTGGTTATTTTACCCTCTGCCCCGTTATTGGGGGAAGGGTGGGGCAGGGCGGGGCCTCTGAATAGAGCAAGTAGCGCCCCAGTTCGTCTCTGTTAACGCTGTGAACCACAGGTGAACCTCCGTAGGTACGTCCCTAACTATTATTATTTAATATTATTTCTTTCTAATAGAAATACAAATTATCGGCCAGTTCCATATTTTCGATTTTATAAGAAAAAGTATACAATTCAAAATTTTAATCTGTCATTTTATTTGGTAATTTGGTATCCATGATACCTAAAGGTATCATGGATACCAGGCAAAATATAGTTTAAAGAATTGTATACGTTTTTCATATGAACGAAAATGTGGAACTGTTCGATAACTCGTAACTTACCCGAGATTACCTATGTTATTTATTTCTATTTCAATATTCAAAGCTACTCTAATAGTAATAGTAATGTGCGTAGATTATTTTTCAAAATATCTGTGCCTAAAATTACTAAGATCATTATTTCTGTCTATTGCAAATGATGTTCTAATTCGCTAGTTTCAAATCATCCTCATAGATTTTTTTTAGATTTTCCAGTAGATCTGCGAGCACTAGAATATATCTTAATTTTTATTCTACTTTGATAGTAAATGTTAACATGTAATCATTCCTATTATATAACGAAGGAGAATACTTCTATTATAACTTTGTCGAATTTTCCTATATGTTTATATTTGATCTCTACTTCATTGGTTCAAGATAAATTAATTAAATCCTTAACATTGTAGCTCATACTTTTATTTAAATTCTAGCAATACGAGTCCCCTTCATTCATTTTCTGCATTTTGTATGGCGAAATTATATATAGGAAGATCATGACATTTTCTTTTCAAATATACTTTAGTCACACTATGAAGATCTTTTGTACGTTGGGTAAATGTTGAAAACTATTGACTAGCTGTCAGAATGTTCAAAATGAAGTTCATATATTGCTAAGTGTCCTAATGAGGGTACTTTCGTGTCCCAATATTGCTAACAGTGTCCTAATTGTGGTACTTAATGTCTTCCTATATTTCTAACAGAGTCCTATCTGGGGTACTTCTTGTATTTAGTGTCCTATTGGTGTATTTTTGTGTGCACTGAGACAGCTCCAAATAACGATAGTTATTTCTTCTATCATATCTATCCGCAGAGTCATTACATTTACTTTTTACAAACTGACACGTTGTCACACACAGCACTACATTTCCGTCACCACCTTTACTGTCTGTGATAACATTTTCTGTCACTTCTAGAGACGGTAACTCCTGTCTGACTTCTCTCACCAACTTGTCACAGTGATGTTATCTTCTCTTACAAATTCTCTAGAGTTATTATAAGTCTGGTTTAGATTTGAAGAGAGGCTTGAACTTCTTTACTAGTCGTTTTTTAAGGAATTAAGATTTTGGTCATATAATTTTTACAGAAATTATAATTTGCTTTATATTAAATTTGCTTGATATTAATTTCTTGTTTTTAATGGAAAAATATTGTCTATTGAAACAAAAAAAAAATGCAGCAATGAACATCAGTAAAATATAGAGTATGTGTAAAGGCAGAGTACGTCACTGATCAAATCTTAAAGGACACACTACTCAAATTTTTCCTTATTAAATATCTTGATTATTAAAAAGTAATTTAATTATTTTTTATTTATTTTACTATTGAAATATTATTATAAATTAATATCTGGGCTATTTTTGAAGCTTGTTCACACGTTTCTAATTTCATTTACTGTAATAATTTGTTTCTCTCGATATTTTAGTCATTGGGTGCATTTTATTGAGTAAATTAATTAGATAGAACTCTAGGCTATAATTCATTCTGATATATTTATCATTAAAATGAATGAATGAATCAAGTTCGTGAATTTAAACCTAAAACTGCTTAGTGGTGACTTTGCCCGTGAACCATTTTTCTGACTGTTTCTTTGAATTCCTTTGTAATTATACGACGTTATTACCTTAGGAGTCAATAACTGAAATCCCCACTGAATTAATTAGTTCGTTTGAAGTGTAATTAGTGACATGTGTTCATCATTAGGCACTATCACATCACTCATCTCTAAATTTATTGCCCTGTGAACAGAAAGAGCTGCCGGTACTCTAATCTCAAAGCTCAGTTACCTGTACCTAATAATTCACATATTATACTGTACATAAATCAAGATTATACCAAATGACTTAACAACCAAAAACACTATACACTTCTTTGCAAATAAATCTGTTAATCTGTTTACAGCTCAATTCGTGCTATTCTTCATATATAAATAATGCTTTTATTGATATAACTTGTGTGACTCTAAGAAATACTTCATATGAGTTCCCACATTTTATTGTATGTACTTGAAAATTAGTTAAACTGTACATCAATAGTGGTGGCCGGAAATTTCGGAATATTCGGTCTTGAAATTGAGTTTTTACCCTGCTATTGATTTTCAACTTGACGTCTGAAAATTTAGAAACACTCTTTTGAAACCAAATACGAGGGTTATTTTTCATTTCCTTAAATCCCTTACTTTTACCTCGTCATCTTCACATAATAATTCTAAGATGTGTAAGTTCACACGTTGGTCTCTGTTCTTTGTCGAATAGCTCAGTTTGTGAGCTATCTTGGCATTCATCGCCCATAAATTTGAGCGAATGTTGGCAATATTGCTCTAGCTTTGTTCACAGCCAGAGAATTTATGTGTCCTTTCTATTGATATCGTGATATTTTAAATAAAAACAACCCGATTACGCGTTATTTGTTCAATTTGAGAGACAGCCAGCATTTCCTCATTGGCAAATATTTTTGAGGAATATTTTCATTCATAGACTAATATTCTTCTGATGTTGAAAGATTGTCTATTTTATCGAATACAAATAACTATACTGACTAGGTATGGTTTCAACTTATTAAGCAAAGCAAACTAACTTTACTTTCAACTCCTTAATTTAGTTTAATGTTAATCTTTACATTTCTAATAAATATATGAAACATTAACAAACTGCATGTCTGGAGAATCTAATTTCTATTTACTTTACTGTGAGTCAATTCCTCAAATAACGCTTTAATTTTCTTGTTCAGATATTATTTCAATGCTGTGGGTATACTCTTTATATTAATTTGATATTTGTTTTCAGGCTCAAGATAACAGGGAAACCCCTTTCTCACGTGGCAGAGAGAACTCTACAACCAGTTCCTTACTCACCTCCACCACAAAAACAACCAGGACTTCCACCACCAAAGAGAGCTATCCACTCATAGACCTCTCTAAGATTCCACTGCCAAGTACCGGAGGAAACGTAACTGGTGAGTGTAGCTGTTTGAAAGTATTAATCACTTTTGGAAATAGTTAGCCATAGGATATGAAGATTGGCTACTTTGGCTAAATTCTGATTTATTGGACGGTTACACATTTTCGGAAACGTAAGAAAAAATATTACTATTATAGCTAACTTTTATTTTAATTGATATTTATGGTAACTTCATTCATCATGGACACCACATTAAATAGATGTTACATAACAATTATCATATATTTTTTCTTAGATGACCAGAAATGTGTAACTGACCAATAACTCGTAACACACCGCCCTTGTTTCCTTATTTTGACTCCCATTCCTTTGTCAGCTAAAGTGATAATGCCTGAGGGAGAAGTAGCTTCACCTGTCATCACAGACAACAGGGATGGTACTGTAAAGCTTCAGTACGCACCCACACAAGAGGGACTGCATGAACTCCAAGTCTGCTACAATGGAGAACATGTACAGGGTGAGCAGAGAGAGATAGTCAAGGAAAGATATGGTCAAAATAAACCAAATGCGGAATTTCAGATATCTAGTTGTGGATAGTTTAAATATAAATGTTAATGAAATGATTTTGAGTTGCTTTTCGTGATTGATGTATGTATAATTTATTTAAATAGTTTTTTTTTTTTTATATGTCAAACTGATTTCATTTTTCAAGCATCACGAGTGTTTGGGTAATTGAGAGCTGAACCTGAACATTGTTCGTGACTAAAGAAATCGATTGCAAATTCTAAAATTACCTTATTGAATTTTATTGAATGTATCTCTATCAACAAACTAACGGTGTATTTGCCCCATTTCAGGCTCACCCTACAAGTTCTACGTTGATGGCCTCGAGTCCGGCACAGTGACTGCTCATGGCTCTGGTTTGGTCCATGGAATCACTGGAGAACCAGCAACTTTCTCCATCAGCAGCAAAAATGCTGGTGCTGGTAAGTAGATTTGCAGTGAACATTTAAAGAGTCTGCTAGTGATCGCTCCGTCTCTTATATTCTTTTTTCTCTTCACTCTCTTCTTGGAAAAAAAAATCTATTTGAACAGTTGTAAGCCTTATGAATCAATGCTACATAAATAGGTAATCTAATTTAAAATCATTCTTTAAGGAAATACCTATTTTGGTTTGAGTTAAATTGAATTATCTGTTAAGTTAATTGATTGTTATCAAGAAGAAAACTAATTCAAACAAACACCTCATTCTTCAAAGCTAGACGTCAAATTCACCCAAATGATTTAAAAAAAAATTTAAGCCCAACTTTTTAAAGAAAACTTGGGCCATCCACCCCATAGCAGGGATCAACTTACCGTTTGTGGTATTTAGAACTATCTAAAATTCTAACTGTTCTCTCTGCTCCACAGGAAGCCTGTCCCTCGCTGTCGAAGGCCCCAGCAAGGCTGAGATCAGTTGCCATGACAACAAGGATGGCACAGTCACTGCCTCTTACCTCCCCACCTCTCCTGGTGAATACAAAGTGTCTGTTAAGTTTGCTGACAAACACATCAGAGGATCTCCCTACTCTGCTAAAATTACTGGAGAGGGAAGGAAGAGGAACCACATCAGTTTGGGGTGAGACCCTTCTGTCAATAATATATTAATATTTTACGCTGTTGATGATACCACACCAATCAAAAAAAAAATTGAATCGACAACGTGATTTGAATCATATGCTTAATATTCAATGGAGAAGCTATATGATGTTTCAATGATTTGAAATGTGAAATATTGTTGTGATCAGCGCTTTAAGATTCTCCATCTATTTAATGAAAAATTTGGTTTCATCGATATTCTTATTTTCAGAACTCAGTCCGAAGTGAAATTCCCCGGTAAGATTGACCTGTCTGAAATCAAGTCTCTGAATGCCGCCATCATGGCTCCATCTGGTCTTGAGGAGCCTTGCTTCATCAAGAAACTTGCTGACGGTAACGTTGGTATCTCCTTCACTCCCAGAGAGAAGGGACAACACTGGGTCTCTATCCGCAAGAAGGGATCTGACATTTCAGGATCTCCATTCAAAATCGAGGTTGACCTCAAAGAAGTCGGTGATGCCGCCCGTGTTATGGTATCCGGCCCTGGACTGAAGGAAGGTAAAACCCACCAGGAAAACAACTTCACTGTCGACACTAGGTATGCTGGTTTCGGTGGTCTGTCTCTCTCTATCGAAGGACCTAGCAAGGCTGAAATCACCTGCAAGGATAATGAAGATGGAACCCTCAACATCAGTTACAAGCCAACTGAACCTGGTTATTACATCCTCAACCTGAAGTTCGCCGACAACATCGTTGACCAGTCCCCTTACGTTGTGAAAGTGACAGGCGAGGGCTCCAATCGTCAGACCGAGCGTATCCATCGCCAACGCGACGCTGCTCCTTTGACTGAAGTTGGTAGCCAGTGCAGACTGACTTTCAAGCTTCCAGGAATCAGTGCCTTCGATCTGTCAGCTCTGGTGGCTTCCCCCAAAGGTGTCAGCGAGGCTGCCGAGACTATCGAGACAGAAGAGGGTCTCTTTGGTGTCAACTTCGTGCCTAAGGAGCTTGGTGTCCACACCGTCAGTGTCAAGTACATGGATGCCCATATTCCTGGCTCACCTTTCCAATTCACTGTTGGTCCCCTGAAGGACGGTGGCGCTCACCGCGTTCACGCTGGTGGTCCCGGTCTCGAGAGGGGTGAGGTTAACCAGGCTTGTGAGTTCAACGTCTGGACCCGTGAGGCTGGTGCTGGTGCTCTTGCTATCAGTGTAGAGGGTCCCTCGAAGGCCGCTATTGACTTCAAGGACAGGAAGGACGGCTCTTGCTACGCCAGTTACAATGTCTCTGATCCTGGTTAGTACAATTTCAATAATTATTGATATCTAATTTGAATTTTCATGTAACTATTTATTTAAATGTCATTTATAAATGTAATTATTAACTGGTAAATAGTTTGTAATATAACATGGATGAATGTTTTACAGTTATTCTAACCGAATTGATTACTCAAAATATATTTTTTTCAGGCGAGTACACTGTTGGAATCAAATTCAATGAAAAGCACATTCCTGAATCTCCTTTCAAGGTAATACATCCTAAACAAAAATGATGATGTACATAATTGACCATTTCAAAATGCTAATATATAGCTACTAGCTAGCTATATGATTCTCTAATATCATATCCTTTATGATAACATTACTTTGGTGTCGCTACAGAAACTATCCTCCACATCACAGTAACTAACTGAATATTTCCCTAATCAGGTGTACGTTACTCCCTCTCTCGGTGATGCCCGTCTGGTGGAAGTGACTAATTTCCCCGAGCAAGGAGTCAAGGCTAACAAGGCTCAGAACTGTATGATCATCAGAAATGGAGCCAAGGGAGACCTCGATTGCAAGGTAAACTAATGTGATTTGAACTAAACATTATATTATTATCCAAATGTTTGTTTAACGACAAGATTTCTGGTTTTAATTTTTATAACTCTGATGAACAGGAGTGGTCCACAATTGCTATATCTATAGAAAAGCAATTATGTAGTATATCAGTTGCATAACACTCAAAAATTAATTATCTTTTTTTCTGTAAACACTAAGTCTTGCATGTTTGTATAGCAACTGAATAGTGACTTGTGGCATCTTTTTGGTGAAATGATTTCTAAGTTGCCTTTTATCTGTTCAGATGGTGACACCAAGCGGCAAAGAGGACGATGTTTTCATTGACAAACTGGACGATGAAGTGAGTGCCGTGCGTTTCGTGCCTCGTGTCAATGGTGTGCACTACTTCCACGTGAAGTGCAAGGGAATCCAAATACCTGGCAGTCCCCTCCGCCTCAGGTATGTGGTGAAAAAACTATAGCTAGTGCATATTTTACGGAATAATTTAAACTAGCTAGGATCTGTATTGTCGACGCAAATTATAATTTTCTGATGCAATTCATTTTATTAAAAGAAACTAGGAATATAAGATATCAAAAATTTGATTGCATTCAAAAAAAGTTTCACAAACTTGATAGAAATTTAAAATATTTACAAAATTCTACATTAGAGCATGATTCAAAATACTATGCAAAGCAAAAAAGGCTTTAATAGAAGTAATAATTATTCACTGCAGGTCTTTAATAACTGTATCTGTACCATTCAATGGTAATATCAATTTACTCCCTTTACAGGGTTGGTGACGAGGAGGCTGACCCAGCTGCTTGCTCTGCTAACGGCAAAGGCCTTATTGCTGTAGAGGCTGGTGAGTAACGAGAGAAACTTCTACTGAGAAAGAGATCGTTATTCTAAAGTTAAATATATATATGGTAAATTACGAATTATCGGTCAGTTTCATATCTTCGATCATATAAGAAATAACGATATTATAATGTTATCTAATTTTTTATCTTAGTTGGCATCCATGATACCTGGTATCATGGATACCAACTAAAGTAAAAATGAAATAACGCTTAAAATATAGTTTTTCTTACATGACCGAAGATATGTAACTGACCGATAATTCATAATTCACCCTAACTAAAATACCTTGTTCCCCACTGAAATATTCATCACCAATCTGACCGTAATTCACTGTTTCAGGTCAGAAGGCTGACTTCATCGTGGACACATGTTCTGCTGGTGCTGGCACCCTCGCTGTCACTATTGACGGACCATCCAAAGTCTCCATGGACTGCACTGAGGTAAAGTGAACTGTTGTAAAGAGGTAGAGGGGTGCCTTGTACACAGAGTTAGAGAACATGTCACTATATAGATATTAGATAAGACTAACTTTTTATATATTCAACTCATTGAAAAGACAAATGTTAGGAGTTTTCAAAAAGATTAAAGGCACGTTATTGTACCTAACTTTTACGTGTTACGATTATTATATGTCACATGTTTAATTATTTCTCTACTTGATGCTAGCTATACAATTTGGATGGGTGTTTTTGTTGTAGTTGTATTTCTAGCATGTATGTGTTTCCTACAGGTTGACAATGGCTACAAAGTACGTTACACTCCCCTCGTTAATGGAGATTACTACGTCCATGTCAAGTACAACAATGTACACATCAGTGGTTCTCCATGGAAGGTGAGGACAAAATGATAACACTTTTGACCAATGCTGTATGGAAGATAATATCATAAATAGAATACTTCTTTTGGGTCTTTTACAGCTTCACTAGTTTACGAATTATCTGTAGCTTTTTTATGAAAAATGAGTCAAATTATTTAATCACTATAATTTCTCATTACCACTGTTGCTATTAGTTCTCTTACCTCTCTTGCCTCTTTCTCAGGTGAAGTGCACAGGTATGAAGAGTGTTGGTGACGCTGCTCTTGGAGTGAGTGAGAGCAGTCAGGTGGTGGTGGAGACTGTGGAGAAGGTGGGGGTAGTACAATAAGTACAAGACTATACTTTTTAATGCTATGTCATGCACCAAATGCAAGACAATACTTTGCTGCTATATTTACATTCCTGCACTATTTCGAATTTTTGTTCAATGGTTAAAAGCATTTAGAGTAAGTTTCGAGTTTTTGGACGGTTCCATATCGATCATATGAAAAAATGTTGCTAAATATATAATGATTAAAAAGATCAAATAAATTATAAATATTATAGTATTTATATTTGGTTGAAAATGTGAAACCGTCCGATATCACATATCTTACCCTAGTTCCAGCATGTTTTTTTTCTAATTGTTTTTTTCGCTCTCAGGTATCTTCTAAGGTATCCGATGCCGCCACAGGACCTGCCATGCCCACCTTCCACAGTGACGCCTCTAAGGTCTCCTCTAAAGGCCTGGGACTTAAAAAGGCCCACCCAGGCAGAATGAATAACTTCACTGTCAACGCAGCACAAGCAGGTTAGTGTAGCTAAGGCCATTGGAAACTAAGGCCATTGTAAACTAAGGCCATTGAAAACTAAGGCCATTGAAAACTAAGGCCATTGAAAACTAAGACCATTGTAAACTAAGGCCATTGAAAACTAAGGCCATTGAAAACTAAGGCCATTGAAAACTAAGACCATTGTAAACTAAGGCCATTGAAAACTAAGGCCATTGGAAACTAAGGCCATTGGAAACTAAGGCCATTGAAAACTAAGGCCATTGGAAACTAAGGCCATTGTAAACTAAGGCCATTGTAAACTAAGGCCATTGAAAACTAAGGCCATTGAAAACTAAGGCCATTGAAAACTAAGGCCATTGAAAACTAAGGCCATTGAAAACTAAGGCCATTGAAAACTAAGACCATTGTAAACTAAGGCCATTGAAAACTAAGGCCATTGGAAACTAAGGCCATTGGAAACTAAGGCCATTGAAAACTAAGGCCATTGGAAACTAAGGCCATTGTAAACTAAGGCCATTGAAAACTAAGGCCATTGAAAACTAAGGCCATTGAAAACTAAGGCCATTGAAAACTAAGGCCATTGAAAACTAAGGACATTGAAAACTTAGGACATTATCACTTCCACACAGTGGAATTTTTGAAGTCTCTCATCATATCAATGTTATTATAACTCACAAATTATTTCCCTTTAATACATTTAAATAGCTGATTTTTTTTTATAATTTTCGTATGTATTTCCTCTCTAGAGAATAAAGTTTGCTAGGCTTATGTTTCTCTGTACCAACTGCTTCTTTTCACTTTCAGGAAGTAACATTTTGTACGTTGGTGTGTACGGACCTAAGGGTCCTTGTGACGAAGTCTCCATCAAACACATCGGTCACAATAACTACCAGGTAAGTTACCTAGAGTGAGGCCTGGTAATAGCTGATATTACCAGGTGTGTGCCTGGTAACTCTTAACTGTCAGGATGTTCTGGTGGCTAGTGTTGCTCTATTTCATTGCATTTAGAAAGAAAATCATTGCCAGTTATCTGTGGTTTGAATGGGAGGAAACTATGTGGTTTGAGTTGACAGCTAAGTTTCTTTGATGAAAAAGAAGAAAAGTTTAGATGGAAGACTGAATTTATGAATTTACGAATGATGGATGTTATTTATGGTCAAAAATTATGATGAATTTGTACGAGTCTTGCAGCGGCATACCAAAATTCAGCCGCTGAACCATGTGTTAATGAGAACTGCGACTGTGGCAGAGTTTGCCATTGTACTGCTCTTACTGAAAAGTTTTCTGTCTTTTTTCGTGATGATGTGCCTATAAGTTGAAAAAACTATCCTAGCCATTCATACAGATATTCACCTCATCTATATTACTATTTATTTCAGCTTTCTCATATTTCTGCTACTGATACTGTGTATACTCGCTATAGCTTATTTATATCAAATATCTTGCTTTCTCATTTTATTTTTATTCAATGTAGTTTATAGTACTCCTATATTAACGTTAGCAGGTGCAACTCGTGTAATCCTCATTTCTCTAAATAAATAATACTCTTCTCCAGCGGTTAAATAATATGAACTAAAGCTCTTGGTGTCATTAGGTCTCCTACAAAATCAAAGATCGCGGTGAGCACATGATTCAAGTGCGTTATGGTGACCAGGAGATTCCCGGCTCACCATTCATCACAACTCCTTAGATTCCTGTAGCTCTTAGACAATATATTCTACTTTTTATACAAAACACACACACATCTACGAACATCACACACCACACAAACACACTAGTCGAGAGCGAGACAACGGTGAATCAACTCAAAATGGTAGTTAAATGATGTGGCCCTTTAAATGTATCCCATTTCGTCCTCCCTTTGTATTTTAAAATGGTGTTTTTTTTTTTGTGCGAAAACTGCCTGCAACGCAACAGAAAATTTGTTGATGTAGCTACTAAAATATATAATTTCAAGTTATGATATTTTTATATCACAGATTCGAAAAATTTATGTAGTGTCATACCAATCGATTCGAAAGTTTCGGAAAATGCCATCCTTTTTGTTATATCTTGTAGCAAAATAGTTATTTTACAAATCTGAAAAACAACTTTACTGTCGATAAATATTAATAATATGTAGCTATCTATCACGTGGATAGCTAATTATAAATAGTTTCTTTGAAGGATTAATTGCATGGAGATTTTTTACAACTAAATCAAAATTGTGAATTTGAATAATATTTCTTCAAACGTTAAATATATTGTCGATCTGAACTCACCGATAGAGTCACCGCAAATGTCCGCTAGTGTTAATACTCAATTACCGTATTGACTCCTTTACCGGGTGAATAAATAGTCAATGAATGACTTTAGATAACTTCTAATATTTTTTGACTAGTTTAAGTTCCGGATTAACGAACGGTTCTATATTTTTTAATAAAAATATAGAGTTTAATGATACGTATTTGCTTTTCTTTATATGATCGAAACTGTGGAACTGTTCAATAACCCACAACTTACCCTAATAACCACCTGGTACATTCATACGGCAATTGAGTAGGTATTTACTCTAAATAGTTTTGAAAGTACTACTCGTAAATAACTTTTTGTTGGTTTTGGTTTGTTACTGTTTTCTGTTCATCCTCATGGCTTACTTAATTCTAATATAATATTAAGTAAGCCATGACATCCCGAGAATTAAATTACATATTATCATTCTTTGTATTTCATAGCAATGACTAAGCATTTAAGATAGATTTTATGCTGTTTGCAGTGTGTGTCATTTTGCATGACAAATATTGTGTTAAGTTATTTTTTCACGTTTATCATTTCTTAGATTATCATTAGTTTTCTCCATCATCTTTCAATATTTTCAAATATATTATCAATTGTCATCTCTTCTATAGGATAAGTTACGAATTATCGGTCAGTTTCATATATTCGGTCAGAAAAGAAATAATAATAATTTTAATTATTATATTGTTTTTTCTTATATGACCGAAGATTTGGAACCGACCGACTTTTCGTAACTTACCCTATCCCAATTGGGGCCAATTCCTAACTGTTTTTCCCCCCAAAGGTGAGTTACCTCATCAAGGAGCGTGGTGACCATATCCTCATCATCAAATGGGGGGATGACCACATTCCCGGCAGCCCCTTCAACGTCTCCACCTAAAGTGCGATATTTCACCCCGCCATCTTTGTAGACGGACCTTGTCCTCTATCTATTGTAGTTAAAATCTAAGCAAAATCCTAGCGTGAAAGTCTTCCGAGTCTCTGGTCTTCGTAATTACCAATCAAAATACCAAGAAAGTATGGAAATTCGGTGCTAGAGTTAAATAATGTGTACTTATATAATCATAGAAGAGGTATATTTAGTCACAGTTATATTGCAATATATAGGTAAAATTTAAAATGATAATTATAGAGAGTATGTGTTACTTATATTTAAATACCTTTAATATCCCCACATTCCCTTCTGAGTTGTCACTGTCACCCCTAGAAATATTTTCTCTTTCGTTTTCTTTCTTTGTGCACTATTCTACAGGGATAACTGCCCTATTTCGCTTCTGTGTAAGAGATGATACCACAATATAATATCGGTAAGTTATCATTTTGGGTTGATATTATCGCTTTACTATTTATTCAATAAATTAAATGAAAATATCTTCATTTAGGAAATATTTATATAAATTGTTAATTTTGACGGTTGTAGAATCTCTAGTTTATTTAAAATGATTTTTATTCACTCGCAATGTAAGTTAAGGTGAAGAGTATATTTATAGTCGGTATGAAGTTGCTTAGAGGTTCGAAGCCTCCTTACCTATGTGATCTAAAGTGCCTTCCGAACACCGGTTTCGAATGAACATTCGCACCATTAATTGTATCCTCTTCTTGGCTTATACTATCACTAAAGGAAATGTTCCATTGTACGTTTCTAGCCAAACTCTCCCACTTTCTTAAAGTTTAAGATAAATAGCAAGCTTTTTATTATTCGCCAGCTTTCTCGCTTCTTTTGATTCAATAAAATATACAATGAAGAGTATTTTTATTTCTCTATTAAAGTCTAAACAGTTATTTCCAAGAGTAAGAACTATGAAATAGTTTCGAGGGTAAGTTCCGAGTTATCGGCAGTTTCATGTTTTCGATCATGTAAGAAAAAAATGTAATGTTAATTATTTAAATTTTTTGTCCCTGAAATTTTCTTTAATATTATATAATAAAATATTTTTCCTTATTTTGAATAGCTACCAATAAAAAAATAACTCTATAGCTTTGTTTTATATGATCGAAAATGAGGAACCCTCCGATAACTCGAAATTACCCTTGTTTGTTGAAAAGAAATAGTTCTATTAAATCAGTTGTTCTCAACCCTTTGTCATTTTGAGGTACTGAATACCACAAGTTTCATACATGCAGTCATCGAACCCTTCGTAACTGGGAAAATATTATGTGATTTCTTTTTCTTCAAATTCAAAAAACTGCACACAAAATCACTGTGTTCAAAGAAAAAATATTAAATATGAATTTCAGACAAAAACCTACTGAATATTCACTGCAAATCAATGTGCCTCTCTGAGACCATTTCACAAAGCGTGGCATCACATTGACAAGTGTGATGCTTGTGATGAGGTGATAAAGGGTGATGAGAATGGTAGCCTCTTTACATTAAATGATAGTGTATGCTTTGTTTGAATATTCGAGATTGAATGAAAATGGGAATTGCATTTAGTAAATGCTATTGAAATTCAAAAGAATAAAAGTGAACTGTTTGATATATAATTAGTTATGTTAGGTACAAAGTAGAGAAATGAACTGGAACTTGGCTTATAGAATAATATGGTCTATATATTACATATAACAATTATTTTTAATATGAATCCTACTAAACGTTTCAAACTATGAATATATTTTAAATACTAATTCACCTCGGTTACGCGGACACAAAATTAGTTACTACGAAGAAACAACACTCGGCAGGTATACTGAATATCACTCGGATATTAGCAATTAGAGAACATTAGAGTGTGGGACTGAGGCCTTGATGGGACATTACAAATGAATGGTAAAGCATTTAGCTAAACATTCTATTGAAGCATGCAAATATTAGTTGATTCTAGAACATTCTACAAGGTCAAACCTTAAGCTGAAAACAGAAACAAAATTATGTAACTCTAATACTGAATAGCTAAATGAATAAGGAATATTACATGTAAATACCCACAATTGCCAATCTATTATCTTTTTCATAACAAAGTTTTACCCGTTAATAATAATTAGATTGGGCAAATCAAACCTCTAAACACCTGAAACTGACTCTCCAAACCCCTGGGGTTCGATCGAACCTAAGTTAAGAATCCCTGTATTAAATCAAGTGAGAGTAGTTCATAACGGTAAGTTGTTTAACGTGCTTATTAATTCTTTCAAGCACACAAGAAGAAAACAAAATTTTATGGAAACTTTAGGTCAGCCTTATAAATGAATAAAATGATTTGAAATGTTCTAGATAAGTCTAATATTAGACAAACGGGCCCCATTTTTATTACACCTCGCATTTATAAAAGCTGTAATAAAAACTACGCGTGATTCGAATTATATTACATAATTGTAACTCTTTGAAAATTTCATTTTCCATGAATTAGATTAAAAGAAAATTGTTTTGAGGGTTGGATTGCCTTATATTGCGATGATACATTATTGTTATTATTATTATTATTTAACAGTCATTTTAATTGGTGTCCATGATACATGCAGGTACTAAGGACAACAATTAAAAGGAATGTTGTATAATAACTATTCTATTTTTTTACCTTTTCAAAAAATGTGGAACCTCCGATAACATTATTGCCAAAAATATTTTATAGTGCATAAAACTTCTGTTTGTTCAATGTAACAATTATATAAATCAAAGTATCAAACTAATCACTCACCTATACTGAGTGAGAGTTAAGCCATGATTGAATTTTACTACTTTTAATTCATTTGCTATTTTGACCTTTAATTACCGATCTTTCATCAGCTGATTACGGCAACAGAATCCGGAATGTACCATCAAAGAAAAGAGTCTCCGCATGATGTTAATTTCTCAAATCACAGTTTTCTAATTTCCTGCTATTTTCAAAATCTTATAATTTTGTCGTCGTGCACCCAGACCAATTTTAAAATTTTACAAGCATTATAATTAATTTAAAATATTTTCGAAATGTGAAATTAGAAAGCTGTCGAAAATTCAGTACGTATACATTTTTCATTGACTTTACTATGATTTGAGCTTTAAAACCATTTTCTTTCGATCCAATTCATAGAAAATTCAATTTCATTCAGTAACAAAAATAACTTCAAGTCATGTCTCGCTCCTATTACCATTTGTAATAAGTATGAGTCGTTATTTTGGTGTAATAAAAGTGGGGCCTGCTTCTATTCTAAATGTGTATTTGATAGTGAAGTTGATATTGAAAGGTGAAAAACATAACGATCTAGTACAACCTATATTACTGATATGACATGTAGTTGCAGTTTTTGAAGATATATTCACCGTCACTTTTTGTGATATTGCTTGGTAATTAACTTTATCCAAACGAGTAGCTTTCCTACTGTGTGCGGAAAATTGCCACTGGGAAGATTGCCTCCGGGAAAACTGCAACTGTGGAAAAATTACCACTGGGAAAATTGCCACTGTCGGAAAACTGCCAATGAGCAAAATTGCCACTATAAAATATATCAACAAACTATAAATAAATATTTTAGTCTATGAAAAAAATACCGAACTGAATACAAAAGTATTCTAATCTTATGTAAAGAAAATTTCACTGTGCGTTCATCTTTCATTGACAAGTTAATAAAAACTATTCAACCATGGAACGACCAATGAGCCTGAGAGGCACATTTCGGTTTGAAATATTTAAGCATAATTAAATAACTAAGAGATTTGAGTTACTGAAATTCTTTGACTTATAGTGTCTAAGACGTAACTATTTATTGTGAAACTGATGCAACATGTTTTGTTGTTTATCGAGAAATTATTGTAGCAAGATTTTATTTATTATTGATTTAAACTCTTCAGGGAACAATTGAACACATTAAACTAAGAATTAATTGCGTATCAGCACACTCACACCCACCGACGGAAGAATCCAATTAGATCGTATAACTTGTCAAAATGAGTTGACATTCTTATATATTGAATTCTGATCAACATTGCATTCAGTACCTATGATTTTTGCGATTTAAAAAAAAAAATTCAGTATGAATTTATATATGTATAGTGGCAATTTTCCGGGTGGCAGTTTTCCCATAGTGTCAATTTTCCTCAATTGCAATTTTCCGGGTGGCAATTTTCCCAGTGGCAGTTTTCCTAGCACCCTTTTCTACATCCATGAGATTTGTGATCTGCTAATAATTATGGACTCTCTTTGTGGAACCATCGGTAAGAAAACCCTATTATTATTTTCTAAATCACGAAACTAATTCATTTTAGAATTTAATAAGATGTCAATTGAAAACTAAATATTAATTTCATGATTGGAATTCTTCGGTTCGAAAATTCAAGAATTTCAGTATTGACTGATATCAAATTAGAGATTAATAATACGCCATCTGAAGAATTCTCACTCATAAAAGTCGACTGATTCTGCTTGACTGAGTGTGAATAAAATGTCTCTTTTCTTACATTAATTGCTACGTATGTCGTATCTTTTCTGAAGATCATAGGGGAGCTTTACTATTTAGTTCAAATATTACCTATTTAATGTCATGAAGATTGGTGAAAAAAAATGGTTCTAATAGAATAATAATTTATTATAGGAATTTATTTTAAAAAAATGTATTAGAATATATAAGCAAATTTTGATCATTTTCTCATGTATTCTTTTTCTCATTTCAGCTAATGCAAATAAAAAACCAAATGCATTCTAATTCAGTGGAAAGATAGAACAAAAATACCAAATGTAATTAAATATTTACAGAATTCAATTAAAGTTTATAACTAGGCTTGTGACAATATGCATTTAAAATCATAGATATTAAGAATATCATAGAAGAAACTGAATGAAATGGTATCGAATACTCTATACCGCTGATTTAGAACGATTCAATACTCTTTAATTCTCTCCGTCTATAATATTTTCAGGATCTATGTTTTTAAGAGCATATTGTCACAACCCTAGTAATAACACATTCTATTTATTTTTGAGTTAATTTCCAGTTACTTGTATTTAATTTCCTCGATATGGCCTTTGGTTCCGAAGCAGATGTTAAACACCTGCTGATTGATTATTGATATCCATGTTGTAAGTATTATTAAATTGATGAATTGAAGAGCAAGAAAACGACGAAAAAAGTAAACTTCTTTTTAATTTTGTGCAGCTTCAATGTTGACGCTTTCTTGCCGGAATAAAGTGCAACTTTATCGACAAAGTTTGCGATGGTAGCAACATTATTTTGAGGTGATATTCCACGTGTTCTTTGATATCTAGATTTTATGGATTGAAAACAATTAGGTTAAGCTCAGAGTTAACGAGCATTTCATCATTTCGATCATATAAGAAGCATTTCTTTTTGCGTGATCGAAAATGTTTATGCAGCGAGTTTTGGATTTTACTCGTAATGCAATTCAACATTTCAGGAAATTTGTAGTTTATGAGAAATTTGGAAATTTATTTATACTACAACACGTCTCATTAGAAGACCAAGACATAAAATATTTAACTGAAAACTAACGTAAATGAAGGGTAAAATTATAATTAAATCATTTCAAGTAAAGAAAAATAACAAAATATTCTTGTTGCAATTAGCATTCATTTCTTTGAAAACCACATTTTTCTTTTTCTGTTCAATTTGATTCATTTATGAAATTTAAAAGTGAATAAAGATGAATGTTTTATTGCGTAATTTGTGTTTAGGTTGTTATTGTGAAAGGTCACATCGTAAGTACCAACTTTTTCACCAAACAGTAATTTGTTCACATGTTTTCAGTTCTAATTGTCTGTCACACCCCGCCAAACAATACAGCAAGAGTTGTCCCTCTTAATACTTTGTAGTTAAAGTTATTGGCAGTCAATTGCATAACGTATAAAGTGTTTATTATTGTAGACTTTTATTTGAATAAAACTTGATGGAGTTAATGCCCTTCCTTTTTTGTTTTAGTTCATTTGAAGAAAATATTGTTATTTAGAGTGTTCTAATATTCATTCTCTTTCTGTACTTCTTTACAAATGTTAATGAAATAAAGATCATAATTACTTCTGATTCACAAAAAAAAATTAATCCGCTTTAAGGTTAGTTCCAAGTAATTGAACGGTTCCACGTTTTCGATCATATGAGAAAAAAGCACATCATGATCGAAAATGAAGAACTGTCCTATAACTCGCAAGTTACCGTAGATAAATTTTAAGAGTGTCAAACTTGTCGAGTTCCTATTCTTCTTCAGCTGTAGATGATGGGCTAGCAACAAGAATTTGAGTGGCTAAATCATATGTTAAATATAGTGCTAACTAAGATTCTCTTCAGATATATTTCTATTTTTTTTCTGAAATGTATCTCATCTGCTTTCTAAACTATATTTCTAATATTTTCTCAAATATATTTCTAATATTTTCTCAAAAAAACAATTTTAACATTTTTTCAAAAATATTTCTAATATTTTTCAAAATTTTTCTACTATTTTCTCCGATATATCTCTATGGCTCAGAACTAACTTTTCTATCCAGACAGATCCCTGAGGACTCTGTGAGGAGAGAATCCTATGGTACACCCCCACCTCTGACGCGGTTGGTTCACTGCCAACGGTGGCTACTTGCATCCACCCCCAAGTCAGTGTGGATGCAACAGTATGAGAAGGTGCAGGTTCTAGTGTCCAACTTTATTCTTTAATAATCTCCAAAATCTTCACTCTGACATCACTCTGGACTAAGTTTAAAGGCTAATAGCGTGACGGTTCTGCCTGTCCTTATTGTGGGCCCCTGCACCTTGCACCCCCAAGGGTGAGTTTGGGTGCATTGCAGAGTTGTGATTGAAAATAGAATTGCTGTACTATGACCTTCGCATATTTCTTCTGCTTATCATTTTTCTTCTACTTAGTGCATATGAAATTAGGCTAAGTTACGAATTATCGGTCGGATTCACATCTTCGGTCATATAAGAAAAACTATATAATTATAATTATTTAATTTTCATTTAATTTGATATATGCTGGTATCATATATACCAAATTACCAAATAAAAGTAAATAATTATTATTATTATATCATTTTTCTTATATGACCGAAGATGTGAATCCGACCGACAATTCGTAACTCACCCTACATCACCAAGTCTCTACTATCATATGTTCTTGCATCAAAATGTCGTGAGATATCACCAATGTCTAATATTAGCCATTTCCACATTAAAATAATCAATGTTTATGTTAGAGCAATAAACACAATCACATATAGATTTTAAATGAATAGGTACGACATATAGCAAAAATATTGCTAAGTTTTAGTTATTTTGATGAAGTGTTTTTCTTATAGGTAATATGTAAGAAAAACAAAGCCTCTTTTTATTATAGTGAGGTAAGTTCCGCATTGTCGGACGGTTCCACATTTTCGATCATATACTGAAAAAATATACTTAATTATTATTTAATTGTTATTTCAATTAGTATCAATGATAGATGACGCTATCACGGATAACAAATAAAATAAACTATAAAGAATGATTATATTATATGCATACTTTTTTCTTATATGATCGAAAATGTGAAACAGTCCGATAACTTGGAACTAACCCAACAATAATTTTCGATTACATCTGATACTATTATCTATAGATCTAAATTATAAACTAACTAACCAACATATAATATCAACTAAAAGAGTTTATTTAATCCAAACCTACAACGTAATACGATTAATAAATGAATTATGTTATTGACAGATATTGTCCATTTCTCCAATTGAATTGCCTGTAAATTGAGCAATGGCAACAATATATGACTAATGAAATTATTTGAATAAAATTCCTATCGACTCAGTATTCTTACAAGTGTTTAATATAGGCAACTTTTTTCCTTCGCATGCTGCGATAGGAGGCTTTTACTTATGTATTTATTTTTCTTTGTGCATTTGTTCTGAATTTAATGTAGGGAAATTAGGATCTTGTTTGAAATTCACGAGCCACCATATTTCAATAATGAAAATTTGCAAAATGATAGTAATTATTATATAAACAAAAAATTCAGTAGTTTAGATACGAGAATTTTATACGACAATCGTGAGAGAAATTTGTATAATTTATTATCCTTCAAAAATGGCTTCTTTTAGACTCAAGAAACTTCTCAAACTTAGTGAAGAAGAAAGCGTGAAGATATTTAAAGAATATGCAATTATTCCAACATCTAAAGTATGCAGAGAAGAACATTCAATGACTATGATAAATGACAGAGGCTTCAAATGGAAATGTCAGAAACGCTCCTGTAGAGAGAGTGTCAGTATCACAAAGAATACATGGTTCATCTTAATAGTCGATATTGACATTGTATGTTAAATAATAATTTTTTATTTTTATTTGTGTCTTTATAGGTTAAGTTTTGTTAGTTTCTCATTTATACATTTATTTATATCTCATCATTTTTCATTTCTCTTAAAATAAAAAAATATATTTATAAACTACATAATAATTATTATTATTTAACAAAAATTGAAATATGGTGGCTCGTGAATTTCAAACAAGATCCGGAAATTACAAGGATTTTGACTGGAAAATTTTGTAATGTTATTTTCATTCTTAATTGAAAAATGAAATAAATGAAAATATATTTGTTGAGTAAAAAGATCGGGATAAAAGATCTATCGTTATTGGAAATAAGTAAATAAGAAACAGAAAGCAGAGGCTGGTATAACCATTAACCATTCTTCTAGCCTACACACAACGAGTAATAATATTCGAGCACTACAATAGAACTCTTCTGTAATGAAATCCTGTATAGTGACTAGCCTTGCATAGCCATTAGTTTTAGAGAACTAATGAACAGTTTATGGCGACTAATGAACAGTTTATGGCGACTAATGAACAGTTTATGGCGACTAATGAACAGTTTATGGCGACTAATGAACAGTTTATGGCGACTAATGAACAGTTTATGGCGACTAATGAACAGTTTATGGCGACTAATGAACAGTTTATGGCGACTAATGAACAGTTTATGGCGACTAATGGACAGTTTATGGCGACTAATGGACAGTTTATGGCGACTAATGAACAGTTTATGGCGACTAATGAACAGTTTATGGCGACTAATGAACAGTTTATGGCGACTAATGAACAGTTTATGGCGACTAATGAACAGTTTATGGCGACTAATGAACAGTTTATGGCGACTAATGAACAGTTTATGGCGACTAATGAACAGTTTATGGCGACTAATGAACAGTTTATGGCGACTAATGAACAGTTTATGGCGACTAATGAACAGTTTATGGCGACTAATGGACAGTTTATGGCGACTAATGAACAGTTTATGGCGACTAATGAACAGTTTATGGCGACTAATGAACAGTTTATGGCGACTAATGAACAGTTTATGGCGACTAATGAACAGTTTATGGCGACTAATGAACAGTTTATGGCGACTAATGAACAGTTTATGGCGACTAATGAACAGTTTATGGCGACTAATGAACAGTTTATGGCGACTAATGAACAGTTTATGGCGACTAATGGACAGTTTATGGCGAATAATGGACAGTTTATGGCGACTAATGAACAGTTTATGGCGACTAATGAACAGTTTATGGCGACTAAAGAAAGTTCGTTCACTATAGAGGCTACTTCCTTACTCAAGACATTGCATTCACTATACAGGACTTCATTATAGGGGAGTTCTACTGAACAACGAAATATCAGTGACAAGAAAATGTGATTATTGGGGTAAGTTCCGAATTATCGGTCAGTATTAAATCTTTGGTCATTTAATTGAAAAAACAATATAAAAATTATTATTATTACACAGTACTACCTATCTAATAACAACTTTATATTATTTTTTCTTATATGTCCGAAGATGTAGTACTGACCAATAATTCGGAACTAACCCTAGTATGAGGTGAATTTTCACCAAAGAATGGTAAGGTGACGGAAAATAGAGCCTCTAATACCCAGTGAAAAAGTTAGTTTGGGTCATAGAAGATCAAAAGAAACCCTCTCCTTATCTTCTATGGCCCCACCATAATTTTCTATCCTGATACCAACCAAAATCATGTGAACGTCACCTGGAATTTTATGTGTAACACAAATGTAAAGTATTTAAACTTTTAAATATACCTTCTGTAACTTTATTCGTAATAATTTAAATTATAAATAAAAATCAAAAATATCTAATCAGTATAAAGATTGATTACAGAAACTAAAGATCGTACTTTTATCATAAAAAATAATTACTTCTAATCATAAAACTCTCAAATTGCGCATCTTCTTCCATACCATACAATAGTTAAGAAGTAAATAGCGTATATTGAGTTTCCGATAACAGAATCCATTACTTTGTGACTCTCTACAACCAGTTAGGTACCTAATATCACTCTATAATATAATTATAAAGTATAATATATAATTATAAAGTGATTATATTGATTATAATAATATCCTTCCTTCCATAATATTCTCCAATATTCGTAGTTATTGGTTTGTAATATAATATTGATGGTAATTTTAATGTTAATTGATCCCAAGATTGTTCTTCAGTAAAAAATAGACATTCTAAACGATATTTTTTTAAATTAAAACCACCCAAATTCAAATTATGTGCTACATTAATAATTACTTCAGAATCATTAATGTATTTATGCGAAACTTTGAACTAGTAGCACACATACAGTTCTTCCACAAGTTGAACATAACAAATTGTTATTGATAATTACTATTAATAATCCTTTTATATTCCTTGAAAAAACAAAATCGAATTAGATCCTTTTGATAAAGTTATACCGCGTGTTTTTGGTTTCGAGATAAAAGGAAAGGCTTTCTTTTCTGTTTTATATCGTAAACACACACAGAAAGATCTATTACTAAGCCACGTAAGACCAAATGGCTACTGTGATCATACTGCTGTACATTAATAATGTATTCATATAAATATGTTTCATTGAATAAAAGACTAAATTTAGTGACTAATATTATCTTTTGAGCTGTTTTGAAAATTATAAACAGTTTCTTTTAGATTATTTTGAAACACTGTTTTGTATATATTGTGTAGGTATTTTTATTATTAAAATATTATTTAAATATAAATTACATAAACATAAAATGAAATGAAAAAATAAATTAGATACTCATTGAGAGGGTGACGAGGAACTGTCTTGAAGCGCCCAAGACTTTGCCTAGAGGATTTCGGCCTTCATTTTCAACACCTTCTTTAGATAGCCTTTATATGTATTTGCATTATGTTTCAAATAAGTTTGTAATACATAAACTGAAAGTACCAAGCCTTATCATCAAAAGAATATATTTGTTTCCTCTAAATTCTTATTTCAAATATTCATAGTGAGGGGTCAAAGTCTTGCAAAAAGAAAAAAAAAACACTGTATATATAGATTTAATTCAGAATCTCACAAATTCCATAAATGATGATTTTTCTCATCTGAAATATAAACCATAGATGAGATACCTTTTAAGAAATGTAGAAATTTTATTAAACGCTAATTAAATGTTCAACTCTTTCGAAATATGATAAAAAAATTTGGGTATGTTCCAAATTATCGGACAGTTCCCCATTTCAGATCGTATTAGAAAAAGTTCATAATAATAACATTTATTGGACTTTTATTTTAATTCGAATCCTTACAGGAATCATGTTAAGTTCTGTATTTTTTATATTATATGATCGAAAATGTGGAACTATCTGAGAACGTATAACATACCCAAATATTTTCCTACCAATGGCTAGAGTCCGACTAGCCGCTAGAGCATTGTTTCCCAACCTTTTTCTTACTATGTGCCACATTACCGTTTTCATTCATATCAATGTACCCCTATGTAATTTTTGTTATTCCTTTGTGAATTACGACGATGCTTTCCGTTCAGGCCTCCAAATTTATGGAGCATTAAGCATGTCTGTACTAAACTAGACCAAGTGTCATACTCGTTAGGTAGACTCTTTTCAAATTCTTTACCATTTCAAATCACTGACCATAAAAAGTTTAGCAAAGCACAAAGTATGACTTTTGAAATCAATATTTAATGAAAATTATATATTTATATTGATATGAATGTTATTCTGATAAAAATAGCACTCTAAACTTATTTTTTGCTTTCTTTTACTGAAACCACAAATGTACCCCCTGAGATTGGCAAATGTACCCCCTGAGATAGGCAAATGTACCCCCTGAGATAGGCAAATGTACCCCCTGAGATAGGCAAATGGACCCCCTGAGATAGGCAAATGTACCCCCTGATATTGGCAAATGTACCCCTTGAGATTGGCAAATGTACCCCTTGAGATTGGCAAATGTACCCCCTGAGATTGGCAAATGTACCCCCTGAGATTGGCAAATGTACCCCCTGAGATAGGCAAATGTACCCCCTGAGATAGGCAAATGTACCCCCTGAGATAGGCAAATGTACCCCCTGAGATAGGCAAATGTACCCCTTGAGATAGGCAAATGTACCTCCTGAGATAGGCAAATGTACCCCTTGAGATTGGCAAATGTACCCCCTGAGATTGGCAAATGTACCCCCTGAGATTGGCAAATGTACCCCCTGAGATTGGCAAATGTACCCCCTGAGATAGGCAAATGTACCCCCTGAGATAGGCAAATGTACC
>CANNZV010001180.1:47261-222552 GCA_947561585.1 Caprella mutica | reverse complement strand
GGTTGTCAATGAAATATTATGGTTGGCAATGAAAGATTATTGAGGGCAAAGAAAGATTATGGTGGGCAATGAAAGATTATGGTTGGCAATGAAAGATTATAGTGGGCAATGAATGATTATGGTGGGCAATGAAAGATTATTGTGGGCAATAAAAGATTATTGTGGGCAATGAAAGACTATGGTTGGCAATGAAAGATTATAGTGGGCAATGAATGATTATGGTGGGCAATGAAAGATTATTGTGGACAATGAAAGATTATTGTGGGCAATGAAAGATTATTGTGGGCAATGAAAGATTATGGTTGGCAATGAAAGATTATAGTGGGCAATGAATGATTATGGTGGGCAATGAAAGATTATTGTGGGCAATGAAAGATTATTGTGGGCAATGAAAGATTATGGTGGGCAATCAAAGATTATGATAAACAATGAAATGTTAAGGAGTCAATGAGAAATTATGATGTGCCGATCATAATCTCACATAAGTTATACAAATATTTTTCTTATATATTAAATGTTAAAAGCGTGACATTTTTCTTGCAACCAACCAACAGACAAAGACACAAAATGTGAGGTATCGGAATGATAAAATATTCAATAATTTCACTTGGATCAAGTATTATTTCTCATGGATCAAATTCAATTGCATAAAGATCAAATTCAATTTCACATGGTGCAAAGTCAAATTCACTTTGATAAAATTGATATTCTCTTGGATCAAATATTATTTCATTTGGATCAACTAGACCTGTAAAAGGTATAGTTGGGTTCGTTCTTTCCCGACTATATCTTTCATCGTATGGACAATACTGTTTAGAAGCACAGTTACCTCTCAACCCTCCAAATATTCTCCTGTGAGATTAATATTGTAGAAGCTGACAAGGTGTCTAGTTATAAATTTCAATAATAAATATTTATGAAGCATGTTATCACTAAATATTTGTAAATGTAATAATAATTGAAAGAAAAATGATAATTCTCCGTACATAAAATTTTCATTATAAACTTTATATTCATTTTGACAATAACTATTACATTTATAACCTCAATAAAAAGTTGATTTTTTTATAGTTACCTCTATCACAGTCCACCATTGAAATAGTTTTCAATAAATGAGCAATATTTTTAGAAAATGAATTTCAACCAATCAGAGGCCGCGTAACATAACTTGCGTAGAGCACTCTTCACACGGTGTAGCACATACAGTGAATAATGATCTACGCATAACACTGGCGCACGTAGATCACTCTTCACTTCACTCACTTGCAACGCCTGTGATCTACGCGCGTAGATCACTTTACGTGTCACGATTTGCCGTTTTTATAGTAATCTACACGCGTAGAACACTTTACATTTGGTGTTATTCTGAATAATTATTGAGGGATCTACGCGCGTAGAGCACTATACAACTCTTGCGTAGATCACTAATCAAAGTTACTCTTCAATTGTGACTGCAGTTGTACAAAGTGATTTAGAAGTATAATAAAATATTAAACGTATGTACATTCTATACAATGTACAGTCCTAATTAATATATATGCCACGCCACTCTAAATTAACAGTTTACTATAGTCAGTTATATAATATTTTCTTATTGTAGGGATAAGAATTATAAAAAATTAACTTATTACAGTTTTGTTGTAAGTATACCATCATTGAATCTCCCAATTACAATTAGCCTATTTCCAGAAATTAGAACATATAAAGCTAACCTGAACGCATGTCATTGAGCAATGAGCATATAAAGCTAACCTGAACGCATAAAAAGCATATTTTAAGCATAAAAAGGCATATTTTAAGCATAAAAAGATTATTTTAAGGCATTATAAGCATATATATAAAGCATAAAAGCATATTTCATAAAGAATATTTTCACAACCTTAATTATCATTAGTGATATATAATGGAGAAAATAATCAATGATATAATTAACACTTAATTAATTCTCTTATAAAAAGAGGGAAGGGTCAGACTAACGGTTTAAAATCACTAGTGCCAATCCATTCATTGTCCTGAAGCTACTTCCAGGTAGGCTTTCGTTTTGTTATACATATCTTAGTTTTTAGGTTTATCTTTAATTTTTTTTTTTAAGATTTCTTTGTTTTCCTTCTGATTTCTATAGCCATGAGTAAGCAGACTGACTGTGTAGTGTGTAGGTCTCTAATCCATGAGTAAGCAGACTAACTGGGTAGTGTGTATATATGATTATTTTTTATTGAAATTTTTTCGTAATGTCCTATTTTTGTACTGACATTTTTAATACCTATTTTAGAAAATATATTCCTACTCACTCATACCAAACCAGATCTATGCATTTTAATATATCTAATTTTAGAACTGAAGCAGAAAGAAATTGTATTGTTTATAGGGCTATTCATCTTTTTAATAACATACCCGATAATTTGAAATGCTCCATGTCAGATTTTAATTTTAAATTACTTTTGAAGAATACTATAGGAATAAATATATCGATTAATTTTAATCTAAGCCACTGCATCGTTCTTTTTATTTTTAGCTAGTTTAGTATTTTTATCCTGTTTTGATTTAGATTGATGTATGTATTTTAATGTTCCACAAGTTTGTAACTTTTCTGGATCTAAATAAATAAAAAATAAAAACAAAATATGAGTATGAAAATTCATCGTTATTTTCTTAAATATTATTCTTGTACAGTACATTAAATTCATGTGAAGTAAATAAGTATAATGAAAAGTTATAAATAGAAACTTCTTGTAATTTTAAGAGCTGTTTCTAAAGAAATCTCTCAGAAAACACTAAGTAATGAAATGGAAACGAAACCCTAAGCTAAAATATAGATATTAAATTTCTTGTGTTGTCGATTTGATTACTTGAAGATTTCTAAACGAAAGTGCGGTGCACCGCGATTCGGTATCTAAAAGAAATCTATTTTGAAGTGAAATCTCTTTCAATTAACTACGTTTTAGCAATACCCTGGTACCTTTTCTCTTCCAATAAGCTATCTTCGATAATCTATTCCTGGTTTCTTTTCGATCACTAAAAGTAAACACAAAGTAATGATATAGAAACGAGTGAGAACGTACGCTCTAACCTAAAATATCAAAATTTGATTTCTTGTTTTGTCGATTTGATTACTCAAAGATTTCTAAAAGATTCTGTATCTAATAGAAATCTATTTTGAAGCGAAATCTCTTCCAATTATCTATGTTTTAGCAATACAATTCCTGGTATCTTTCCATAATATACTCCTAGTTTTGGTTCTTTTTTATTACTATACCAAACCAATAAGTAAACATATTGAAGTTACAGAGACTAAGAAAAAGGAGATAAAGAAGTTAATCGTTCAAATTTAATGTTTATTATAAGCATCGACATACTTAAATTAATTATAGAAATTGAAATACATGAAAGGTAAACGAATTACAATTACTGATTTGAAGGAAATTAACCACTGTACCGAATTAATTCATATTTATCCAAATTTTAATGATCAAGAAGTGATAGTAAATGAAGCCCACCTAAATAACTTTAAAATTAAAGAGGAAAATGAAAAGGTGATTGTAAATTATGAGTCTACCTAACATTGAATTCTATATAAGACCTCATAGTTGAAGAGAATAACCCTAGCGCTATCCTAGGGATAAAACAACAATTATGAGAAAAAATACAATACTTAATTCAAATTACAACAGTTCTGTGCTCTTTAGACACCACCTCCTCCTCCTCCTCTTTCTTTCACCACAAATAGTTTCAGGATAGAGCCCCTGAGGGGGAAATTAAAGTACAAACAGACAGAAAAGCTACAAACATAAAGTTTTAAACCTCGTGAATTAAGAATCTGAAACACGCATAGTTAACTGATTACAAGGAAAAGGTGACCAAAAATTAACAATCTGGTCAACGCTGTTTTAAGCTCTTGTTCAGCCAGAAAAAAGCTATTCAACCTGCTATAGCTCTAATAAAAACAATTGTCACACCAGAATCAATCAAAGAATACTAAAACCAAGGAAGTTATAGTGCTGGAAGTATCATACTGTGTCTCTGATACATTTTAAAGTCTGTCATCCAGTTCACTCGTCATGCAGTGTTGAGCTTGCAGTCCTTTTGAGTGTAAGGGAAATTTTCTGCTCCCTCTCTTCAATGAAACTATAGCACATTCAGTGAACAGCTGGTAAATCTTCGTACAAATTTTACTTAATTATAGTTTCGAAGATAATATTGCTGTTAAAAATGTACATCAAGATTCTTTTTATTGAATTAAAATGATTTATAGGTTAATATTTAAGCAATTTATGAATAATAAATGGTCAAATTTATCAAAACTGGAGCACGAAAAATTAGCGTGCACACCACCTCACTTCTAAAATCACATTAATTATAAGTGGCCGTTGAACTCACAGTATACTCATAGTAGTGACAATAGAGTGATTTGTTCTCGTGCCGTCATCATGGTAATACTAATACATTTAATCCAAAATGAGGGTTAAGTAGTATATTGGCAATAAATAAACAGTTTTTTTATAATTTAACACTCTTGAATTGCCTTAGATTTGATTTTAGAGTGTTGCTGTGATGACGGCACTTAAATTAAACGTCTCTATGGTCACTAATTAAAATTCTAGTAAATGTCCATAAGTAGCTTATATATACCCTTTCTATTAGATTGATAAAAAAAATCCAGCGAAAAGAAATCATTTTTAAGTAATAATTTAGAAATGAGGATATATCTTTAAAAAAGATATCTTTAAGATTCATTTTAGATAGATGTGGCTGTTATTGCTATTTCGATGATAATATTGGATGTCTGATAGCTTTCTATTTCAAACCAATTCCGATTTTCGCTACAACTAGCAATGTTATTGCTACAAGTAGATAGCTAATAGAAAAGACTGTGTTTACTGGGTTCGGTGGGAATTTTAGGGGGTTGGCCGTCGGGGTACACGGAAAACTGCCAGGTGGAAAACTGAGAGGCGGAAAACTGCCGAAGCGGAAAACTGCCAGGCGGAAAACTGCTAGTCAATTATTGGCAATTTAATGACTTTAGTCAATAATGACATTTAATTTTTAAAAAAGCCGTTCGCCTTTCGTTAAGAAATTAAAGGGATATTCATTTTAACAAAATTAAAATAATAGTTAAATGTACACAAATTGATTAGAAAAATATATAAAATACATAATTAGATAAATATTACAGAAATTAATCAATTACAAAATAGAAATTGAATATATAACCTTTTTTAGAAAATACTAAGAGAAGAAACAAAGGAATAATTGTATTAGGGACAGAGTACAATTCCATTGTTTACACAACGCGTCTTTACATTATCTGTTCATATAAAGTTTAGTGTTTAATTATTTCGTTTTGTGTTTATAATTTGAAAATTGAACAAGTCTTCAACACTGCAAACCATTCCCTATTGCATACACATATTTACCATGTGGTTAAATGGCAATGGAGTATGAATATGTGTTATCCACATTGAACCAATCTAATTATCATAAAAACACATAATTAACATGTGGTTATGCCATTTTAAAACCATATCATAAAAAAAACATATCAAATAGAGATTGTATACACCACATCATATCCACATGTAAATTACCATACTTATAACAGGTGTTTACCAAGTGTTAATTACCACATTCATAGCAATATGTTAAATACCATACTTATAACATATTGTAACCACATATAATTTACCATATTACCACGTAAAACAATATATAATAAATATGGTATCCATTTCCAAAAATATGCATGGTATACACATGATTTTATGTGTAAGTGCCACATGGTATACACATAGAATTGTTTGTAGGGAAGCTTAATATTCACTTGTATTCACAATAAAAAAACTTTGATCGATGTTCGTGAAATATTTAGAATTTGCAACCCGACATCAATGATTATTAAACTGCTATTTCTTACCTAATTCTCTGACAATTTCACTCGATCGAATTGATTGCATATTAATTAAAAATACTTTTTACATATAAATGAAAATTGTTAGAGTGAATGGGTTGTGTTAATGACATGGAGAATAAAAATGGAAATGTAATAACTATTTAACATACATATAAGTTGATTTAACATTCACTTAATTTATTGTATAATTTAAAATTATATTATTGTGAGAATATTTAATTATCTAGTATTCACAAATCAGTACACAGGGTTTAACGTTTGCTTCGGAACTAAAGGCTATATTGCTGACTACAATAGGAAATTAAAAACAAGAGACTATAAACGTAACTGAACATGTTTTTAAGATTTATGTAACTTTGAAAATAAGTTAAAAATAGTAATTATAAAATCTTCATGTGTACTGAAGTATGGTTTACTGAGTGTTTAATAAAGTAGATTTGTTGAAATATTATTATTCTTTGAATATTATTTAAGTATTCCAATATCTATGTAGTTATTACTATAAAAATGAATGTCCCCTTAACCTCTTAAAGATGGACCAACGCCATTTTTTATAAATTAAAATGCGTTTATAACTAAAAAATATTTCAGAAAGTCAAAAAATAACATGTATTGATTGCCAATAAGTGACTGGCAGTTTTCCGCTTGGCAGTTTTCCGGACACCACCGTCGGGCCAAAGGCTATATCTAATAAGAATTCGAATACAAAAGACTTGAAGAAGTTGTCAGAAAGGAAAGTGACTACATTAACAAAGTCATACTGCAAAAATCGTTGAAAAATGATAAATTATATAGAAAGAATATAAAATTCAATCGAGCGCAAGGGAAATAAATTTAATAATAGTAAAAGGAAGTGATTAGAAATATAGGTATATATGTGCATAAAACAGTGGAAAGAAAATATATAAAACAAAACCAATAGTCAATGTTCAAACTCCTTAAAAGATCCAGTTTTTTCTGAAATCTAGTAAAAATCTAGCAACTAATTACCGTACGATATAGTCGTAAAATTAATAATTCATAAAACTAATAAATAAATAAAATTTATAATTTATAAGATTTATAATTTATAAGATTTATATTTTATAAAATTTATATTTTATAAAATTTATATTTTATAAAATTTATATTTTATAAAATTTATATTTTATAAAATTTATATTTTATAAAATTTATAATTAATAAATTTATGTGGGGAAAATTAGGTGATAATTTTTGTCTATTGTTACCTGGGTGCGAATCTGACAATGCAGGTTTAGCACTCGTGCAACGGCTCGAAATACAGTCGTCTTGAATAGTTCATAGCGTGGGGTTGTCAGATATTGTTTCTCCGTCAATCGTTTACTATGAACTAACTAGTGTTTCTATGTTGGAATACGTGACTTGAAAAGTCGTTAATGGAGGGTGGATTCTCTTTGTCTGAAATACAGCTAAGTGGTATCTTTAGCGGGCAACCGTAGCTGCTAAATGTTTTTTAGATTAGTGATCTAAAGGCTCGTTTACACGAGGCTAGTTTACACGCTGCTAGCTGGCGAGTTTACAAGCTGGCGAGTGAGATAGTGATGATGACCCATACTCTTTTCAACTAGCCAACATGATGACACGAGGCGAGTTCACTAGAAGCTTGTAAACTCGCCAGCTTGTAGCGAGTAAACTAGCCTCGTGTAAACGAGCCTTAAGACCAGACTGTATTCTGGTTGCATGGAGTCTGCCGAGTTTGCGTTGTTTGTTTTGGAACAAAGTCTGCAGAATCAGGTAATGTGTTATTTGTAGAATAACGTTGTGGTGTTTTGTAAACGCCGGGTGGTTGGTGGAAAATTTTGGACCCAGTGCGGTCCGTTTATTCTTATAATTAATAAAATTTAAGATTAATAAAGTTATTAAGATTAATAAAATTAATAAAATTGATACAATTGATTCAATTGATACAATTGAGATTCAATTGATACAATTTAAAGTATTTGGTATTGTTCCCTATTATTCCATACCTATTACATGATAGTATCCCGTATTAAATGTGTTGGATACTATTTCCTATTATTTATTTCTTATTGTTGGTTACTATTCCCTATTATTTATTTCCTATTGTTGGTTACTATTCTCTATTATTTATTTTCTATTGTTGGTTACTATTCTCTATTATTTATTTCCTATTGTTGGTTACTATTCTCTATTATTTATTTTCTATTGTTGGTTACTATTCTCTATTATTTATTTCCTATTGTTGGTTACTATTCTCTATTGTTTATTTCCTATTGTTGGTTACTATTCTCTATTATTTATTTTCTATTGTTGGTTACTATTCTCTATTATTTATTTCCTATTGTTGGTTACCATTCTCTATTATTTATTTTCTATTGTTGGTTACTATTCTCTATTATTTATTTCCTATTGTTGGTTACTATTCCCTATTGTTTATTTCCTATTGTTGATTACTATTCTCTATTATTTATTTCCTATTGTTGGATACCATTCCCTAATAAATCTCACTAAACTCAAAATACTGATGAAATTATTTTAAAAATAAAAAAAGACAATCTAATTAAATCAAAGACTAGGTAGCAATAATCAACATAATTAGTAATTCATAAATAATTATTAACTATATACAACACTCCACAGTACTATGACAAATACTATACAAACATAGACACAAATAATATCAGAGATTCTCACTAATTATATTAAGGTTCACTTCAAGTCAATTTTTTATTGTTTCAATCAATATCTAATATCCAATATACTATTGTGCTCTAAACCCCATGGAATGTAGTAGATTCTATTTTTTTCAATATGCTTTCAAAGATTTATATCAATTATTTGCCATATCCGTTTTTCTTCAGATTTGCTAATTTAAAGTCGAAAGAAAAAGACTGTTCACCGTTCATTTCATATGTCATCTAGGTGGAAATAATGTATTTATATTAAATGTATGGGTGAATATAGAAAAAAGTAGGAAATATTTATAATATATATTTCAAGTAAACATTAGCAGGATTAAGTAGAATGGCGACCAGCAACATTCGTCCATATGAATCCTAATTGGAAATGAAAAAAAAGAACGTCCAGTCTTTTTCTTCAGCATCAGATTATTATTTGGTACAATTTTTCCACTCAGTGCATCAAAAACTTTCAAAAACATAGGAAAAATTATTTTCTAACCCCAATTATATTCGGTTTTCAGAATAATAATCCTAAACCTTAGTTCTACAATATTATATAATAAACTCATTTTTCCCTGGACACTGGGAATGGAATTAAAAATTTATTTTTCTCCTTATTTATCCGGTTAGCTTTTGGAACATCGTAGTTGTACATCTCGTAATCAATCCCATAAATGTGCATGAATTTGGCCAACTCACCTTCCTCTAAATTGTACTCCTTGTTGAGAAGTAAACTTGGTGTCAAGGAAGGTTTAAATTTTGGAAACTTTACAGGTGTATTCAGGTACTCTAAAATGCGTGTTGCATCTTCTTTCAAAGTGTCATATTTGGCAATGTAATCGTACTGTATTTCACAAGGTGAACATAGTTGATTGTATGTTGCAAAGTGTCGATCCAAATTATCAGGTTTCTCTTCAAATGTGAGGATGTACCTCAGAAACTGAGAAAAACTGGGGTCGGAAGTATTGTAGGTTTCAGTTCTCCTGTATTTTTTTATTTTTCGAACAGTAGTAGTATTTCTCTCTTCTATCTTGTCCCTAAATGCTGATAACAGTCGTTCCATTGGGTCTCTCACTACCATGAACTTGTTATAGGTCTTCACAATTTTTTTGAACTCTTTTACCTGGAATTGAAGGATTAAATAATAAAGATTGATACTGTTACGATCAAGTTTGCTAAAACTCCTTGCGGTAGATTCCTCATTGATTGATTTACAAATATCCAGTTTTCAGAAGGACATATCTGAGTGATGATTAATGTCAAACAACAGTTACTTGGGAACAAAAATGCTCTATTTCCTTCAAATTGTAAGATAAATTCTATATTTTATGTTGATATTACTTTCTCGTATTGCATGTAGTATGAATAAATGAATGTTCTATTCATTTATAATTTCATCATGCACTATTATTATGTTCGTAGATTGCGGAAGGTTATATTTTAGGTAGCATTTGTTTATTAATTTAAAATCTTGTTATTCACATAACACAAAAATTCTTCTACTAAATTGCTTGGAATTTAGTATGACGATTGGTCAATATCCAGAAACGATTTTATTAGATTTTGGGAGCGAACAGGTAACCAGATCATTTATAAGCGGCGGCGAAGGTGTGCGCTCGACGAGTGCCTATTATTATTTATATTATATATGATTCATAAACATAATAAAAAAATTATCTTATTATGGTTTCGAAGAACTAGGTAAGTTCAACATTTTTGTAATTAATTAGGTAAATAAATTTCGTGAATACTACCCTTAAAAATTTTTTATTTCTATATTTGAATCCAAATTGTTTTCATTTATATTTATTTGACTAAGTAACTTTGAGTTACTGAAATTAAAATTTTATTTTCAATTTCTTCTACATATTTTATTTGGTAGTGTCTAAAATTTTCTTTACAACAGAAACTTACCGTCATATTTTTATCAGAAAGTCGTTTAAATTTGGAGGGAGCATATACGCTTCTACCTGATTTTCCCTGCATCTTTGCGAATGTCTTCCTCCAAGTTGTTGATGCAACCTGAAAAATACATTCAAATCAATGGAATATACAGCTAAATGAATAGAGAAATATAAATTACAATGTTTAGAATAAGTATATGTTAAGGATAGATACATATCCTGATAGGGAAGATACAAATCCCGATAGGGAAGATACATATCCTGATAGGGAAGATACATATCCTGATAGGGAAGATACAAATCCTGATATGTATAGAGACAATTAACATTTTATTGACTATAACACTGCCCATGACCCGTTGTGTCAGCAATTATTTTCAATATCAATTTAATCAATCAATTGATTTTTAATCAATTATATGCTTAATTTCTTGTATTTTGGTGGAGGTTAAAAAACAAAAATTATTGTGTTAAAAAACAAGTCCTTGGTTGGACTTATAGAAAATGAATTATTCCAAGGTTTCATAATACTGGTTCTAGGAAAATTTCTGGGACACAATAATTGCTCGAAAAATAATAATTGCTCGAAAAATAATGCTCGAAAAACAATTACTCGAATGAACAATTGATCGAATGAACAATAATTGATCGAATGAACAAATTCTTTTTTAATTAATAAAAGACAGTAATTAATGAAGTTTAATCATTTCAATTAAACTTCACCTAACCGTACTGGTTTTTAATTAGCCTTCCTGCTTTTCTTATTTTTATAGAATAGGAATTACTGTAACAATTTTGTGCACTTCATTTCTGGTTGTTAGTCAGTGAATCCCTCCATTGAGCTCAGACGAGGAATCTAGGCTGATTTTCCAAAACCGAATTTGCCGAAACCAAATTTACTAAAAAAACTAAATCACCGAAACGGATTCTTCGAATACTTGTTTACCGAATCCCAAATTTGCCGGAAACAGATTGACCGTAGTACTGATTAGTCGAAGGACAAATTTATCGAAATGCGAATTACTCGAAAATAAAATTTATTTAAATTAAAAGTAACATTCTGAGGAGCTTTGTGATTTTTATCTATAAAATCATACGTCATAGAAAAATCTTTCTTAAATGAATTGTACATTATTATTACTATTTAAGTTTGCATTCCGCTAATTTTATCTATCTAACTGTATATATTAAATATTAAAATGCATATAGAATTACTGATAAAGTGTTGATACTCAATTTTAATTTAATTAAAAAGAAACATGCTGTGGAACTTCGTGGTTTTTATTATTATATAAGGCCTTAAAATGAACATATTTCTTATGTAAATTTGACATTACTATTACTATATGAGTTTGTATTCCACTAATTCCGAATCATTTCGCTAATTTCATATATCTAGTTGTATATTTGTATATATTAAATATTAATATGCATACGTCAATACTAATGAAGTGTTGATAGTAATCAAATGTTTTTAACCCAAACAAATTTATTCGTGAAATCAAGAGTGTTTACAATATGTACAATTATATATTCTAAAATTCAGTCTAGATTAAAAAAAATCAAAGGTGCTTACTTAAAGATGTCGAGAACCAAGTTTGATGTCACATTAGATAATGAGGGGCTTTCAGCTTATTTTCAATAATTCGCCCCTCCTCCGGGGGCAGAAGATGTTAATCGATTGGACTGAAATTTTTCATACAGAGTTTTTAAATCTAAAAAAACTCAAAACGATCCACCCTAGTGTCTTGGTCGCCATAAGTTACTTGGTCTTACTAATTGGATTTGTTACACTAAGTTGCTAATAAAGTAAACTCCTAAAAAAGATGATCATAAAACGTAGAAACTTCTTAAAATGGAGAATAATAAAACTGAGAATCATAGAACCGAAATTCACATCGGTTTTTATTATACAGAGATAGATTAAGTTTACCTTATCGATGTAGCAGAATAAAATCTTATGTTCGTCATCTACCACGACATGATAGAGATCGTCTTTGATAGTTTCCACCATTTCAGTACTAATGTTATCTCCTATGTCTTTGTTATATTTTTTGCATGTTTGCTGTACGAGAGCTTGACGTGACTGTTGTTCCTTCAGCCAACCTTCTGCAGTATTTCCTTCAGCTGGAAAGGAATGGAATTACAAAAAATAATCAGTTAAAGGGCAAGTAAGATTAAACTAACTTGCTAGTTAATATTTTTATAAGTATAGAGTCTCTATACTAGTACTTGTAAAATTTAATGATCGAATAGTTGTTTGAAATTAAATATCTTTATAATTTTAAAAGAAGTTTTGGTCATTCATTTTGTGGCCTACACAGAATGTTTAACATTAATGAATGTTTGAAGCAGGATGTATTGATGGTAGCTGCAGAAAGTATCATGTTTTCAACAGTATTTTGAATGACTTAGAGACGGAAATTAATGATATTCGTTAGAAATATGGTAGGAGTTATTTTGAATTGGTCAGCGACTTCCCACTGGTGGGTCGAGGGCCAGTATAATTTGGTGAAATGAGAGAAGGAATATATTATAATTGGATAAGGATGTAGTTTGGGAAGAATCTCTCGAGTATATAACAAGAGGATTATATACATGACGGACTGTTTTAACTTTCTAGTTATAGCTATGTGTCACACATGCTCTGTTCACTAAAGTTAGAAGAAGTTTCGGGTTACATAGGACTCAAGCAGGATTACGTTTTCTCTCGCCCTGTCCTCGTAGGTACAATCGCAAGTCTAAGCCGATGATACACTAGTAGCAATTGATGCATTGGTTGCGGCTCGTATTTCATGCATGCATTCATGGAGACAGGGTGCACCTGACACACTACAGTTTTTACCACAGCAGTCACCACGCTGAGAATTTGAGTCTTTTCCACTCAAATTTTAGTGAAGACATATTGAGGAGCGACGAGGAGCAACACCTTCCATTCAACAGCTGCAGCCGCACTGAACAGGCGGCTAACAAAGCCTTTCCGAGCCGTGACAATTCCGTTATCTTCTCATTGTTGTTTTAAGGCCTTGTTACACGGTGCGAGTTGGCCTAGCGAGTTACTGTTGTGCAGCTACTCGCACAGTGTGACCGCATCAGTCGAGTAACTATCATGTGCGAGGAGGTTGTAAGTCGCATGCGAATAACAACAACATATTTTGTTTTTACTCGTCACTCATTGGCGAGTCAGCCACTCGCCAGCAAGTCTCGGATTTAAAATAAATTACAAATTTATAAATCTAATACAAATTTATAAATAAATTATAAATTTATAAATAAATTATAAATTTATAAATAAATTATAAATAAATTATAAATTTATAAATAAATTGTAAATTTATAAATAAATTATAAATTTATAAATAAATTATAAATTTATAAATAAATTACAAATTTATAAATAAATTATAAATAAATTATAGATTTATAAATAAATTACAAATGATAAATTTATTTTGAAATTACATTTTTTTTATCTCTTATTATTTTAGTCATTGCTGAGCAAAGAACACAATGCGAGTGTAGGTTCAGTAACTGCCTATTTTCAAGCCATCAGCTCGCACTTGGGTGACCGGGCGAGGCGAGTCGAGCTACTAGCATGCGAGTACAGTGGGACAGCTGCTGTCCACTGTCACGACTGTTACTTGCACCGTGTAACAAGCCCTTTAAAGACCTTGTTACACGGTGCGAGTTACTGTCGTGACAGTGAACAGCAGCTGTCCCACTGTACTCGCATGCCAGTAGCTCGACTCGCCTCACCCGATCACATAAGTGCGAGCTGATGGCTTGAAAATAGGCAGTTACTGAACCTACACTCGCATTGTGTATTACAATATTTATTCAATGAATAAATAACTTTCTATTAATCATTTTTTTTTATTATTCAGATCCAGAAAAGTTACAAACTTATGGAACATTAAAATATATACTTCAATCTAAATTAAAACATGATAAAAGTACTAACTACCTAAAAATAAAAAGAACGATGCAGTGGGTTAGCTTAAAATTAGTCAATATATTTATTCCTACAGTATTCTTTAAAAACAATTCAAAATTTAAAATCTGAAATGGGGTATTTCAAATTATCGGGTATATTATTAAAAAGAGGAATAGCCCTATAAACAATAAAATTTCTTTCTGCTTCTGTTCTAAGTGTCACCACAAAGTGGCACTGAGCACTTAGAGTGTAAAGGCCCCTTAATTAAGAAATATACATAGCAATGACCATAGAGTGATAAGTAGTGACAATTTTGGTTTTAGAGTGTTGCTGTCATGACGTCACGTACACTAAACTTCTCGATTGGAACCATAGCGCCACTTTTTGGCATCACCCCTGCTATGCTACCGCCATCTTCATATACACTCAGTGCACTGAATTCTGCCCAGAGTGCGAGGCGAATCCAACATGTTGGAACTCCGAAAATGACGGTCATTGCTTCCTGCAAGCAACCATTTGGCGAGCTGCATGAATTGCGGGCCGTAACCAATGCAGCAATTGCTGCTAGTGTATCATCGACTAGTCGATGAAGATATACATACACCCAACCTATAGTGGTGGATGTAGGACCAGGGACGAGTAATTGTTTAGTGTAAACCTCCCTTGTGTTTACTTTGACCTCCATTGATTGATCTCATTTTGTAAGTTAAACTCCTCCATAACCAGTCATTTATTAATTGCATTATAAATCACTGTGATTTATTAATCGCGTCTTTTGTCTGACTGTTCACGTATATTAAAATACACTTAAATTAAAACTATATTTAGGTTTTATTGTTATTATTATTTTTTTTGTACGATATTTGATTTGATTTGACGCTAATTAATGAGGTGAAGATTTCGATTAATATTTTGACGAGCAACATAAACAGTAAATTAAACAATTAAACAAACAAAAAAAAAAAAAAAAAAAAAAAAAAATTAAACAATTGATTATCTATACCAGAATAGATCGTAATCTTCATAATAAATTGCCGCTGGACACTAATTAACAACCACGCTAAGTAATTGGCTGAATTTGATTGTTTACTATATTGGAATTATGTTTGAATAAAATGATAAAAGAAAGAAAAGATAAGAAATAAGGAAACTTTCAAAACCCCCAGTCATACAAGTCTAAATGGTAAATAGAATCTTTACTCTATAGTCTATATGACTGATGATAATTCTAAAAATAGTAGATTAGCACGTCAATTGACGGAGAATGAAACAAGTGTGTAATATTCCCATTATAAACGTGAAATTAAACTTTGGAATCTTGACAAAGAATTTGAAATATTTCCTTTTCTTTCCCAATAATAATAAGAATATGTAATGGGTAAATATCTTACCTTTTTGAAGATTGCGCAGCAGATTTTGTCTGTCATACAAAATGTAACTGTAATGTACGAATATTAAGACAACAGGTAAAAATAAAAAAGAGTAACGCAAATTGAACATTTTGATCATTTCAGACTCAAATACGATACGAATTTGAATAATATTAAACCTGTAAATATAATTTGAAATGAATTCAATGATTAACTGTAGCATTATTTTCTGCATAGTCCCTGTCAGAAATTTTAGAATAGGCAGTCAGTTGAAAGAAATGTCTACTATCTTGAATTTTTCATCAAATGTGAATGATTATAATCAACCAAAACTTTAATAAAACTATCTTTTGTCTATCTGTCCTTCACACTAACTAAATAATAAGCAGCTGGTAATATGGATATCAAATCATTTTGATATCAGTTGATAATATTGCGGAAAACAAAATTTCGGGTTGTATAAATCTTGAAGATTCAAATGAGAATCTAAGAAATGCTGTAAATTCAAAGGATAATTTATTCATCTTGTCACTTAATATTATGAGTTTTTATAAACACCACAATGAACTTGTAGCCTATTTTCCTAAATTACAAATCTGATGTAAAGAAGTATTGAACCGGTGTAAGGTCACTTGTTGGTAACGGAAATTTAAGAAAACGAATATTGATGAAATTAAAATTGACAATAGTATTGAAACTAATAATGAAAATAATGCTAATGCATTTAACTCTTAATTTTCCACGGTCACTTATAAGTAGGGTTGTAACATTATGCATTTGCATATATGCAGTATATGCATTGGGAAATATACTGCATATGCAACAGGTTTTATGCTTTTTGAGAAAACGCGTATGCATTTGAGAAAACGCATATGCATTTGAGAAAACGCATATGCATTTGAGAAAAGGCATATGCATTTTAGGAAACGCATATGTTTTGCAGATAAAACATATGCACTTAAAGATAATTCATAAAAAAAAAGGCATATGCATTTGAAACTGAAAGGAAGGCAATATATGCACTTCCAGCATGTTTATATCTGATGGGGGTTGAACAAACACCCTAATTTATTTGTTATACATACAGTATACCTTTAGGTGTTCTATCATTTTGTTTACCTAATGAATATGATTCTAAATTTTTGTTCGAAAATTAAAGAACATTGTTAACTATATGGCGCCATAAAGCTGAAAGTAACACTCGCAGTAATGTAAATGAAGAATAGGATAATAATAGTTACAGATTATAGACACGGGTGGTCAGTATGGCAGTAGGAATTTTCCCCGCCGGACTATTCCCCGTCAGGACCTTTCCCCGCCGAATAAAATATCAGTAATTTAGGTTATTAAAGTATGATTTTGATAAAACAAAAAACTATTTGATTTATTTATTAATAGAAAACACATTTTATTAACAGAATTTGATTCCCGTAATTATGTGCCCATATTGTTCGTTCGATTTTAAGACTGTGCCTTGGTATTTTCGTATATAATTAGGAGATGCAACAAAGTACGAACATTATTGCAATACTAAGGGTTACCAAGTGTCGCAAGGTACTCTAAGCAGCTTCGATTAGTTTAGTTATTTAAACTCTGCAGTTTTCTATATCGTGAATTTATTATTTTATTTTTCAGCTATACATAAAATGGCGATCTATTAACTACTCGTTCAAATTTACGCTTTTACAGATCATTAATAAACTTTATTATTATTTTTTTAAATTAATTTATTAATTAACCTAATAATTAATAAATCTACTATAAATTTTTATTACACTAAATATTGACCTCTTTTTCAGTGTCCTTCATCTAATATGTATATTTAATATTTGTACCTTAAAAATCCTACAATGGTTTAGCCATTATTATGAAAATACCTAAGTAAGTTAGAGTGCAGAAATCCTTTAATCAAGACTTTTCGCGTTGTCAGGTTTCAGAACAATTTATATATATTGTCGTACATTTTCCCTAAAATTCTCCAACGAAAACTAATAATCGAGGAGTCCGCGGGCGAGTAATATAATAGTCCGGCTGAAAATAGTCCGTTTCCCGTGATTCTTAGTTTCTGTTCTTAAATCTCTGGTAGCCATGAAAATTCACTTCACTAATATAGTATCCTATAGTCCAACAATATAATATGCTGTTATCAGAAACACTTAAGTGTTTTGAAATACTTGACATTTTAAATTTGGAACATTACTATTAAATGCATAATAATTCATAATGTATGCAAATTCATATTAATAGTTAATTTAGTAGGGGTTTAACGTCTGCTTCTGAACCAAAGGCCATATCGCTGACATCAAAAGGAAATTAAATACAAGAGACTAGAAGAAGCAGTCAGAAAGGAAAGTGGTTCTATATGGAACAAAGTCACTTACTATTGTCGGTGACAATGCTCATGGATACAGAAAAGCTACATAGTGAATGCAGTGACAAAAAGGGACACAAAACAACGGTGGCTGCACTTACAGATGGAAGAAGAAAATGAACCCTACGAGCCTACCAAACCTAAAAATCAAAGACCTCGTAGTTGAGGAGCATAACCATCCTCTAAAACTGCAAGTAGCGTTAAGAATGATAAATATAATAAAAAAAAAATCCATAATCCAAATTACAACAGTTCGGGGCCCAATGTACGCCACCCACTTCTCTTCCATTCGTCACAGACAGTTTCAGGATAGGCATATTTATAAAAGTATATGCATGCTTATAAATGCATATGCAAATTGGCAAATGCATATGCATATAGGTAAATGCATTTGCATATTGGTAAATGCATATGTATATTGGTAAATGCATATGCATATTGGTAAATGCATATGCATATTGCTAAATGCATATATGCAAATTAGTAAATGCATATCCATATTGTTAAATGCATATGCATATTGTTAAATGCATATGCATATTTATAATTGCATATGCGAATCAAATAAGCTTATGCGTTTTAGAAAAGCATATGCAAAATATGCAATGTCACAACCCTACTTATAAGTTACAGGAGGAGCTACCTCCCCCGGATGATATTCCAGTCACTTCTTTAATCGTTTCTCTTGTAAATTCTATCTACTTACATCTTGTGTCTGTAGCTGAATGTGAAGGTATCATTTCTAAGCTTAATAATTCGTCTGATGGAAGAAATTGTATCTCTGTTAGATTAATTAAGCTCATTATTAAATATGTTTCTCTTCCTATAGCTACATTAATGAATGAATTTTTTACTGTCTAAATGTCTAATTGCTGTAATTACTCCAGTATTTAAGTCGGGCGATCCGCTTATCATGTCGAACAATAGACCTATTTCAGTACTCCCGTTACTCTCAAAAGTTTTTGAGAAATGCATGACACACACATTATCAAAATTTATGAATGTTTATTCTATATTATATACTGACCAGTTCGGTTTTCACAAAAATAAATCTATTTCTGATACGATATATTCCCTGACTGATTATCTGTATGAGGTTCTTGATAATAAGAAACATAGTATTGCTCTTTTTTTGGACTTATCCAAGGCATATGATGCGGTGGATCATACAATTACATTACGACTTTCTTGTTCTTTCTCTGGAGTGTGTATAAGAGGTGCCAACTAGTGAGATAGCAGGTTACTCCACGGCATGAATGTGTCTAAGTACTCAGTTTGCCGGTTGCTGCTGTCATGTAAACATGTATCCTTTTCTACTACTCTTTTGATAGTGTAGTTTGGTTTGTAAAATGTCTACTTGGTTTGTATAGTCTCTATTGTTTTTAAATGATTATAGCTGTTTAATTCATATTTAGAGATTTAAACAAAGCCTACTTTGATTTTTTTTATTATGTCCTTTTGTGAAAACTTCTTATGATGATTGACTCAATTTAAAGTTTTTCAAAATTATTGATTAGGTATAGCTACCTACATATACCAATATTTTGAATTTCAAATTTTTACGAAACTATTGAATAGTTAATTATCTAGTATACTAACTGTTAAATTGTTAAATGCATATCGGTATGAAGACTATTAGCTGTACTAGACCTGACTTTGATGGCTTATAAGAATAGGAACTTATTCATAGGGTCACACAGGTAAATTACGGCACGGCTAATTTTGAACGACAATTTTTGTTCAGATTCTATACCCTAGTGAACCCAATTTATTCTAAAATGTTGCATACCAAATTCAAAGGTACTGCAATACTGTTATAAATTTATAATATAAATTTATCAATGTTCTAAAGCTAAGATTTTATTAGCGTTTTGAGACTGAAGTTAGTTAAAGTGCCGCTATATATCTAATTTAACCTACTAACTTAATATTTTTATAACTGCTAAGATGATTCTAAAATTTATTTTTACGAATCTATTGAATATACATAGATACCTACTTATACTAACTGTTAACATTTATAGAATGCATGTGACAGCTAATAAGATTTTAAAATTTATTTTTACGAATCTTCTGTATATGCATATATGTATAGATTACTTCATTGCCGAGATTTTTACTACAATTCTGGAAGAATTTGGTCGAATTAGCGCTGTACTTCGACATCGCCGGTGATATTGCCTATTTTACCGGTCCTTTTCTATACATTGTAATGTTTCATATATTATAAATTTATATATTCGAGTATATTCTATGCACCTAAAATATTAAAAAAAAGGCACAGGAATTATTTGTCTGTATATATGTTTGGAATATATTTCTGGACATATATTTGGAATATATTTATGAACATATATTTGGAATATATTTCTGAATATTTATTAGAAATTAAATTAAATATTTTAATAAAAATATTTATTAAATAAATATCTATAATAAATAATCATACGCGATATTTAAAAAAAATCTACACGGTATAATTATTATATTAGATGATTACGTTATTGAATTCCGTTATTGAATTCCGTTATTGAAAACGTATTTTGAATGCTATATTGGTATGAATTTAGTTTCCCAACATAATGAAAATTTAGCCAGGAAGCTTAACAGGATGGAATTTTAATCGATTTTGCAATAATAAGGTGATTCAAGTCATGTTGATAGAATGATGATATACCTACCTAGGTAATATTTTTTCTTAATACTTACCTGTATGTGTACATACATACCTAGGTAGCAATACAATTATCATCGTATGGAATTACAATTCAACATACCTAGGTTGGTACCTATTATAAATAATGTTCATAGAAATGAAATTGACCAGGTTGGAATATACTGGTGTTGAATATATCTACCTAAAACCTTATACAGCCTAATTAAAAGGTAGTTTAATGTAAACATCTCGTAGTAACATAATATATAATTATATAACAGCTTTCTCTCGTAACTATTTAATTTCGGGCTCTTTGAATCTTTAAGAATGCAAACTTAACACGCATGTACGAACGTTATGATACGTTGGGCGCAGTACTTTAAATTACATACGTAAAATAGCGTCAACGCATTCCTAGAAAACCAGAGCTTTGCGCTACCGAACGTTTTGCACCCAGACGTTTCGCTACCTGTCGTAAAGGTACCAGACGTTTCGCTATCTGTCGTTACGGTACCAGACGTTTCGCTAACTGTCTTTACGCTTCCGGACGTTACGCTTCCGGACGTTACGCTACCGAACATTACGCTTCCGGACATTACGCTTCCGGACATTACGCTTCCGGACATTACGCTTCCGGACATTACGCTCCCAGACGTTACGCTACCGGACGTTACGCTACCAGACGTTACGCTACCAGACGTTACGCTACCAGACGTTACGCTACCAGACGTTACGCTACCAGACGTTACGCTACCGGACGTTACGCTACCGGACGTTACGCTACCGGACGTTACGCTACCGGACGTTACGCTACCGGACGTTACGCTACCGGACGTTACGCTACCGGACGTTACGCTACCGGACGTTACGCTACCGGACGTTACGCTACCGGACGTTACGCTACCGGACGTTACGCTACCGGACGTTACGCTACCGCACGTTACGCTACCGGACGTTACGCTACCGCACGTTACGCTACCGGACAATTCGCTACCAGAGATTTCGCTACCGGACAATTCGCTACCAGAGATTTCGCTACCGGACGTTGTTGATAATAAGGGATATTGTTGATAAATAGTTTGAGATAACAAATAGTCAATGGAGAATACATATATAAAATAATTGCCAGCAATTATTTATTCCTACAAAACTTCTTCATCAATTTGATATTTCAACACAGGGTAAGTTCCAGGATATCGGACAGCTGCATATTATGCCACACTTTAAATTAAATATTCAATAATTATTTGATTGGTAATTTTAATAAGTATCCAATATACATATATACTGATATCATGGTTACCAATTACATTAAAAGTTGAATGATAAAATTAAGGTATATTTTTTTTAACCTATCCGAAAATGTGAAACAGTTCGATAATTCAGAATGATATTTCGTACAGGCCTTCGGACACATGATTGAAACGCCATTGGTTCGACCATGTCGAAATGAAACTTGACATTCGTATGTTTTAGAAGTTTTCGAGCTCGAATGACTAGTGTGAATTTTTTTCTTCTTTCTATACACCACTTTAATCCCAAAGCTTTATAAGTTTATACCATATACAGTTCTAATTGATTATGGTTAGCAATGAAAGATTATGGTGGGCGTTGCAAGATTATGATGGGCAATGAAATATTATGGTGGGCAGTGAAGGATTATGGTGGGCATCGAAGGATTATGGTGGGCACTGAAAGATTATGGTGGGCACTGAAAGATTATGGTGGGCACTGAAATATTATGGTGGGCACTGAAAGATTATGGTGGGCACTGAAAGATTATGGTGGGCACTGAAAGATTATGGTGGGCACTGAAAGATTATGGTGGGCACTGAAATATTATGGTGAGCACTGAAAGATTATGGTGAGCACTGAAAGATTATGGTGGGCACTGAAATATTATGGTGAGCACTGAAAGATTATGGTGAGCACTGAAAGTTTATGGTGGGCACTGAAAGATTATGGTGGGCACTGAAAGATTATGGTGGGCACTGAAATATTATGGTGGGCACTGAAATATTATGGTGGGCACTGAAATATTATGGTGGGCACTGAAATATTATGGTGGGCACTGAAATATTATGGTGGGCACTGAAAGATTATGGTGGGCACTGAAAGATTATGGTGAGCACTGAAAGATTATGGTTGGCACTGAAAGATTATGGTGGGCACTGAAAGATTATGGTGGGCACTGAAAGATTATGGTGGGCACTGAAAGATTATGGTGGGCACTGAAAGATTATGGTGGGCACTGAAAGATTATGGTGGGCACTGAAAGATTATGGTGGGCAGTGAAAGATTATGGTGGGCAGTGAAAGATTATGGTGGGCAGTGAAAGATTATGGTGGGCACTGAAAGATTATGGTGGGCACTGAAAGATTATGGTGCTATAGAAAATTTAATTTCTTTGAATTATTCTCCAATTGAAGATATTTAAGAATATAATATTCTTTAAATGTATTATGCTTATTAATAATAGTGCGAACTCTTTCTTTCACAAATGTTGATAATGTAGAATTATTAGATGATTATACATTCCATTTATGAGATGAAAGGTGAGATGAGATGAAACCTAGATATACAACTAGGTCAGTATCATTCCTATCAGGGAAGTGGACTCCTACACCTGTTCTGCCAGATTCAAGCTTAGAGCCATCTGTAAAACAGGTCACAGTCGAATCTTCCACTGTGTGGTCGGGGGCCACAGTACTCGTCTTAAATCTCACTAGTAGATTTACCGAGGGCTGCATAGGTCTCACGGAAACACTAGAACAGGTAGGTCCCTGGAATTCCTGTCACACCAATTCACATGGCTCTGGTGAGCCAAAGTGTCTTTGATGTAACCACCCCTCCACAAACCCGCCTGCTTCAACCGGTAAGCACCTGACACCGCTGTCCCTTTGAGAAAGGAAGTCAGAGGTGGCAGGCCGAGGAGCATCTCTAGTGCGGCTGAGGGTGTTCCAGGATAGGCCGATGAAACGGCAATACAAGCCTTCCGCTGCAGTGTGGACAGCTTCAGGTCGCATGTCAGAGTCTCCAGCCCCGCCGCCCAAATCGTAACAGCGTAGCTCATAATAGGTCGAATCATGGTGGTGAAAAACCACATCATGACCTTCGGAGAAAGCCCCCAGGTCTGTCCAACTGCTCGCCTACACAGTAGGAGGCATTTATTGGCTTTATCAGACTTGTCAACTATATGGGGGGGTCCAGCTCAGCTTTGAGTCCAGGGTCACTCCGAGGTAAGTTCTCTGTCCACAAGTCTAATTTCTTGTCCCATAAGTCTTAGGGGGCGATACTTCCATTTGCGTTTCCATGTAAACATAGTAGAAAAAGTTTTATTGCTGCACAAGGATAGTCCAGATTCTCTGGCCCATTCCTCATCAGTCATCAAACCTTCCTGAACTCGTTCACTAATAGTGAAGGAGTCTATTCCAGTTGATAGCAGGAGTACATCATCAGCGTAAGCCTGTTCATAAACTCCGGAAACATTAGTCAGTTTCCTGAGAAGTTCACTCATCACCAGATTGAATAAGAGTACACACGGTACTGATATGTGTTACACATGGTACTGATATGTGTTACACATGGTATTGATATGTGTTACACATGGTACTGATATGTGTTACACATGGTACTGATATGTGTTACACATGGTACTGATATGTGTTACACATGGTACTGATACGTGTTACACATGGTACTGATATGTGTTACACATGGTACTGATGTGTGTTACACATGGTACTGATATGTGTTACACATGGTACTGATATGTGTTACACATGGTACTGATATGTGTTACACATGGTACTGCATGATACGTGTTACACATGGTACTGCATGATACGTGTTACACATGGTACTGCATGATACGTGTTACACATGGTACTGCATGATACGTGTTACACATGGTACTGCATGATACGTGTTACACATGGTACTGCATGATACGTGTTACACATGGTACTGCATGATACGTGTTACACATGGTACTGCATGATACGTGTTACACATGGTACTGCATGATACGTGTTACACATGGTACTGCATGATACGTGGTGTTGGTAACATGGTGATACATGTGGCAAAACCACATGTATCACAATTATCGTCCAAGGTTGCAAAAAGTCTTCATAGAAACCATATTGTTATAATGTGAACTAACTACATGGTTTACATGTGGAAATGTTTACAGGTAATTATTATCATTCTAACCGATAATACATTGAACAAATTTATTATCATATTTTGAGACGATATGAACAACTTGAATGAGTCCTAAATTGCAATCTAAATTAGTTAATTATAAAAGGCCCATTGCACGTACCGGCTTCCTACGGCCAATTTGGTGTACACGTACACTACACACAGGGAAAGGATTAGTTGAATCAAATCAAATTTGATTTGTTTTGACTCATATGAATGGGTTATTTTTGCGCCTACCTACGTGGTGAGTTGCAGGTTCTACTTAAAAGTAGTTAAATTGACCTAGGTTAAAGCAAAACAGTCGTTTTGATTCACTGCTAAAATTAAAAAAAGTAGCACCAACTTGCAAAGTAAGTTAACTTATACACCAGATAAATTGGATTAACAGTCGTTGTGAGTTATATAACAAGGCTATAATACAGGGTGTCGCAAAGTAATGTATATAAACACATTTTAGCAGCTGATAACTCAATTGTTATTTTTTTTCTTCTTTCCAGATTGAACCTATTGAATCGGCAAGTGATGCCAGCCACCAGACTTAACTTTGATGAGAGGAAATTTATTCCAAAATGGTACAGCATGTGTGAAAACGCAGTTGAAGTGCAAAGACAATTTAGGATGGAGTTTCAAAATGAACCACCAAGACTAGTTACCATCACTCAAATTAGAGATAAGTTTGAAGCTGATGGACTATTCAGGACGTTCATCAGAACGTTCCGGAAGAGCACGTACATCGACAAGCCCCACAGGGGAAGAAAGAGTACTGGTAAAGTATTTATCTCTAATTCGAGTGATGGTAACTCGTGTTGGTGATTCTTTTTGAAACTCCCTCCTAAATTGTCGTTGCACTTCAACTGCATTTTCACACTTCCAGTAGCATTTTAGAATAAGTTTCTTTCCTCAAAGTTAAGTCTGGCTGGCATCACTCAGTTCAATAGTTTCAGTCTGCAAAGAAAAAAAAACTATAGAGTTACCGAAAGCTAAAATGTGTATACATTTTTCTGGAACACTCTGTATGTTCTCACTACACTGTTCATCTATAGACTAGCATAACACATTATTGAATTACAGGTGTACACACACTTGTGAGATCATATGTGCTAGAGGTGAGTTAGAGTTGTCCATGGTGAGATCGATAACTATATAAAACTAAATAAATACCTATATACCATATATTTCTGGAGTATTCAAATGATATATTTCTGGAGTATTCAACCTATCATATTTTACAGTTTCGGACATCAATATAGTTGCATACGGTCATACACAACCCATTTTTTCATTATATTTCTCTTTAAATAGGTACCTAGAGAGTTATTTTCCGTGATGTGACGACATCTAATTGCGATGATAATTGTAATGTATTTTGTATATCATTACAGACATTACTATAGAAGAGAGAACTTTACATAAACAATTATAATTACAAACAAGGATATGATAAGCAAAATATTGTTGCTTAAATTATTCAGTAATTGAAATAGAAAGAGTAAAGTTCCTACTCAGAGTGTGCCATTTCAGTTTTATTTCAAAATTTGACAGTTGCATTCAAACCCATTATAACAACTTTTTCAAGAATACCAAAATTTACGAAAACTCACTGTTATAGAGATAATGATACCATCATTCTAAGGTAATTTATTTTGACATACATAGGGAATTTCACATAAAACAAACATTGTTTCACGAAAACCTAAATTATCAAAACTGCTTAGTTTTCAAGATAACGACTTTTAAAGTTTTAAAAGGACTCCACCATGGCCTACTTAATTATACGAACCTACACCTACAGTCTGCTGTTTATGAAAAAAATTAGAAAGGTAACTTTTCACAATTGAACTACTTGGATCTTATGAACATTTTTTGCGAAGTTATTATGATACGTGTTACACAAGTACTTAATATCTTAATAAGTCTGATGTTAACTGGACATTTTAAAGGGGGGAAATAGTATACAGGTGAAGCTCTTAGAACGCTCAGTACATGTACCGGAAAAGTGTTCGTTGTAACGACACTTTATATTTAGTTTAGTTGGGGATTTAAACTTTGTAAGTTTTCTTTAACATCATTTCAAAGAAACCTTAATGAAGGAAAACAAACTCGGATTATCATTGAAGGAAAATGTCAATAAAATCTTATAATATTTATATAACTTACTTATGTAAATAATAACTTCTCTTACATAGATATCTATAAATATGTACCTACATGCAAACTAATATACATAGCATAATTAATAATCGTTTATTAAACTGATCACCACATAAAAATAATTTATTTCATTTCCAGATTCATAACTTTTTGTTTGGTATGAATAAATGAAGAATATATTAAAATAGAATATAGAATAGTCACACCTTTTTGAAATTTCTATTGAAATTTTCTAATCAAAGAAAATGTGGCGGAAAAGGGTAACAAAATGAAAATAATGAAAATCTTAAAAACAAAATATTAATGTATATATTTTGTTGATTGTAAATTGTAATACCTCTGATTATAATCAATGTTTGACTAAATACTTGGTAGACGAATGAAATATTTGTTAAACCATATGATTTGAAGAGTTCGTTTTAGCGATCTGCAGTTCGCTAGCGTGGACAATTTTTGTCCATTGTAGGGGGTATCCGCTCAAAGATCGTCCACTATAAGAACTTTACTTGTACTTTTAATGCAGAACCTTTTTATTACATAATATGATAATAACTACAGTATGTACTCATATATCCACATTCATTTATATTTATTATTTATTTACAGTTTTCCATTTCACAAGCCATGTTATCAACTTATTCATGGAGCTTCTTAGATTCTGCTTCATAATCTTGGTCTACAGTCTACACGGATATCTTCACCAATAGAAATAGATTCTTTTAAAAGTGACTTGATAGAGATTATGTGAACTGAAGAATTTACTTCACGAAGTCCTACTAAGAATATTCCTCCACTCATATGACGATAATCACGATATTTAGAAAATCGAAGCTTTAGTGCAGAGCTTTAGTGCAAAATGGTCTGCTGTGAACCTTTTGGTTCGTGGGATTTTCAACTATTTTCAGTTGTTATATAGTTTTCTTTTATTACCTTCGAAAATTTGAGGAAGGTTATATTTTGCCCGTCATTTTTTATTTATCATATTGTTATTCCCATAACTCAAAAAGTATTCAATCAAATTGCCTAAAATATCGTGGAACGATTGGTCAATGTCCAGGAATCTTCTAGTATAAATTTAAGAGCAATATGGTCAAAGGTCAAGGTCATTCATAACTTAAAAATTATTCAACCATATTGCATGAAGCTTGGTGGAACGATTTGTCAATAAACAGGAACCACTTGGTTAAATTTTGGGGGAGCGATTGAGTCAAAGATCAAGGTCAAGGCCATTTATAACTTAATAACTCAAAATAACTTAACAGTTTACAATCGGACTGTGTTTTTTCTTGATCTCATATAAAAGAAATCACTTCAAAGTATTAGACACATGTATAGTTTTACTATAGATATTTCATTATGATATATTATTCTATCAAAATGACATGATGGTTGTTACTATAAAATATGATTTTTTAACCAATTTAAAAATAAATAAGCCTATTACTCAAAAAGTTACAGTTGGATTCTGTTATTCTTCGTATCATATGAAAAGGGACACTTGGGAGTATTATGAACAAGTATAGTTTATTCATTCATAGGCCATGATTAGAGCTAGGACATTGGAGCACTTAAAAAAGAGCAGTAGTAGCGGTTAAAACGAGCACTTGTAGCGCTATAAGGGTGCAGTAGGAGCGATAGAAAAGAGTATTTTGGGCACTTATCGGGGCATTTGGGGCACTTATCAGTGCATTTGGGGACAGTTATTGGTGCATTTGAGGCAGTTTTTGGAGTGTTTCATGCACCGACAGAGAAAGCGTGTCATTTATCAAAGTAAGAATTTTAACGAGGTTCTGTTTTTTGAAGATTTTTTGGATGAAATATACACAAGAATTATCTTTAATTTTTATCCATAAATAATTCATTTTGAAAAATCATTATGTAAATATGTAAGGCTCAAAAGTATTGTGCAACACTTGAAAAACATAAGAAAAAGAACAATAGATGTTGAAACCAAAACGAACGTATACAGTGCATATAATAATTGGAATCTATATTGAGTCTATAATGTTACAGAAAATTGTAGCATCACATGTTGTTGAAGTTTGGTAAGAATGTGAAAGTTAACCCATATTAACAAGAAAAAACCAATACTTCCTTAACATTTTTTTTTTGACACTTCATCGTCTATCTGAGACCAAATATTTCAATAAAAAAAATAATCTATACTTCTGTGGAAGTAACAGGGGCACTAGTCTGATTTCTTCACTACGCCTTGCAAAACATTCAACCCAGTATTTACTTACTCAAACAAATGCACGAAAAAATAAGGTATGTAAAATAAAACAAAGATATTAGTAGCTGAATAGATATGAATTACGTGAAAATCTAGGGTTAATGTTAGAATAGTTACACCTCTTTTTAAGTTTTATAGAACTTTTCTAATCAAATAAAATGTATAGGAAAAGGGTAACAAAATTAAATTATTAAAAAAACTGAACAACTATACATTAACTCATTAAGTGAATATAATCAAATTAAATCAATGCATGACTAGATTAATGGTAGACATAGAATATATTTGTTAAACCATATAATTTAAAGATGTCATTGTAGGAGCTACATGGCCCTTATAGAATGGATATTTTTTGCCCGATAAAAGATCGTCCGCTGTACGCGCTTTACCTGTAATATGATTTCTCTTCAACATTTGAAATTAGTTAGCTATCAAAAAAGAATTACGGATACAATTTCTTTGACTGTACCTAGGCAATAGCACACAAACACATACCCTGGTATTTCAGAAAAGCTGTCTCTCTATCAATATCAAATTCGTATTTTAATATATTTTTAGTTTAAGTATATTTATACGAACTAATTATTGGTAATATGAAGGATGGGGAAAGAAATGTATAAATTAAAAAGGTTGCCCAAATAAACAGTCTCAGCAATCACTACCAGATAACTATGTGAAATTAGTTCGATCATTCACGTTTAAGCTTTATGAATTATGAACCATTAAATACATTTAAAGGTACAGTTATCCACCCGATAAGAATGATAGTTATTTGATACGACTCAATCTTGGTGCGCAATAGAAGTCAACCAGAGTACATATGGAGCATTTTAGAGCGTTTGGAGCATTTTGGGGCGTTTATAGCGTTTGGAGCATAATGGAGCATTATAAGCGCTAGTAGCATTTAACTTATAAATGCTCCAATGTCCGAGCCTTGGCCATGATGCGCCCCCAGGGGCTCTATTCTGAAGCTGTCTGTGGTGAATGGAAGAGAAGGGGGGTGGCGTCCCTTGGGCCCCGAACTGTTGTAATTTGGATTATGGATTGTCTTTTTTCATTTCTACCATGTTTATCATTCTTTTAACGCTATTTGCAGTTTTAGAGGATAGCGCTAGGGTTATGCTCTTCAACTACGAGGTCTTAGATTTTGTGTTAGGTAGGCTTGTAGGCTTCATTTACTATCACCTCTTCATTTTCCTCTTCCATCCGTGAGTGCAGCCACCGGTGCTTGTGTCCCGTTTCGTCACATTCCTTGGTAAGTGACTGCATTCACGGAGTAGCTTTTCTGCATCCATGAGCATTGTCACCGACGGTGGTAAGTGACTTCGTTCATGGAGCCACTTTCCTCTCTGACTGCTTCTTCCAGTCCCTTGTATTTAATTTCCTTTTGACGTCAGCGATATGGCCTTTGGTTCCGAAGCAGACGTTAAACCCCTACTAAAATAAATAAATAAAATAGCCATGATGCTACAATAATTTTATCATAATGGCAGGGAGATCTATAACATAAAAGACTCCGACAGAAAGCAATGAAAATATGGGACATTTTTGATGCAATGTTCTGTTCTTGTTCTCATATGATTAGTTCTATGTACACTGAGAAAAAATTTTGAGTCAGCCTGACTCATTGCTTGAATCAAGGCTGTAAAACTCTAATGTTGGAGTCTTTTTTCTTGGTTGACTCTACCTGAGTCAATCCGACTATGAATTAGGAGCCGGTTTGGGGATAAACTGAAAACTCAAATTTTGAGTCAATTTGACTCGTATTTTTTTATCAGTGTACTATCATTAATAGTTTGAGAATTCCTTAAAGAATCTTATATAACACATTTTGGTAACTTATGAGTCAAAATATAGGGTTTTATCAAATTACCACAAAGTTGGGGCTATTTGATACAATGATTTTTCTTTTTTTCAAATTATCATCACAGATGTATTGAATATTATATTTAATAAAATAATTGCATGAAGTGATAGCCAAGACTGAATGGGAGGAATAAAAATGTAAATGGTGAAATATTTGTTAATAACCGTTTTTATTAGGCAAAAACCTAAATTTTGTATCAAATTACCCGTCTTACCAAATGAAAGTCTGGGAGCAACTGATCTAATGGATCTATTTGAAAACGAGCTGTCAAGACATATAGGCAGATGCTTCTTGCCGAAGATCTTTTATTAAATAAACAGTGTATCTTAAAGTCGTGATTAATGCAGAACTAGTTTGCTTGCTTGTTGTAAATTTTTCAGAATTTAGGCATTGAGAGCTAGTCCATTCCGATATCCATTGTGAGAGTTGCCGAAAGAACTCTGGCTTCAAATCATTTGGTCTGGCAGCGCACCTTCTTAGAAATTCATATTAAACTGTGATTTGTTATTTGACATAGTCCACCATAGATTAATTATGCGTAAGAAGTTCACTAAGAACATAGCTGCATCTTTTCGTTCAGGAAAGTAACTTTCGATATCAGCTGATGTTGTTGCATCGGAGATTGAGAGAGCCAATGAAACACTTTGCTTATTGTCTCTTGGGTGTTAAGCTTTGTAGGTCAATTTGTGAGTTTTACGTAAGTTGGCCAGTAACTTGGTATCCTTGTAGACATCGTGCAAAATTTTTCAAGAAATTTCTCCTGAAGGAACTGTAATAAAATCAGAAGAAAAATAAGGAATATGAATCGTCTAGCGTTCAATAAATCGTTGCTCACGTTTTTCAGGAGATGAACACAGTCTTACAGTAGGTAGATCTGAACGATTTCATTTGAAGGGTGAACTATCACATTTGCTCCTTGGCTTCAACAGTGTGTGATGCTTTGCCAGCACCTACTACTGACCCCCTTGCTTATGTTGAACGTAATGATTGCTCTTTTGTTCTGAGTCCCGTATCGGAGCAGGAAGTGGGTGAAATAATTTTGTCATTAAAAAATACCAAATGTGATATTAATACAATTTCTGTCAAAAATTTGAAACTCTGTAGATCTATTCTTAATAGACCCCTTTCTATGTTGATCAATAAGTATTTATTGTCTGGTGATTTTCCTGACGTGTTCAATTAAGTGTGCTTGTTTGGTGCCCATCTATAAAAAGGGAGATAGAAAGGAGGTTGCCAATTATAGACCTAAATACATATTACCCCTGTTCAGTAAAGTTACTTTCATTGATAGTTGTAATGTGCTCTGTGATAATCAGTATGGCTTTAGAAGAGGATTATCAACTATTGATGCGATTGCTGATTACTCTGAATATATTTGTGCGAAGTTAGAGGAGCGTAAGCATGTGGAAGGTGTATTTGTTGACTATGCTAAGTCATTTGACAGTGTGAACCCGGCTATACTGCTGTCTAAACTTTAAGTTTATGGTATAATGGAAGTGACTTTGAAATTGTTTGAAAGCTATCTAAAAGATAGGAAGCAATGTGTGAGAATAGGGGATATTTTGTCAAGTTTTGGTGATGTGAATGCTGGTGTGCCCCAGGGTAGTATATTAGGACCAATTCTTTTGATTTTATATGTGAACGATTTCTCTAATATGTTCTCCAGGTTGAAGACCATACAGTTTGCAGATGACACGACTGTATCTGCATCTGGATCTGTTTTTTTTTTGAGCTGTGTGGTGTTGTTGATGCTGAACTTGAAAAAAATTCAAACATGGTCAAATACTAATAGAATGGCACTTAATGCAAATAAGACTGCGGTTGTTGTTTTTAGTAATAGGTTACATGATGTTGTGAATGGAGATTGTGCTGTTACTTTGAATAATGTAAACATTGAATTCCAGCATGAAGTTACATTTTTGGGTCTCACACTAGACAGAAAACTAAAATTTAATGACCATATATCTCTTGATTGCAATAAATTGTCTAAAATAGTTGGAATTATGTATAGAATTCGATTATTTTTCCCTCAAAAGTCATTGATAAACATATATTATAGTCTGTTTTACCCGTACCTGATTTATTGTAATGTATTATGGGGAGGGAGAGCGGTAAGAATTATAACTGGCAGCGAGTTTCTAGCTCCTACAGAACCTCTGTTTCATAGCACGGGAATTTTAAAAGCAGATGATGTTCATAGTTACCTCTTACTCATATATTTTTTCAAAAATAAAGATAAATTCACTATTACAAATACAGCTTATCAAACAAGGCATGCACATGATCCTATTGTAAATCGCTATAGATTCACATTGACTGAACATAGTGTGCACTACTCTGCTTCTAGACTCAGGCATTCTTTGCCTGTTTACTTGAAAAATATTCAGTCGCACAGATACTTTAAATGTAAACTTAAGAAGTATTTTCTAGATCAATATGCCGGTGCAGAAATATGATGTAAATAATTGCTCTAGGAATAGATAAATGTAAATATATTTTTTTTACGTTCTCTAGTTCTTTTATTCTTTTGTGTTGTTCTAGTATAGGTTTATTATTATTTGTTTTTTAATTTTGCCCAAAATATTCCCAACTAAGGGAAATTATATAAGGGCTTGATGTGTATATATATTTTTTATTCATCAATAAATATCCTTATCATGAGAGTCATTTCCATAGCTTCAACATAGTTAACGAAAAGCTACAACGTTAGTAGCATGATTATCAGAAATTACAGCACAAACTCTGAAGTCTGCACCATGGAGGGATTTGATGCATTCTTCAATGTGTTTCGATAGCCACTTCCCTTCAAGCTTTGTTGAGACAGCTTTGACCACAAAAGGGACATTATTTTTATTTCTCAGAAAAACAATCATGAACGTCATTATTCCTCGAAAAATAGTACTCCCTTTATTAATTCCTTCTTGGTATTGAACTTCTTTTTGCAATTACATTTCATCCAATAGAAGCACAACATTTTGGTTGATCTCCTGCTTTCCATGCAAATTTTTTATCAATTTGATAGGGTCTAAACTTCCTTGACAAAGACTTTTTAGATGACTTATGGAAGAGGATCTTAACATCAATGACAATTGAATTAGATCTTTACCAAATTTAGGTCCATGATCAGGTTCTTTATACCGAATTTTCAGAAATTCCTCAATAATTATGTCCGATTGAAATAGACTTCCCGTTTTATCTTCTGAAAACTTATTAATAAATGGATGATAAATTTTTTAGTAAGGATTTTCAGGAGATTTTGCATCTATTAGCTATTTCTATTCCTTAGGCATTTCAGCAAAGGTATTGGTGAACCTGACAAGTATAATTTTACACACAGCTTCTTATCAAAAGTGATAGCCAAGGAAACTAGAAAAAAAAAAAATCCCGACAAAGCTAGAAAAATATTGCCTCATCAACGGTAGCCTTAAATTCGTATCCTTCAGCACATTGTTCAATCGTAATATCAGACAAAAAATGTATCCTATTTTGAACTGTAAAATAATCAATTTGATCTGGCAAATATGCAATTCTTGAGGGCGATTTGCGTGATGTCGTCGGAGTTGGAAGAACAGAAGGCGGAATGTCTGTATGAATATAATTAATCACGGAATTTTACAGTGATCGACACTGAAGTTAAAAGTAAATCAGATAATATAATACATAAATGAAAGAAACATGTGAATAAGACAATAACAATTATCAATGAACCAATTGGTGATGCGTTTTAATACATCTGAGAAATTATATAAATTAATTTTATTTCAAATCATTTAATATAATTTATTTATGATATTATAAATATTTTAATATAACTGACAATGCTCATGAATGCAGAAAAGCTACTCCGTGAATACAGGCACTTACCAAGCAATTAGACGAAAAGGGACAAAAACACCGGAGACTGCTCTCTCTGATGGAAGAGGAAAATGAAGAGGTGATAGTGGTATTGGGTCCCCCTTTCGGAGGAGAGGGAAACATTTCTCCGATTTGAAAAATTACGCGCCCCGTCCTACAGTAGCTAACACAGTTTGGTCTCATATCACATCAGACACAAACATGAACACATTACACACTAGAGACCCAGGGGTGGGCAAATGCAGCACTCAGTGCTATTTTGGTCCTCAGAGCGGCACTCGTGCCCACCAGGGAAAAAGTGCTTTATTTTCTTTCAAAGAAAATTGAGAGTTTTCAGCTCTGACTGCATTATAAATTAAAAGTATAATATAGAAGAGTATGGTTAACTAATTGAAGAACAGTATATTTGTAATGACCTTGATACTTTGATAGTGAATTTTATCCGTTAATAAGGTATTTTTTGTTTATTGTTACAATAGTGCCGGTGTTTAATTTATTACCTCTGTCTCTTTTTATCTAGATCAGTTAATTTTATATCTTTCATACGCTTGTCTCGGGATATTCGAACACTGTGGTACAAATTAATGCAATCATTTTTAATTCCCTTTTTTAATAAGTTAGGTAGCCATAGTAATTTATCCTGTGAATTTATGAGTTACTTATTATTATTTATGCAAGATAGCTTATTTTTGTTTTTATTGTGAACAATTTTCACATGAAGAAAAAAATATTATATATCACTTACTAATTCTTTTTAATGCAAATGATAAATCTACTACCAATATTTAGGCGCAAAATATGTGCCGTTGTACATATACGTACTTCAATTAAATCTACCACCTCATTATATAATTACTCGGTATCCCCTGCAATTTAGAAAACGAAAAGAAAATTGGCACTGAGATTCCATTTTTCGGCACTGAAAAACTCAATGTGTGCCCACCCCTGCACTAGACTGTACAAAACACAGCACTTGGATAGCCACAGTTTACACAGGAGTCAAAAACATACAATACCTAAACTGCCGAGTGAAACACAGTGCGTGTGACTGAGTTTTTTTATTAGTGATCTGTATTAGTAGACTTAAAGATACATGAATATTTATATAATACTCAATTAAGCATTAAAATATTAAGGTATCTGATAAAATTCAAAACTACATAATAAATGAACACAATTATTATCAAATAAACTTACTTTGGGTATTAGGGCTTAGTACGTAAATTAAATTAAGGATACGTGCATGAAGTGCTGTGTAATTGTTAAATAAGATGATATTTGAAACTGAACATAGAAGACAAAATTAACATCCTAGTGGATAATTAGAATAGAATTAACGAAAATAACTAAAGTGCAATGTAACGGAAATAGGGTCTGAGGCTTTAATTAAGAGCGAAAGAACAAGTTAGAACATAGATTTAGGAGTACAAAAGAAAAATAATCAGAAAGCAATGGATAGAGTTAATAAATACAAGGGACTTGGAAGAGCCAGTAAGAAAGGAAAGTGGCTCTCCAGGAGGAGATGATCTTAAATGGGTTGGAGAGTAATTTCAAAGGTGATAATAGCAATGGATATAAATAGTCACGAGAAAGATACGAAATTAGTATGCTTGTCTATATCAAGTAACCACAAACTAGTAGACACTTTCAATTTATTAATTAGTCCCTTTCAACCTAATACATAAGAATATTTAAACTGCTGCAGATTAGTTTTCTATCACAACTGAAGTTACAAAATATTCGTAATAGGTATATGCTAGCGAAATCTATTGAACTCCTAATTCTATAATGAAAGAGATATCTGACACAGGTAAACTGATAAATTTCATAGTTACTTAGTATTCAAAAATTGGCCACTTTTTAAAGATATTCAAAGCTGTATCACCGACTATGGCTATTTGATCAGATTCCACCATTATACAAAAAAAAAAGAATTCGCAGATGAATTCTATACATTCATCACAATCGTCATATTTTAATAAATTTAAATTCCTATATAAATCATTATTTGACAAGTTGAACCTACCATTAAAATCTTTTTCACATTTAAAATAATTCTCAAAATACTGCTTAAAATAGTTCTCAATGGCTGGAGCAGCGAGTTAGAAGATTTACCATATACTATATTAGATTGGATAAAAAGGGAGTAGGCTAGGGAATTGTACATTAAAACTAAGGATTTTCTATTAAAATAAGGGGCTGCTGCATATGAAATGCCTTTAACTTGACTAATGTTCTTTAAATGTTATAGTCTATTGCCAATAAAAATGCATAGATATTTAAAATGATGAACATGATCAAAAATGTCATTGTTAAAATATTTTTCTGGGAGGGTTAATTGTTTACGGGGATTAAGAATCATTATTTTAATTTTCCAAATGTTAGGGGTGAGTTTATTAAAATCCAGACATTGTGATAATTACATAATAAAAGCATTTAATTTTAAACAAGACTATCTAAACATTTATCCCTACAATAAAAACTGCATCGTCCGCAAATAAAGTACAATTGAAACCTATATCCTTACCTACGTTACATACATAATTAAAATACAAATTGAATTAAATTGGACTTAAAATGGCTCCTTGGTATAAACCAATATTTAGTGCAGTACAGTCTGAGGTAAATACAATCGTTTATTTGAACATATTGCCGTCTGTTGTTAAGATAACTAGATAACATTTAATTAAAATTGTCTCTAATGCCATAGTGGTGGAGTTTTTTCATTAAAATGTTTACGTCTACCGTGTCAAATGCCTTTTTGAAGTCTAAAAATAATGCTATACAATAATTTTTTTCTTTAAAAGATTTTAAAACATAATGTAAAAGATTCAAAATTGCTTGAGTTGTAGTAACATTCTTTCTAAAACCATATTGGCAATTGTTTAAAATTTTAATACTATTAGTAAAAATATCTAGTCTATTATTCTGAATTTTTTCAAAGATTTTCGATAAAATCGGTATAGTGGATAAAGGTCTAAATTTATTAACATCTTCTTTAAAACCAGATTCAAAAATGGGTACAACTCTTGCAATTTTAAAAATGTCTGGATATATACCTGCTAATATACTACCCTTAAAAATTCTAACTAAAGGCTGACAAATAAAATCTAATATTTCTATTAAAAGAGAAGGTGGTATTTCATTTTTATGGGTAGTTTTATTATTAGAAAATAAAATGACATCTATGACCTCGGCAATACTAATTTCAGTTAGTTCTATTGAGTTAAAATTACGAGGAGTTAATAGATTAAAAGGGATATTGTGACTAGGTATTCTGCTTGACAGAGTTTGGGCTATTGAGCTAAAATGATCGTTAAAATGGTCACAGAGTTCTTTTCCTGATAAAATTTTATCTAACTGTTTCACTTTAAAATCTGTTTGTTTTCTATTGCGATTTAAAATATTGTTGATAAAATTTCAGGTTTCTTTAGGACTTTCAGATTTTAGCAGTTCAGTTTGATAAAAAAGGTTCTTGGATTTTCTTAAAACGTCAGTCAGTTTATTTCTAAAATAAGAACGGTTTAAAATCAATCCTAGCCTTGCTGATTTCGCTAGCTTACATTTTTTATGTATTAAAAACTTTAGTCAGGGGTCATCCAACCAGATTTTTTTAAAATTTCGGTTACTAGTCTTTATAGGAAAACAGCAATTAAAAATCTATAAATTAATCCTATTATATTTGGATTTAAAATTCAAGTAAAGTAAAATTCTGCTTAGTTTGTTCTATTGCAGTTTTAAAATGGAATAAAATAGGCCTATGGTCAGAGATGTCGCACTTGACAACGGCAGACTGTAAATTGTTATTAGGGATAAAATTCATCCAAATAGGATCAATTACAGTTCCATTAAAAGAATTTTCATCGTTAGAGTAGCTTGTTGGTTTGTCTATTAATGGGTAAAAGTTATATCCTGCCATTGGGTTAATAAAATTGTTAATCGTAAATGAGTTTGAGGGATTTAAAATATTAATATTAAAATCTCCACATATGACAGTATTAAAAGTTGCAATAGATAGCAGAAAAGAGTCATATAGAAAATCATTAAAATTACTATTATCACTGTAATTATTAAAATCTAACCATTTTAGCTGAATAATTCATTTATATCAATAATCTAACTATGGCTAAATTGATAAAAGTCTAAGGTAATTTCTCTCAACATTACAGTCACACTCGTATTTAACTTTAAATGTACTGCCTGGTAATTACTGGAGTTTCTAAACTTATCTAATTATATCCCTGAGTTAGTTAGAAAGAAACTTATATGCGGTTACGAAGTTACTTCGCAAATAACCGGTAAAATGACATAAAAATGAGGAAATGTAGGAAATGAATAGAATTTGTTTTTATATATAAATTTATATTTTTATGAGATTTTATTTATGTAAATTACACATTGATAATATTTTGCTGTAGTTTTGATATAGCCAATATTGTTTATTTTAAGTTAAGCGAAAAAAAAAATTACACACATAAAAGGATTAGTTGAATCAAATCAAATTTGATTTGTTTTGACATATATGAATTGTTTGATTTTGCCCCTACCTATGTGGTGAGTTGCAGGTACTATTTGAAAGTTGATAAATTGATGTTGTTTAAAACAACGTCAAAACAACGTTTTGACTCACTCCTAAACTTAAAAAAAAATAGCACCAGCTCTCATATTAAGTTAATTTATTGGATTAACAGTCTTTGTGTGTAACTACAACACACACTGTCATAGTTGTTTTAACCTCTGTTAAAATTCTCAAAAAAGTAAATTTTAATTCTCATAGTAAGTAGATTCAATCCATGAAATGAATTGAATAACCTAATTTCTGATGGCACACCATGTCATGGTTGTTAACACACATTAAAACATGAATAAAGTCCAACCAACCATAAATTGATGACCCTTTAGATATGACCATATGGTTGTACTTTTTTTTCTCTGTGTAAGAGATGCTGAATATAAATAATTGAACCGTTTTAAATAAATTAGATAAATTAAATTATATTAATACATACTACATTTTTTATGAATATGTATATTGTATATGTGAAAGAATTGATCGATATATGTATATATATTAAAATTGTTTCATGCATGGTATTGGTCTACAATAAATTTTACAATATCTACAATAAAGTCTGGTCTGTCTGAACATACCCAGTTAAAATTCGGTGTAGTATAGCGGACGTTTTACTGTAGTTTATGGCAGTCTCAGCATTTCTAAGCAGCGCTCAGCAGATAATCTCTGCTTTCTACAAATGTTTACCGCGACCTACGGAGGCCACGGCAGAATAAGGACGAGATAATCTGCGGAGGTTTGACGCGTTATTATCTGCCAAAAACTCTGGAGAACAGAGCATAGAAAATCCTCAGAGTTTATAGTCGATAATATTCACTGAAATCTCCAGAGATTGAAGCACCATATTGCTCATGAATCATAATCCAACAAATTAATTTGAACAAAAATACAACTTCTTTATCGATAGTGTAGCTAATAATAATAGCTTTAGTTAATTAATTATTGGATAGCCCTAATATAAAATAAACATTAATCACTATTGTTCTTGGTACTCAGCTATGGTTTGGCTCATTCAGTTTTATAAATAAATCTATTGTTACATAATATTTATTTAACCACGGATATCATTGAGTAATTTGTATTCGCTTTTTTATTTCTCATTTGTCAGAGTGAACCACTAAAATATTTTAAAGTAACACTTATAGAAGATCAAAGCAATAGTGAAGGCTGAGAATGATGATATCAGGCTTTATCAGAATACAGTTTTTCTGTATCTTCTCACTGAATGAACTGACACAGCTCTCATCAGACTCACACATCGATCATGTAGGTTCTAATAGTACTTCCATGCGTACATGTGACTGAGAATCGTAGTTACAGGAGACATTCTTAAATAATTTCCTTAAATATCAAAGTGCTGATGCTTGATTATAGATAAAATGATTTATAAAGATAAATTATAAGCATACTAAACTACCATTACATATCATGTTTTCAATTTATAAGATATTAGGTAATTATTTACCCTGATGTAGGTTATTATTTGTTGAATTTAACTTTTGGCATGTGAGAATATATTAAATATATTGTAATCGTTTTCACTATTATTCATTAAACCTTTTTTTTTAACTTTTCTATCCGCAATTCTGTAAAATCTTTCTTTTTCTTTTTTGCCTTAAAACTTACTTAAACAGCAGATCCTCCACTATTTCATTATTATCTTGCACCTCGCAGATCAGACAAACCTTTAAAATTACTAGTGAAAATGTGTAATATAGGCTAATATTTTAGGTGAGTGTTTTCTTATATTTTTACCCTATTAAAACTTGTATATTTAATTATTTATTCTTAATTGTTGAATGTATTTAATGTAGAAGTTTGTTGATCGTTAAAATTCCTTATAAATGTACACTGACTCTATAGCTGTAAAATCTAGGCCGAACTTAGAAGCCTATGTTTAATTTTTAAACGTTAGTTCTTCTGAATACCGTTCATCTTCCTTACCCTAAATATTTAATTTTGTAAACTATGAATTTTAGTTTGTTGGCGTAAAGATTTTGTAATTATTTTTCTTTAAATTAATATGTATATAGGATAGCTGTTGTTGTTGTACTAGTATTAATTTTGCGTATTTTTTTGGTACCCTTCAGGTACCATCATCATCATCATCTTCATGATCACCATCTCCACCATGTTGTACCTCTTAAAAAAGGGAAATTAAATGATATGTCACCTTTATATGAACAAACGCCTTTCACTACCTAAAAATTCTCTAACGCCAACCAAAGTCGGGCGGCTAGATTACATATATCATATATGGAATATATAATGACATTTTTATAAACAAGCTGACATTGGCCTTAGTTTAATAAGTTTACTCTAATATGTATATATTGTATATAGTGCATACAGTAGGGGAGGATGGTCATCAATGGGACACTGGGAACAATGGGACATGCTGAATAACTTTTTTATTTGAGGGTAATTTTTAACAAAATCTTAGTGGTAAACTAGGCATACTTCAGTGCATTCACTCGCATTGCATTCAGCGGTTGGGGTTGCATTCAGCCCTGTGTAAAAGCGAAAACATGTTTTAGAGGTGAGAACTAAATTTTTCGTACTCTGTTTCAATTGTTATAAATCAGTTAATTTAACATATAATGCATACGGCATTTTTACATAATATTAAGTAATATGTAAAATATGATCATATGAAAGGATTGCCTTTATACTTTCGTAGTTGAGTCGCTATACCCATATGTTTTCAAAATGGTGTCATGGTGATCATTGGGACAGAAAAATTGGTTCACAATGGGACAGTGCCCTATTGTCAACCAAACTGTCTAGTTACTCCATATATATCAAATATCTTTTTGATATAATAACGTGAACTGTAGCTTCAGGGCTTCTTGTAGAAACAGAACTTCCAGCTGAAGCGGTACTTTCGACCATGTTCAAGGGCTTTAGCAATCTGAGGTAATCACAAAGCACTGCATAGAAAACAAATTTCACTGATAAAAGAAAAAGACGCAGCATGATTGCAACGGATATACCAGAGAAAGAAGAGCTTTTTGCTGGTGCCACTAAGGATAAGGCCTTCGAAATCACTCCTTAAAGTATCCGCCGTTGACGGCCTGTGAACTCTTGTTCTTGGTCTGGTATAGAACTCTTAATTTAACTGATCCATTCGTCTGAAGAACTTAAATCTCTACCGAAAACGTTGGAAATGAAGATTTATGCACTTGCAGAATTTTATGCGACTTCTAAAACGTATTCTGTTCTCCAACAGCATGAAAAAGATAAATACGAAATATTGATGTTAGGCGAAGATTCAAGTGCAATGAGCTTAATTTTCCAAATGTTCCTGACATGGCTTCGGTGAAGCTAGAGGACATTAAACTGATTTTATATGAATTAACTAAGTGTGGGACAACATAAAAGAGATAATCTGAACTTGAAATTTGACCATAACCTCAACAATATACAAGTTTAATAAACTGTCCCATCGTTCACCAGGGTATGTCCCATTGTTCACCAGTGCTGTTATACAATGGGACAATTTTTTTTGTTATTTAATTTTTTTCTATTCAATAGAATATGTGATAGCATTCGAAATAGTTTCATTTTATAAAGGAATATCTATATTACACATGGATTTTTTATTTTTCATACTTTGCCCATAGTAAATGAAATATCAATCTTTCTGTGTTTTTTGTCCCATTGATGACCATCCTCCCCTATACTGCATATATATAGTTAGTATAGAAAATTAATTTGGTTCATCTAACAGCGATTCAATATTATAAGTGAAATATTTACAATAACTAACCAGTTAAAATTATATACTAATATTTTTATAAAATTAATCATGTATTTGTTCTTCATATCCGCGCCATTTAAATAGGTATATTGGAATGCAAGAATACCAAATGACACGAAATCATTATTGAAAAAATCGGTCATTCTTAATAATTATTCAAAGATAAAATCATTTCCATGCTGAAATTATTAAAAACAGGGTTGTGAAACGAAATATATAGAACAATTATTTTGTACGTTCAATATCGGATTTTTTTATTGAGAACCATTGAACCTGCCGTATTTTGAATAGTTTCTAGTTTAAAATAAGGTTCTGTGGTGATTTAATGTTTTAAGTTATTAATTTATTGGTGAAAGTGAAATTGTGTATAATATTTAAGAGTTCAGTGGTTAATGTATCCTATTGAAAAAAAAAGCTAGGCTAGGCTATATAATATAGCCAAGCTAATTTGTACTTTTTTGGGTTTATCGCCTTGGTTGAAATTCACTACATACCTAGGTGCCTTCTCATGACACCAGTTATCTACCTAACAATAAATATTTTTTCAGCTAGCTATGTATAATGTACTAGCACATATCAGGAAATGCACTGTAACTTGTACTCTAAGTAGCACATAGGTAGCCATAGGCCTATCGGAATTGGCCTATGTCCCAGTTACTCTCACTGTGACATATCTATGTACCCACAGCCAACAGGCGACTCAAGTTATAGAGTACTACCGATGTCAGTTAAGCCCCGTCCAGACGGTCAAATATTTTTATAGAAGTGACAAACTTAATGACAAACTAAATGACAAACTTATCGTCAGTTTTCAAGGAGTGTCTACACGGTCAAATTTTCTCGCCAAAAGTTTGAGGTTCACTGGCGTCAGTTTCGTCAAAATTAATGTTATATATCGTGAAAATAAAAATTATATAACTTGGTTCGTATATTTTTTAAATTTAGAACAGTAAGAAACCAGAAAAAATAATTTGTTTCTAATGACAATATATCGTCTTGAAAAGGATAGTCAAAAATAGATCATAGAAAACAATTCACAACGTAGCCTACCTATAACTTAGATCTAATACAACCAAGTATTAAAGAGTCTGTCGTCAGCCATTGTAACTAGATAGATACTAAGTTTGAAAAAAATGAGGTTTTTGTAGGTGTACCTAGCTGTAATAAACTAAAATGACGCGCAAATAAAAAAATATTATTGCCGGAAAGTCAGTGTGTACTTCAAACTTTATCGTCAGCAAATAGTTTGACAAACTTTTTGATGACGATATCCAACATGTTGGAATCACAAAACTGATGAAAAGTTTGACAGTTTGCTGACGCTAGGAAGTTATCGTCATTTAGTTTGTCATTAAGTTTGTCACTTCTCTGAAAAATTTGACCGTCTGGACGGGGCTTTAATTAAGCAAATTAGTTGACTTCTGTTTTAAATGGTCCACTCGTCCACACACTCTCATAGCTACATACCTTAGCCATGTTTCAAAGTGTGCACTGTGGACAAAGTCGTCAGTATAGCCTAAGCCTATATTGATACGTATCTAAAAGATGAGCGGCGCATCTGATAACGGCGAACTCACCATACGTTCTATTAGATAGGTAGATTGAAAGATGATTTATGATACCTATACCTATGTAGAAATGTAGTGAATTTGATATTTGTTGTTTCAAATTTATGACTGATGGTACCTGAATGATCTGAATCCACAACCAGTCTGTATTTGGTTTACAAAATTTCAATTACTTTTTTCCAAAAAGCTGAAAAAAAATTCAGCAAAATACATAGGTACCTACCTATTTCAATTCATGATAGCTATTTGAATGATAATTTAATGAACACCAACATTTTTTCTTATTTACCTAGCCACCAAAAATTAAAAAATAATGCTAAAACCACAGCTAAAATCCACAGACTTTACTAAAATATTATTTTCGAAGGGGAAAAATTCCACTGACAAGTGGGTGGAATTTACCATGAAATACAGTCTGGGCATTAACCAGTCTGTATTTGGTGAACAAAATTTCACTGACTTTTTCAAAAAGTTGAAAAAATCCACCATAAATTTCCATTAATTTGGCTGATCCAGCAACTTTTTTCCAATTTATCCACCGAAAATTAATGGTAACATAGGATTATAGGAATAAATGGCTAAAAATCCACCGACTTTGCAGAATTTTATTTTCAAAGGGTAAAAAATTCCACCGACATGTCGGTGAAAAACTGAAAATTACCACGAAATACAGACTGGGGCATTAAGGGAGTCAGGGAGATAGATATTCGCTCGAGTCTTGACTGACGTCTAGATATATTGAATTTTCTTGAATAGTTTTGAATTCATTCCTACCTATCCAGAATGCAGGAACTGGTAAAGTGTTCTTCAAGATATCCTACATTTTGACTTCTGTTCTCAGTAAAATACATGTAAATATAGGAGGAAATTATGGATTGTTTGCACAGAAAATGTTAAAAATGTACCATATTCTGCAGACTGGCTAGTACCTATACAAGCTATATGTATCTATTTACCTGAATTTTACTTTGATCATAAAAAGAGATCTCTGTATTATTATATACATAATACAAAGTATGCCAGTTAATGCCAATTAATTGACCCTCAGCCTTACATAATAAGTTACATTTGTAAAGGTCAAAACTCAGATATGTCTAATTGGCTTAATGTTTTGATTTAATTTAATTCCTATGTTCCCATGTTAATTTGGCCTGGAATTTTAAGAAATGAGCCAAAATTGACCTGTCTCAGAATCTTTAAATTTTGGCTCAAAATTGGCTTACAATCTGCCAGTCTCTTGAACATGGCATGATGATGATTATTCAGATTATATAAGATTCATCTTGACAGTTTCAATATATTTAGGTACCTATTCTCATGTAAATTTTAGCATTAGCTATATTTAGAGAGACAACATAGTTTTAAAATTTAGATAAATGGAGCAGTAAAATTAGGTTACTTTCGCTAGAAACCTTTCTTTGACTGACGGAGATCACTTTTCCTTGACGGAGATCACTTTTCCTTGACGGAGATCACTTTTCTTTGACGGAGATCACTTTTCTTTGACGGAGATCACTTTTCTTTGACGGAGATCACTTTTCTTTGACGGAGATCACTTTTCTTTGACGGAGATAACTTTTCTTTGACGGATGTCACTTTTCTTTGACGGAGGTCACTTTTCTTTGACGGAGGTCACTTTTCTTTGACGGAGGTCACTTTTCTTTGACGGAGGTCACTTTTCTTTGACGGAGGTCACTTTTCTTTGACGGAGGTCACTTTTCTTTGACGGAGGTCACTTTTCTTTGACGGAGGTCACTTTTCTTTGACGGAGGTCACTTTTCTTTGACGGAGGTCACTTTTCTTTGACGGAGGTCACTTTTCTTTGACAGAGGTCACTTTTCTTTGATGGGAGTCTCTTTTCTTTGATGGGGGTCACTTTTCTTTGACGGAGGTCACTTTTCTTTGATGGGGGTCTCTTTTCTTTGATGGGGGTCTCTTTTCTTTGATGGGGGTCACTTTTCTTTGACGGAGGTCAAAAATGGAGGCACTAGTGTCATTTGGCTGCCTTATGACCTGCCTGGATATTTTTCGCATATCACTAGGAGAATATGCTTCTTCTCGTACCCTCATCTCCACAAAAGAAACTAGAGTTCTCTCATCTCAAGGGCCTCAGTAATTTGGATAAATCTTGAAGAATTCTCCCTTCTGCAAGATCTGCTACTTTTCTTCCCCTCTTGGTTGTAGTAAATCGTCTATTTTTTGGCATTTTCACGGAGCTGCAATGAAGCGTTTGACACTTAAAATTCATTAAAAAACAAAAAACAATCATAATTTTCTGAATTTCGCATGGATTCAAAAAAATATTCCAGCATAAAACTAAGGTAGAAGCAATCTTCCAGTGACCCAAGTTTCACTACTTTACGATGAATATTATTTTAATTAATAACAAAATAGTGATCTGCAATAAAGCGAATGACACAGTGAATATTCACAAAAACGTGCTTTAAATAATTTCAAATGGAAAAAATGAACTTCCTAAAATTTAAACTAGGAAAAGGGACACCATTTCATTATTCCAACTTATGAATGTTCCTTAGAAATGTGATTGGAATTCATTCCTTAAAGAGTATTCCTTCAATATCAATGTTCTACCGAAGATGTTCTTCATTTTTCATGAACAATGCAATGAAACAATATATTCGAGAATACACGAATAGAGGGGATTTACAATAGTTTAATAGTTAAAATAAGTAAACAAATACAAGTATTCAAGGCCTTGATAAGCCAAAAGAAGTCTTTTAGGGCAAGAAGTATTTTACACTAGAGTATATTTTCGTAATACATATGAAACATAGATAATAGGTGCAACATTAAGGCAACATGGCAGAAATATTGCAATTTGCTACATTGAAAATATACTTTAAAAATCTGGAACTTTTACAAAAATGAGATTTTTGTTTTATTTTTCTGAATTTTTCCACTTAAATTTCAATTGTTAGATAGGCAGCCTCCAACACATAGAATCCTATTTTATAACTGTATACTATTCTAATTGAGGAAATAGTAGGAGGTGATATAATTCCATAGTAAAATTTAAAATACCATGTAGAAAATCACGTGCAGAAGAAGTCACTCTAGCCCGCTTTTATATTGACTATATGAACTCTTTTTGTTGATCTTCATTCATTTTGTGTGTTTGATTTATTCAATGTTGAGAATATTTTAACTTTTTTAATGTTTCTCAGGACCATAATTATGGTCCCAACATAGCTACAATATTTGGACAATGTTGCCCGAGAAACTTTGCTAGCTCTAAAGTGATTGCCCTTTTATGTACCAAATGTCCCACAAAAAATAAGATAATTTTAAAATTAAATAAGCTTGCTATAATTAGAAATATATTTATGTCGTAGTCCTCATTTTTAATGAAAGTTTTCATACTTTTTTTCATTATTAGGGTTGCAAACTCTTGTGATTTTCTTACTAGAATATACATGCATAATAATGAATAAGTAATAAAAAAACCCTTCTATTAAAGATTCGGAGTATTATATAAATATATTTCAATTTATAGCAAACTCATTTAATTTTAAAATCGAGTGTACTTTGTTGTGTTACTTACTTTATAATAGAGAGGCATCGTCTCTACGGAGCCTTAAGTCACATCTGCGTTATTTATATTGAAGTTTTCAAGTAGCGCCTGAAACATTTAACACACTGAAGACATTACTCTTCATTTTCCTCTCACAGCAATCTAGTGCTAGTGAAAGTTCTACCGCCGAACTGAATAATTAAAATTTGAGGCCAAACAGTTCGTAGCACTTTCGAAACCTAACAATGTCGTGTTTAAGATACCATTTACATTTGTTAAAAGTATTGGATGAATATTATTGATCCAATATTATACTTGTGTTATAATTATCAATATTAGTAAGCTAAACAAAGCATAGATTATAAATGAATAATCATAAATAATATTCAAAAGGTTGCAGATAACAACTGCATACTTTATATGAACCAAAAATGATTTCTAAAAGTATCTAATTTGCCTATCATAACTCTATGTTAGCACCCACTTTCCGAATGCTGTGAGTGTCTAAGTACTTCAACGTTTTCTTACACAGAAATTAAATCATTAAGATTCTATTGTTACTTCAATAAAAAAAATCAAAGAATACTAGAATATATTCGAGGACATTTTATTCTTTCGGTCACATAAGATAAAATATGGAATAATGATAATTTTATTTTCATTTCAATTGGTAAATAATCATTATTATATTTTTTACCTTACGTGTCCAAAAAATGTAAAACCGTCCGATAACTCAGAACTTACCCCAGTAAAGAGAGGCTATAGCCATCTTCACTAATTAATCAGCGTCCAAGAATGCATCAATGGAGAGAACACCCTTCAGATATGAAAGGAAACAAAGGCACTCTTATTTAATTAGGATTTCGAAAAAAACTTCTTTTGTTATCTGTCTATGAATTTATGATAGCACAATTATTTTCTATCTTAATTATCTTTGCAAGAATTTTTTAAATTCTTATATTCCAATTGACTTTATTATTCAGCAAACAGGATTTTATTCTTAGTTTATGACTGAATATGATTACAAGAACAACAAATGGTTATTTTTTGAAAAAAAATCACATTTCTGTTTTCTAGCATAAATCATAAGCAAAGGAAGTAATTCCCATCTCTGAAAGCTCTTGTTAAAGAAAATGTTCAATCATTCCTTTTATCGACAGAAATCACAATTCCTGGTATTACGAAGAGTGATGATTGCTCAAAGGAAATTCATGTGAATGAATTCAGAAAAATAGAACAAAGTCTCACATTTTGAAATAGTTTTAGTTCTTCATATTACAATTGGGTAATTTATAATCTTATCGTATTTAGGATACTACAGCTCTTCCATTTATAATCTGATCGTATCTACAATACTATAGCTCTTCCATTTGTAGTCTGATCGTACTAGGCTACTATAGCTCTTCCATTTATATTCTGATCATATCTAGGATACAACACACAGAGAAAAAAGCATATTTTTAAGAAAAACAGTAGGCTTTGGCGTATTTTCATTGTAAAATTGCTTCCAATTGGCTTTGATTAAAGGAGATCTACTTCCTTTGGTAGTATTTATAGCATATTTCTTTACCAGAAAGTAATATTCAATTCATTGCAATACTTCTTTCTACTAAGAAAAATTTAGCATCTACACAAATCGTTCACGGATCAAAATAAATATTGTTTCTTCTTATCAATAATGCAAGAGAGATTCCTGAGATTTAATGTTTATTTTAAATTGAAATTTTCTCATAGTTTTAATTTCGTTAAATATTCGAATTAATAGATTAGTTATGATTTTTTTTCCAATGGACCTGAAATAGCCAGGTCTTCAATTTATTATAGTATGGTAACCTAATCAAAACCGTTTCGTATGAACACACATAAAATGTGGACTCATCGATTAAGTTATAAAATTAGATATGATAATCGGGTTTAATGGATCTTTATTAAGTACACAATAACGTATCTTTTAAAATTAACCCCGTTGCATAATTCGCTTTAAATAATGAGCAATAAGTCTTTTAAATAAGGAATTGAAGTAGCCAGATACTTATAGGTAAATGTGTTTCATTTGACAATAATCCATCTTGCAGTTAAAGTTCTCAACAGGTAATGTAAGATGTGAGAATTTAATTGGCTGTTTTAAATCCAGAAACACTTTCAGTGCTTCCAAATGTCAGAGTGGTTCATAAGGACAATTGCTCCTTGTTGGGTGCGCCTTTAAGTGACTTGGGTATCCCCGAGAAGATTTTAAGGAAGAAAGAAGATCTGGATCTCATGGTCTCTCGATTGCGGGTGGTGGATAAACCATCAAGCCTTCTTTTTGTTGAGAAGTGTTTTCTCCATTCCGAAGCTACAATATGTTCTGCGGGCTTCTCTAGCTTACAAGCACGTAGTCGAACTCAGCTGCTTTGATGAATCACTTAGATCTGCCGTTGCCGTTGCCAATGTAGAGATGTCAGCTGATTCTTGGGTTCAGGCAACTTTACCGGTTGGCCTTGGTGGACTGGGTTGTAGGAGAGCTGGAGATATTGCCTTACCTGCTTTTGTGTCTTCAATGTATTCTGTGAATGATTTGGTTGAAACTATTCTTTCTAATATTAATGTAGTCGATACCGGAGAGCTTACGGATGCAGTTGGGTTATGGAGGCATGGTTTACAGGCTGGTCTGGTACCAGTCCATGAGTCCAGTCAAAAAGAATGGGATACACCACGGGCTCATTCATTAATGGAGAGTCTGTTGGCTAGAGCTGATCAGGTGGCAAGGGCACAACTGTTATCTGCATCTCTTAAAGAAACTGGAGTGTGGTTGAACGCAATTCCCATACCGTCATTGGGTACACAGCTCGATCCAGAGGTCCTGAGGGTAGCCATTGCTCTCAGAGTTGGTGCCAGAGTTTGTGAACTTCATTCTTGCCGCTGTGGTAGTGGGATGGTTGTCAGAGGACTGCATGGCCGGTCTTGTAGGTACAGTTCTGGGCGTCATCCAAGACATGCAGCAATGAATGATGTGATAAAACGGGATTGCAGAGAGCAGGACTCCCTTCAGTACTTGAGCCTCCTGGGCTTGACAGAGGTGATGGTAAACGCCCAGATGGTATTACTGTGTTTCCTTACATGAATGGAAAGAGTCTGATTTGGGATTGCACGTGTGTCGACACATTTGCCGAGACACACCTCAATGATACCGTAGTTGAAGCCGGATCAACTGCCGGGGCTGCGGAGAACCGTAAGCGTCAGAAATACTCCGCCCTTGGAGATGCATACATATTTGAGCCAATTGCTATAGAGACCACAGGAGCGTACGTCAGCACCACCTCCTCATTCATGGAGTCCATAGGTAGACGACTAGACGCCTTATTGAGACAACGAACGATCCAAGGGAAACTGCATTGTTCAAATAGCAAATGGCTCTCGCTATTCAGAGAGGGAATGCCTTCAGCATCCTCTCAGCCGCATAAGAGAAGTTTTAGAGGGTCAGGTCCACACCTTCAAAGAACTCAACCCCTCACTTGTAGTTATGGAGGAATTTCCAACAGATTTTATCCTTCTTGTTTTTAATGGAAAAATATTGTCTTTTTGAACAAAAAAAAAAAACTTTCATGGCTAGTTTTGTGATATTTTGTAAAGTGCGTAGTTTTTCTCTATTAAGATCTATTAGATTATAGTTTTTACGTGAACTATTGCTAGGACTTTCCAAGGGATAAATAATTGAACTACACCAATTAATGAACGTAATATTTATCGAGTGATTAACTAATTTGTTGTGTGTAGACAGTGTAATAGATTTTAATATTTGTTATTTTTTGGGTAACTATTGCTACCTAGCTAATTAGATCTGTGAATGGTAGAATTTACTAATATGATTTTAACTCTAAATGAACTTCGGTACTCTAAACTATGGTACTCTGAAATACGGTACTCTGAACAACGGTATACCCATCTGAACAACGGTATACCCATCTGAACAACGGTATACCCATCTGAACAACGGTATACCCATATGAACAACGGTATACCCATCTGAACTACGGTATATACCCATCTGAACTACGGTATATACCCATCTGAACTACGGTATATACCCATCTGAACTACGGTATATACCCATCTGAACTACGGTATATACCCATCTGAACTACGGTATATACCCATCTGAACTACGGTATATACCCATCTGAACTACGGTATATACCCATCTGAACTACGGTATATACCCATCTGAACTACGGTATATACCCATCTGAACTACGGTATATACCCATCTGAACTACGGTATATACCCATCTGAACTACGTTATACGCATCTGAACTACAAGTACCTTGAATCTGCATGTTACCGAAATTTTATAAGCTTTTTGATATTACATAATTCTTTATGCTCTTTACTTAATTAATGATTCTAATTTACTGTCGTGATTTTACAGACCTTTTTTGGTAATGAATAGAAGTTTTAATCATATCTCGTTTTATGCTGATATTGCCGATACGAAGTAATAATTAGTATTGTATAGTGTATAGGTAACCATATTTCTTTTTGTTGATTGAAAAGGTGCATTAAAAGCGCAATATGTATTGTTTATTGATAACTTATTTGTGTCTGTATAACTTTAATAAAATATTTTTAACATTTGAAGTGTTTTACTTATATCCTATTATTGAAAGCTTCTCTTAATTGAAATATATTAGCAGGCTAATGAGTCTAACTAATTGTAAGACTGCGCTCAAATAGCTACATAAATTCTTTCTAAGGTTTTCCTTATTTTCAAACAATTTATTTATTATGTAGCCTAGCTTCTACCAGAGAGAAATTATTCCGCTTATAATTATCCGTCGGAGTTCTTCTTCCTTGGTGTGACGTCATAACAGTATACAGGAGATATGGTCATCATAATGGTGTGCGCGGCAAGCTCAAAACATCAGTTAAGTGTGTGATCTTATGGTGTGCGGCTGTCTAGTGCTATTGGTGCTTATATTTAGTTTTTCTTAAGACTAAAATATTCTTGTTATCCTAGATTCGTAAGTTATTTTTATTTTAGGTAATCTTCGATTTATTTATATATATAATTTTGTTTTCGTATTTAACCTACCACGATTTGTAGGTAGGCAAATGCTAGTTTAAACTAGGGAGATAGTTTGTTCTTTAATACTGGCTTTTCTCATAGTCTGTAAAATTAAACCGTTATCCTAACTAAAGTGGAGGGCTGGTATTTATGCTCTGTTATATAATTTAGAGCAGTCTTGAATACTTCGGCTATTCACAGACTAATACATCAGGACTTCGTATGCCTGTTTTTGAGCTCTACGAATCTTAAAACTTTCGACAAATATATTTTGAAAATAAATTTATATTTAAAGCAGTCTTGAATACTTCGGCTATTCACAGACTAATACATCAGGACTTCGTATGCCTGTTTTTGAGCTCTACGAATCTTAAAACTTTCGACGAATATATTTTGAAAATAAATTTATTTAAAGCAGTCTTGAATACTTTGGTTATTCACAGACTAATACATCAGGTCTTCGCATGCCTGTATTTTAGCTCTACAAATATTAAAACTTTTGACAAAAGTTTATACTATGATGCAAAATCAAGTGATATTTAGAGCAGTCTTGAATACTTCGGCTATTCACAGACTAATACATCAGGATTCCGTATGCCGGAACAGTCTGTAATGCTTACATATATGCTTGCCTAACCCACTAGTTAAACGGTATCTAATTTTAAAAATACTTCATGTAGCTAAACATGAGATCTATCTCCCTAGCTCTGTACAAGAACGTAATTTGAGTAATTAGGCTATTCAATTGAGCTTATTCTTTGATTAATTTAGATCTGTTTTAGTGCAATTAGCCCTATTGTGTAATTTCCGGTAGCTGACATTTGGCCAAAATTTTGGTTGAATTTAGTTTTAACCCTGTGTAATTTTACTAATTACAGAGTAATTATTTAAACATCATATATTTAGAAAAACATTCATCTCAACTCTGATAATGACCTATTGGTATATATTAACAACAAAAGATCTGCAGTTAATCATCTTTATTCTATACTAGGAATCCGTTATTAACTCGCATTCCTTTGTTTATTAGATCTAGTTCACAAATTAGCATTTATTATGTAGATATTATAATAATATACTATAATTCTTTAAATGATATTATTGTATCATGCAGAAATGTTAATAGCTTTTAAAAATTAGTTAACAACGTTGATTGTACAATAATGACTTGTAAATAATTGATATCCCAGGTAGCAATGTTTCTTGGGCCAATATTTTTACAACATTGGCAATATTGTTACAACATTGGCAATATTGTTACAACATTGGCAATATTGTTACAACATTGGCAATATTGTTACAACATTGGCAATATTGTTACAACATTGGCAATATTGTTACAACATTGGCAATATTGTTATAACATTGGCAATATTGTTACAACATTGGCAATATTGTTATAACATTGGCAATATTGTTACAACATTGGCAATATTGTTATAACATTGGCAATATTGTTATAACATTGGCAATATTGTAAAAACATTGGCAATATTGTTATAACAATGCCAATATTGTTACAACATTGCCAATATTGTTACAACATTGCCAATATTGTTACAACATTGCCAATATTGTTACAACATTGCCAATATTGTTACAACATTGCCAATATTGTTACAACATTGCCAATATTGTTACAACATTGCCAATATTGTTACAACATTGCCAATATTGTTACAACATTGCCAATATTGTTACAACATTGCCAATATTGTTACAACATTGCCAATATTGTTACAACATTGCCAATATTGTTACAACATTGCCAATATTGTTACAACATTGCCAATATTGTTACAACATTGCCAATATTGTTACAACATTGCCAATATTGTTACAACATTGGCAATATTGTTACAACATTGCCAATATAGTTACAACATTGGCAATATTGTTACAACATTGCCAATATAGTTACAACATTGGCAATATTGTTACAACATTGCCAATATAGTTACAACATTGGCAATATTGTTTCAACATTGCCAATATAGTTACAACATTGGCAATATTGTTACAACATTGCCAATATAGTTACAACATTGGCAATATTGTTACAGAATTGCCAATATAGTTACAACATTGGCAATATTGTTACAACATTGCCAATATAGTTACAATATTGGCAATATTGTTACAGTATTGGCAATATTGTTACAACATTGCCAATATAGTTACAATATTGGCAATATTGTTACAGTATTGGCAATATTGTTACAACATTGCCAATATAGTTACAATATTGGCAATATTGTTACAACATTGCCAATATAGTTACAACATTGGCAATATTGTTACAACATTGCCAATATAGTTACAATATTGGCAATATAGTTACAACATTGGCAATATTGTTACAACATTGCCAATATAGTTACAATATTGGCAATATTGTTACAACATTGCCAATATAGTTACAACATTGGCAATATTGTTACAACATTGCCAATATAGTTACAATATTGGCAATATAGTTACAACATTGGCAATATTGTTACAACATTGCCAATATAGTTACAATATTGGCAATATTGTTACAACATTGCCAATATAGTTACAATATTGGCAATATAGTTACAACATTGGCAATATTGTTACAATATTGCCAATATAGTTACAACATTGCCAATATAGTTACAACATTGCCAATATAGTTACAATATTGGCAATATAGTTACAACATTGGCAATATTGTTACAATATTGCCAATATAGTTACAACATTGCCAATATAGTTACAATATTGCCAATATAGTTACAACATTGGCAATATTGTTACAATATTGCCAATATAGTTACAACATTGCCAATATAGTTACAACATTGCCAATATAGTTACAATATTGGCAATATAGTTACAATATTGGCAATATTGTTACAACATTGCCAATATTGTTACAACATTGCCAATATTGTTACAACATTGCCAATATTGTTACAACATTGCCAATATAGTTACAACATTGCCAATATTGTTACAATGTTGCCCTTGTAAACATATATCTATAAGCTGGATTCTCCACACATATTCTTTTCCAAAATAACCAACATATAATGTAAATTACGATTTATCGGTCAGTTCCAGATCTTCTGTCATCTAGGAAAAACTTATATTATATTATTTATTTTATTGTTATTAGTATTATTACCATACAATTTTATTTTACCATACAAGACCGAAGATATGGAACCGACCGATAATTCCTAACTTCCTTATGCTAATCCACAGATAATCATCAAGTTCATCATAATCATTAAATCAATAAACCAACACAACAATTACTTTGATGTGTGATTTATATTCTATAAGATCTCCTCTTTAATCCATTAGGAGAGCTTAAATAATATATATTGAATTCATCCATCTACATTCTATATATAACCTGTAGCTACTGTATACAGATATAGTCTACATATTATATACTATGTAGACTAGCAATTTGATTGAATAGAATTGTACTCATCGGGATTTCCCTGTTTTTCAAGAGGATTACTAAAATTCAATGTTGAAACTATTTTCTAAGAATAGAGCTTTCAAATAGAAATATACCTATGCGTCATCAGGATCAAGAACATATAGAATAACTCATATAGAAAGTAGGTATCCAACCTACAACAGTTGGTCATAAAATGGATTGTTTTTTTTTTTTAATTTTTCACCTCTTCAAATAGACTATGGGTCTTAAAGTTTTGCTTCTGGTCGAATCTGGTTGTAGCAGTGCTGCGCCAACTCCGATACTTGACCTGTCAGTAAATAAATAAAATGGTCTGGAATAATTTGGATGAGCTAAAACCTTATCTGATGTCGAAATATTTTTGAGACTAGTGAAGCTAGCCTCACATTCGTCAGTCCAGTCAAATTTAGTGTCCTTCCTTAATAGTCTATATAATGGTTCGGCTTTCTGACTAAATTTAGGGACGAACTTACGAAAGTAGTTCGCAAGCCCTGAAAACCGCTGAAGTTTCTTTACATCTGTTGGTCTAGATGCTTCTCTAAGTTTTTCGTTTTGGATACATCGGATGCTCTCAGTAGTGACCCGTTGTCCAAGAAAGTTGATTTCGTGTTTAAAGAATTCACACTTCTCTAATTTTAATCTCAAATGAGCGTCACGTAAACTCATTAGCACTTGGCTAATATCATTTAAATGTTGTTCATATGATCGACTAAAAATTAGGATGTCATCAATAAATACGAAACATAGTTTCCCTAATACTTTATTTAACGCTTTTGTCATAATTGCTTGAAATACTTTTGGACTATTGACATACCCGAAGGGTAACTTACGGAACTGCCACTTTTTACCATTTACCGCAAATGCTGTAAGTTTTTTAGATTCTTCGGAGATTTTCACTTGGTGAAATGCGCTCCTTAGATCTAAACTAGAAAATACCTTAGACCCACCTAATGATCCTAACATATCGTCAACTCTAGGTAAAGGAAATCCTTGTATATGCACACATTTATTTAGAGATCTGAAATCTATTACGGGACGTATTTCCCCATTCTTTTTATGAACCACTATTACGGGAAAGTTGATGTCGGACATTGAAGGTTCAATAGTACCTTCTTCTAACATTGATTTATTAACTTCTTCAAGTTGTTCTTGAAATTTATGTGGTATTCTATATGGTATTTTATTGATAACTATATTAGGGTCTTTCAGTTTAATACTATGTGTACATATACTAGTAGTTCCGATAGGTTCGTCTTTAAGAGTAATTACGTCTCTAAAATTATTTAGTAACTGCGTCGTTTTGTCTTCATACTCTGACATTCCACAAGATATGTCAGCATTAACTAACCTTCTCAGTGCTGATGACACTGTCTGAGAATTTTTTTCTACATCATCACTTCTTACTGTGATATCACGGCTTCTATCAGCACTTCCGTCACGTGATATTTTACACTTTATCTCTCGGTTGCCATGCACTGAAACTAATGGCTCTCCATTATTTCCAACTGCATGTACCATTGACTTTTCATAAATTAAATCAGGGGTAACGTTTCGTTCAAATGGCTTTGTATTTTCGTCACTCAACACGTTTCCTAATCTAGATTTACGATTCCTATTATTTAAACACTCCGATATAGTCGCTATATTGACTTCGACTTGCTTTTCGTAGGTTTCGAGTGTACCTATTATCTTATTTTCCTTTAATACGATATCACTATCAGTCGGATTCATTACGAAAACTGGGCATATTGACACTTGATCCCCTTCTTTTTTAATGTCTTCGATTTTTATTAGTGTTTCGGCTACCACTAAACCCGAACTGAAACTTCTTTTAGCTACGATATAACTTCCTGCTTCGTTGTTCTTTACAAAACCATAAAGAACTTTAACGGTATTTGCCTCAACGACTTGGCTACTTATATGAACATTACCGTTCTTCTTGCGTATTTTATTTTTTCTCCTAGACTTCGTTTTTATCTCGGACTTCATAACCTCTGCTTGCCCTCTCTGTTTTAATTGAGGTTTAACCCTTACCTTCGCAATACTACTGTGGCTGTTTGTTCGTTCGTTTATTTCCCTTATCAAAGTTCTTCTTTTTGACCTATTAGAAATGAGAACTAACTCTGCTATTAAGCAATCCGTGCTTAATAGTTCTTTAGTAGCTATTTTACGTTTTTCCATAACGGAATTTTTTCTTCACCTAACTTCAAAATATTTTTATCAAAATCAATTTACGCGTTCGTTAACACGTCCCTTCCTAATATGACGTCATAGGGTAGACTGTTGTTATCGATTAGTAAAGCGTTTCCCAGCTAGCAATCGAACATTATATTAATGTTATTATAATGTTTGAATGTTATATTTATGTTGAATGTTATTTTTGGATTATTATATTAATATTATTTTAACATTAGCTTATAATATTAGAAGTTCATGTTATAATCTAACCTTATAAAAATATAAATATAACATTAGTACTAAATATTCGAAAGCTTTATTATATTAAGATTATGCATATATATTATAATAAGGTTACTCGATAACATTAAAATAATACTTATATTTTAATGTTATAATAAGATTATAAGTTAGTATTATAATAAGGTTATACGTAAATAATATAACAATATTCAACATACTATTTGAATAATGTTTAAAATAAATACTAAAATATAACTTTACATACGTATTATGATAGAAAATCATACCTACAAAACGTTTCCACTATATACCTAATTCCATTTTGATTTAGTGAAGATTTCCATGTATCTTACAAGGGTAAACACCCAATTACCGAACATAACACAGTTATCGATCATATGGCCAATCAAATGTTTATTATAAGCAGAATTCATTAATTTAAGCCTGTCGGATCCTGGGGATCACGCCCACTGTTCGTAAACTGTGTTTGTCCGAGAATTGGGTGTTTACCCAATATACCTACTTATTCAAAATGAGTTCTCAATTTAAATACGTTTTACTGTTACGTTAATTAAGTACCCAATTATTTTAATTTGAAATCTTTTACTTATCATGGGTTCTATTCTTCTCTCGTTATACATATAGAACACTTTCAATTAAAAGTATAAATATCATTTCGATTACCTATTAAATATTGTTTGTAACAGTTTTTCACTTCAAATTTATAACAGTTACCAATTTATTGAATTAACTAACTGGCAACTCACGTATGTGTTATGCTACGTACATACATGGTAACTGAAACACAAAATTCACGCGCTCATTGTAACACCAGCGCCATCTACGGATAAAGTTTTAAGTGGATTTCAACATTTACATTGTAATTGATTGATCTATATTATCCCAATATGTTACTTTCTATGAGGTTTTAGACCATAGAGTAAATTGTATTATTTTAATTACTTGGTCTTCTAAATATTATTATTTCATTACTCATGTTTATGCATGTGGTACGTTCTTGGCGGTATATTCGTTTTCAGTGCGTCCTTCGTCTTTGTGCTGTGAGCCTGCATGTGCTTGAATAAGTTGCGAGTGAAGTGAATTAGCTAGGTGTTTTTTAGTAAAAATGTCTAGAAATTATCATGACATCCGTAAGAAACAAAGATTATATCTTCAGTCGACTCCCTCCTCCAAGTTGTGCGCACCAGTCGGTCAGAAGCCCCGCCACCTCCACAATGTTAAGCCAGAGAGGTGTACCGTACGACGTCCATACACAGTGGAGGATATGCTAAATCGAATGCTCGTGACAGTTGTGTATAAAGAATTCGACTGTCGCCTGCATTCTTTTGTTTATCCTTCCTGTAATCTTCAAGTCTTCTAGAATTCCATCACCAATTGCAAAATAACCTTCCAGCAATATCCCCGCGATGTTCCCTCATGAGGTTAATTGGAAGGAATTATTGAACATAAATGTTGGTATGTATTATTAAGGGGACCGTCCGTGATTAAATCACTAAATTTTCAATATTTTTCTTATTGCTTAAATAGCTAGTTTATATTACTAAGATTGATCTCACAAAGAAAAATCAGCTGTTTATCACCCCCCTCCCCTTCCACAGGGGTTGGGAGCTTGGAATTTGGCGCGCCATTACATCTGGCACAGCGTGGGTGAGCCGCCTAACTCTTAGATTTGGCACATGCGTGCCTAGCTAAGTGGCTGCTAATTACATCATTGTTTCACAATTGGCTAACTGTTATTCAAAGTTAGCCTCTCAGAAGCATTCTAATAAAATAGATCTGGCAGTTGTGGACGAGAGTTCTCAAAGTGAAGGACGCTAAACTCGACAGAGTTCAGTTCGTCACTACTGATACAGCTCTTGTTCATAACTTTGGTAATGTTCATGGCTTTCTTTTGACACGTCTGGGTCTTTCTACTGAAAAGACAACTCTGAAGAGAAGGAATAGTGAGGCTAGTACACCAGCAAAGATGACACCGAAGCGTCGTCGGCGTGATGAGGCTGGACCCTCCCATGACTATCAACCCGGAGGATATTGATGGGTGTTCGTTGTTTGTTGTTGTTTTTTTTTCTGTAGCGGTTGTTGTTTGGCTATGTAAAACTTTACTACAGAGAGCTGGGTGGCGCCCAGTGATACCCACTACCTTTGAGTAGTAATAGCGGGGCACTTCGCCCCGCGGGGATTTAGTGCCATACATAGTCCAAATAAAAACTTTGAACTCATTTTTCTTGCAGTTGAAAAATTACTAACTTTTTGGTATTCAAACATGTACTTCTAATACAGTTTTGTAGCTACGGGTTTGCGGTTTTTTTCATTCGATTCTCCTGGTAATTTTCTACAAAAGCGTTAGGATCGATTTTTGAATTTCGAAATATAATTTTTTTTTTTTAGAAATATAATTTTTTTTTTGAAAATTTTAGTTTTTTCACGAAAAATCAAATTTTTCGTAAACTAATTCGAAATTCAAAAATCGATCCTCGGGCTTTTGTAGAGAATCACCAGGAAAATCGAATGAAAAAAACCGCAAACCCGTAGCTACAAAACTGTATTAGAAGTACATGTTTGAATACCCAGTTCGAAATTCGTTCGAAATTCGAATAACTTGTTTTCTATGCGTCTAATCGAAAAAATGCCAGGAACAAAAACATAATATTATTCAATTTTATATTTAGGAACTAAGTTTCATAACCGTAGCTTTATTAATAAATTTGTTTACAAAATTTACGGACGGTCCCCTTAAATATACATGTTAGCATTTATTATTGAACATACATGTTGGTATGTATTAATGTATTATTGAACATACATGTTAGTATTTATTAATGAACATACATGTTGGTATGTATAATTGAACATAGTACATGTTGGTATGTATTATTGAACATACATATCCCAGGTAGCAATGAATGTTATTTAAATGTTAGAATAATATTATCCTGTAACCAAAAGTAATGTTATTTTCAATGTTAAAATAACATTATAAAAATGTTATATTTTCAATGTTAACATAATATTACAACCGAACCTTAAAATAACATTGGGAAATAACATTGAATGTTATGTTGTAATATTAAAATAACATTTGAAAAATGTTAAATTATGTTTTTTTATTAATAAAAAATGTTATATTAACATTTTTTGATATTACAATAACATTATTTAACATTTTTTAAATGTTATTTTAATATTACAACATAACATTAAATATTGTATCCCAATGTTATTATAAGGTTTGTTCGTAATAAACAAATGTTAGATAACATTTGTTTAATATCAAAATAACATTATTAAACATTTTTTAAATGTTATATTAATATTACAACATAACATTCAATATTATTTCCCAATGTTATTTCAAGGTTCGGTTGTAATATTATGTTAACATTGAAAATATAACATTTTTATAATGTTATTTTAACATTGAAAATAACATTACTTTTGGTTACAGGATAATATTATTCTAACATTTAAATAACATTCATTGCTACCTGGGTTACTCTTTGTTTATTTGACTTTGATAATAATACAAAATTTATTTCACCTTTTACTTCGGAACGTCCGTTTATGCCTTTAATAGTTACGTCCGATTTCATTATGTCTTCGTTACTCGCCATGTATTTAAAATTACGACTGTTTAAAATCGTTCGTTCACTTCCTGAATCTATTAAAGCCTCCCAATCAAATTCTTTACTATGTAAAATTATCGTTGGCTTAGAAGTCCCTTTTATCGTATAATGACAGTCCGTCAATCCGCTTAATTCATCTTTATTTTTTACGAACTGAGCTGTAATATACGTTTCGCTTGTTATTTGCTCCTCAACGCTTAACTCTACTTCTCTTAATAAATCGAACTTATTTTTACATTCGCATTGATTTCTTGCATTGAGTGACGAATTAAGTTCACCATTGAATTTAACGTACACCGGATCTAATTTATTCATGTTTAATTCACATGTGTGTACGGAGTTACCGACCGATATCGCATTTGTTTTTGTTAAATGTTTAGTTAAATTAACCCTACCATGTTGTTTACTAACTTTATTTGTTGTATTTATTTCAGTGTTCGTATTTACATTTTTTTTCGAAAATCCTTGCTCTGTCCTCGATTAAAAGGTTGTTGAGCACGGCATTCTCTTCCTATGTGGCCTAGATTATTGCATCTAAAGCACTTAATTGTATCACTATTTTGCTGTGGTGGGTAGGTATTCGTGTTTGGTACATTTGTTCTTCCTGTGTGGTTGTATCTGTATCTGCTTCTATGTGCATACCTACCTGCTGTACCTCTGTTTCTTGCATCATATGCGTAATATGCTTCTGTTTCTTCCTGCATATCATCGTGATAATTACCTTGATTCTCACCTACTCTTTGATCAGTTTTTTCTATCACAAAAGTTTCTGTGTCATTGAAATTTTTCTTTGGTATTAGGATTTTTTTGTCATGTGGCAAAGATCTTATTTTCTTTGTTGTAGCGGACAGTAAATTAGCTGTTGTTTTGAACGGTCCTTCAATGACTCCCTTGACGATACTGGGGTTGATCTGTGGTCCCAATATCGTTAAATACATTGCTGTATTCATTAGATCCTTTGCGTGCTTTTTCAATCTGTTGTTGTATGCCTGATTAGTTTCAGCTGCAAGTTTTACTGGAAATTGCGCGTTCATTGTTTCGTCATTCAATATATGATCTGTGACCTCTCCAATCTTTTCCAATGTACTTAATATATCACTGGCAGCTGTAGTTTCATCTTTCAATTTATTAGTGTATAATTCGTGACATACACTGTAGATATCCTTGCTGTCTTTCTGCACATATATATCTTCTAATACCGTGCATATTTCTTCGTAGGTGCTATCTTTAAATGTTTTTCCGTTAACAACGTTATTAACAGTAATTTGAAAATCTCCCAGCTTGCAGTCAGCGCTTCTGAGAAGGATCTTCTTCTTTTCTGCATCGTCCTTGTCTCCTAAACTGGATATATGATTATTTAATAGACTCAAATGTTGCTAAAATGTGTTTTTTTCCTCGAAAGCTGGATCTTCTGGCCTCCTTCTTCCTCTGAATATCGGCAACGAATCAGAATTAATTATTGTCGTACTTCTACTTTTAATTATCTCTTGGAGTTGAGCTTGTGTCAATTCAACCGACATTGTTTCTGTGTTTGTTTGTTTATCTATCCTATTTATGTTCTGTTGCTGTGTATCTGATTTTTTGGGGGTGTAATATTCTGTTTACTTTTCTTAATTCGTGGTTTTGTCTTTCTTCCAGATCTTAGCTCTACAGATTCAGGATTAACCACTTCGTCCTCCGAAGTTGGCATATGTTCTCATTCCTAATTAAATGTTAGTGTGTACTTAAACAAGTGTGCGTGTAATCACAAATTATGAAAGAAAAAAAATAATATCATAAAAATAAATCATTCAAAAATAGAGCAATATTTGTTAAATCAATAATATTATAAAATTAAATATTTATACCTATCAATAATAAACAACAATCAATAATATTACAAAGCTGAAAGAAATGCATGACAACATACATCCTATAATTATAATTGCTGCAATAAAGATTAATTAATTTCTTCTAACTGACCTTCTACTTATTGCTTATTCACACAAACACTCTTGACTAAGCAGGACAGATTAATTCACCACTGAACTCAGCTCTATAAAAAGAACATTCTCTGATCGCTTCAAAGATGAGACTGAAAATAACAAGGATGACGTAACGCTTATATCGTTATATTATACTTAACTTCCGGTTCCATGTACAGTGGGTCCTTCTTATCAGGTTTTGTCGGTAATTTTTTCTCTGATGTTAACTGTACACTGAATGTACACTGAATGTAGCAGTTTGAATAAATACTTTTCAGGTGTAGTATTTAAACTATTTAGACTCTCAATTTCTGGTTGATTTACGGCTTTTTTGCATGTTGTTTATTGATTAATCGAATGTTTTTCATCACCATTCGCCAACGTGCAATCCTTTACCCTTCAGTTTCGCTTCCTCCCTCCGTGTTTTCCAGATTTTTCCAGATTTTTCCAGACTTCTCCAGATTTTTCCAGAATTTTCCAGAATTTTCCAGACTGGTTAGTCTCACTGATTGTCTCTGCTCTCATTCAAATTTCAAATTAGGCCATCTGTACTCTCCTTATCCTTCCGATAATTTTCGAGATGCCGTTTGCTTGATCTTGAGTTGAAAATTCTTTATACTTTATCACAAAAACTGAACACCTTAATTGAATCGTACCGTCATATAGGGTCGCAAAACCCGGTCTTGCTGTAATCAAATACTCTCCAATCAGATGGTTAACTTAGTTTTTAGTAAACTACAAAGCTTTCAAACTTTTACTTTAGTAATTGAATTTCCGTTCATTAAATTCGAATTACTTAATCACGCACCATACTGCCACCAATGTGACGGGTCCCCCTGTGGGGTTATCTCATCAACTGTGAAACCTTATAACGGTTCACTATATGGGTTACGTGTGATTAGAATCTTACTCAGTTTACTATTTTCAGATTTCTTTTTCTCAATATATCTCTTTCTACTAAATACTCATGGTACCATGCCCTAGAACCACCTTGCCAATATGGTTCCGACCTAAGGCATCTGGTCCAAGCTTAACTGTATTTAGGATAATAACTTAGTATAATTAACACTTTAAAAAGAATATATTCGATTATCAAGCAATGGTAAATACACTGTGTAACTTCACTAAAACGCTCACAAGTAACGGTCTCAATAACTAAGACTTGAGATAAGGTGTGTATCTCGTGCGAGTCGATCGGTAACTAACTTTGAATGTTACTTACACACAATCATATAGGTTCATGATAGCAGTTATGCATACACAATTGATGTGTTTGCATCACTACAGCTTGATGATGAATAGATATAATCTATTTGAAAGATTGATTCCTATAAAATACCTTCAATTTTGAGTTCAAACAACAATCTTGAAAACTCTCTAGGTATTGTATACATATTTTAGTCTGATTAAAACAATATTATTTTGTTGTATACAATATATCTTTATGGTATATAGTCTAGACATATCAGATCACTACTTAATATTTAATATTCATAAATACTTTTTTGTTACACCTCATCAGGCTTGAAGGTTGGTTTCTTATAGAGTTCAAACTGAGTATGCACTATCAAACTTTTTCCATTCTATATCTTCACTTGACTTTTCTCCTATTATAAATTGTAATGATGTTGATGGTGGTATAGCTGCTCTTGGCGATACTCTTTAACAGTACTATAATAGACACTGCCCCATAAAGACTAAGACAGTTAGAATGTTAGCAAACCATGGATTGATAGAGAGTCAATAGATGATATAAAGAAACGCTCTAATTATTATGTACTTTACAGAATGGGCAAAATGAGTCAAGTTACATATAATTGATTCAGAAATATGGTAACTAAACAATTGAGGATGAAGAAAAGGAAATATTTTGAGCGAAAATTCACAGATTTCAGTTCTGATATGAGTAGGGTTTGGAAATTGATAAATGGAGGGTTGAGAGGTAAAGTTGGGTAACTACGATCCTGTCAGAACTAACCATACTTTACCTTGCACGTCTAATCTTATATTTACTGAACGGTAAAGTTGGGTAACTCCTGCTAGGTTATACACTCATTTCACGCATTTAGTGAGTGGTAAACTCGAGTGTGGAGTTACCTAACTTTACCTCAACACCAAATGGTGTGTGCAGTGAGAGGCACACTTGGGTGAGTTTTTACACAACTGTGCTTCTAAACAGTATTGTCCTTACGGTGAGAGGTAAAGTCGGGAAAGAACAAACCCAACTATACATTTTACAGGTCTAGTTGATCCAAATGAAATAATATTTGATCCAAGATAATATCAATTTTATCCAAGTGAATTTGAATTTGATCCATGTGAAATAATTCTTGATCCAAGTGAAAAAATATTTGATGCAAATGAAATGATATTTGATGCAAATGAAATAATATTTGATGCAAGTGAAATATTATTTGATCTAAGTGAAATAATGTTTGATGCAAGTGAAATAATATTTGATCTAAGTGAAATAATGTTTGATGCAAATGAAATATTATTTGATCTAAGTGAAATAATTTTTGATGCAAGTGAAATAATATTTGATGCAAGTGAAATAATATTTGATGCAAGTGAAATAATATTTGATGCAAGTGAAATATTATTTGATCTAAGTGAAATATTATTTGATCTAAGTGAAATAATGTTTGATGCAAGTGATATAATATTTGATGCAAGTGAAATAATATTTGATGCAAGTGAAATAATATTCGATGCAAGTGAAATAATATTTGATGCAAGTGAAATAATATTTGATGCAAGTGAAATAATATTTGATGCAAGTGAAATATTATTTGATGCAAGTGAAATAATATTTGATGCAAGTGAAATAATATTTGATGCAAGTGAAATATTATTTGATGCAAGTGAAATAATATTTGATGCAAGTGAAATATTATTTGATGCAAGTGAAATAATATTTGATGCAAGTGAAATAATATTTGATGCAAGTGAAATAATATTTGATGCAAGTGAAATAATATTTGATGCAAGTGAAATAATTTTTGATGCAAATGAAATAATATTTGATGCAAGTGAAATAATATTTGATGCAAGTGAAATATTATTTGATGCAAGTGAAATATTATTTGATGCAAGTGAAATATTATTTGATGCAAGTGAAATAATTTTGGTGCAAGTGAAATAATATTTGATGTAAGTGAAATATTATTTGATGCAAGTGAAATAATATTTGATGCAAGTGAAATAATATTTGATGCAAGTGAAAAAATATTTGATGCAAGTGAAATAATATTTGATGCAAGTGAAATAATATTTGATGCAAGTGAAATAATATTTGATGCAAGTGAAATATTATTTGATGCAAGTGAAATATTATTTGATGCAAGTGAAATATTATTTGATGCAAGTGAAATATTATTTGATGCAAGTGAAATATTATTTTCTTGCAAGTGAAATATTATTTGATGCAAGTGAAATATTATTTGATGCAAGTGAAATAATATTTGATGCAAGTGAAATAATATTTGGTGCAAGTGAAATAATATTTGATGCAAGTGAAATAATATTTGATGCAAGTGAAATAATATTTGATGCAAGTGAAATATTATTTGATGCAAGTGAAATAATATTTGATGCAAGTGAAATAATATTTGATGCAAGTGAAATAATTTTTGATGCAAGTGAAATATTATTTGATGCAAGTGAAATATTATTTGATGCAAGTGAAATATTATTTGATGCAAGTGAAATATTATTTGATGCAAGTGAAATAATATTTGATGCAAGTGAAATATTATTTGATGCAAGTGAAATAATATTTGATGCAAGTGAAATATTATTTGATGCAAGTGAAATATTATTTGATGCAAGTGAAATAATATTTGATGCAAGTGAAATAATATTTGATGCAAGTGAAATATTATTTGATGCAAGTGAAATATTATTTGATGCAAGTGAAATATTATTTGATGCAAGTGAAAAAATATTTGATGCAAGTGAAATAATATTTGATGTAAGTGAAATAATATTTGATGCAAGTGAAATATTATTTGATGCAAGTGAAATAATATTTGATGCAAGTGAAATAATATTTGATGCAAGTGAAATAATATTTGATGCAAGTGAAATAATATTTGATGCAAGTGAAATAATATTTGATACAAGTGAAATAATTTTTGATGCAAGTGAAATAATTTTTGATGCAAGTGAAATATTATTTGATGCAAGTGAAATAATTTTTGATGCAAGTGAAATATTTTTTGATGCAAGTGAAATATTATTTGATGCAAGTGAAATATTATTTGATGCAAGTGAAATATTATTTGATGCAAGTGAAATAATATTTGATGCAAGTGAAATATTATTTGGTGCAAGTGAAATAATATTTGATGCAAGTGAAATAATATTTGATGCAAGTGAAATAATATTGGATCTAAGAGAAATTATCGAATATTTTATCATTCTGATACCTCACATTTTGTGTCTTACAAGAAAAAAGTAACGCTTTTAACATTTAATATATAAAAAATATATTTGTATAATTTATGAGAGATTATGATTGGCCACCATTATCTCTCATTGCTCACTATAATCCTTCATTGCCCACCATAATCCTGCATTACCCACCATAATCTTTCATTGCTCACAATAATCTTTCATTGCTCATCATAATCATTCATTGCCCACAATAGTCTTTCATTGCCCACCATAATCATTCAATGCCCACAATAATCTTTCATTACCCACCATGATCTTTCATTGCCAACCATAATATTTCATTGCCCACCATAATCTTTCTTTGTCCACTATAATCCTTCATTACCCACTAGAATCCTTCATTATCCACCATAATCTTTCATTGCTCACCATAATCTTCCATTGCCCACCATTACCTTCCATTACCCACCATAATCATTCATTGCCCACCATAATCATTCATTGCCCACAATAGTTCTTCATTGGGGTAGCCGGTAAATTGATCGAAAACAATTGCTCGAAAGACAATTGCTTGAAAACAATTGCTCGAAAAACAATAATTGCTCGAATGAACAATTGCTTGAAAAACAGTTGCTCGAATGAACAATTGCTCGAATTATCAAATTGCTCGAATGAACAAAATTGCTCGAATTATAAAATTGCACAGTTTTCGATTTTATAAAAGTTTAGACCGTTTGTATCATCTCGTATGTAACATGTGAATTGGAATCATGTGGTGAATCACTGCTATTCATGTTTTTTATTTATCATAAAACCCGAATACTTATTTATTACTAGCCTATCTGCATGTGGCACCTCAATAGGTGAAATAACTCAAAGTTATGGCAGAGTTTAAATAAATCTAAAAAAACTTCGGGTTTTATGATAAAAAAAAGCATGAATAGTAGTTATTCACCACATGATTCCAATTCACATGTTACATACGAGATGACACAAACGGTTCAAAAAAAAGATTATGCAGAATGAGTAATAATTAAAATTATTTATACTTTATAGAATGATTAATGATCAGTTACTAAAAAAAACAAGAATTGTTAAGTGCAGCTCCACTTCATGAATAACTGACTTTTATAAAATCGAAAACTGTGCAATTTTTTAATTCGAGCAATTTTGTTCATTCGAGCAATTTGATAATTCGAGCAATTGTTCATTCGAGCAATTGTTCGTTTGAGCAATTGTCTTTCGAGCAATTGTCTTTCGAGCAATTGTCTTCGAGCAATTTACCTAGAACCCTTCATTGGCCACCATAATCCTTCATTGCCCACCATAATCCTTCATTACCCACTATAATCCTTCATTATCCACCATAATCTTCCGTTGATCACCATAATCTTCCATTGGCCACCATTATCTTTCATTGCCCACCATAATCATTTATTGCCCACCATAGTTCTTCATTGGCCACCATAATCCTTTATTGCCCACCATAATCCTTCATTGCCCACAATAATATTTTATTTCCTACCATAATCTTTCATTACCCACCATGATCTTTCATTGCCACCATAATATTTTATTGCCCACCATAATCTTTCTTTGCCCTTCATAATATTTCATTGCCCACCATAATCTATCATCGCCCACCATAATCTTTCATTGACAACCATAATAATTCATTGACAACTATATTCTTTCATTGCCCACCATAATCTTTCATTGTAATAATTTTTCATTGCCCACCATAATATTTTATTGCTCACCATAATATTTTATTGCTCACCATAATCATTCATTTCCAGGCATAATCCTTCATTGCACACCATAATCCTTCATTGCCCACTATAATCCTTCATTATATACCCACCATAATCTTTCATTGTCCACTGTAATCTTTCTTTGCCCTCCATAATCTTTCATTGCCACCATATGATCTTTCATTGCCACCATGATCTTTCATTGCCCACCATAATATTTCATTGCCCACCATAATCTTTCTTTGCCCTCCATAATCTTTCTTTGCCCACCATAATCTTTCATTGCCCACCATAATCTTTCATTGCCCACCATAATATTTCATTGCCCACCATAATCTTTCTTTGCCCTCCATAATCTTTCTTTGCCCACCATAATCTTTCATTGCCAACCATAATCTTTCATAGCCAACCATAACCTTCCATTGCCCACCCATAACCTTCCATTCATTGCTCATCCTAAAAATGTTTCATTGCCAACCATAATAATCTATCATTGCCCACCATAATAATCTATCATTGCCCACCATAATAATATATCATTGTCCACCATAATAATCTCCAAAATCCTCTATTTTAATTTGTCTATCTATATCTTTCATGCATTATACGTAAAGTTTATTTACATTAAAATCTTTTACATAAAATTTATTAACATAAATACATACAAATACCTCTTTCCTACTTCACGTCCCTAAATGCAATAGGGACGTGCACTAGGAAAGGGGTATTTTTAAATTAATTTATCTCAAATTTGCTTAAATTTCATCTGATTAAAATATATTGCACAAATAGATATTAATTGACAGAAAAATTAGTATCTTAACTACAAATACAAATAATACCAAAAAGGAATATTTGAATTTGAAATTCAGCAAATTAAAGAATATAGATTTGGAAAACAAATTGAAATATATATACTCTTAATTGTTTTCTCTTAAAATGGTTATCAATATAAGAAAATTATTAATTTATGATTACCCCCTTCTTAGTTCCCGTGAAATTACGGTCAGATGAAATGTTATTCCACAACGTGCAAAAAAAGTCTATGGGAAAATATAACCACATTTAAAAAAATGTTTTTTTATAAATTTCATTATCATTATTTTTGAGAATGCTAGTTTGATGAAACAGACTATGCAATTGTAGAGTAAAAAAACCTGAACAAAATAAATGGTCAAATAATGAGAGAGAAATAGGGATTTTGATAAAGTTTAAATTTTGCGTTTTTTTTTGTGGGGTAAAAGTTGTGGGGTAAAAGTTAAAATAGTGAGACAATCCCTTTAAAGACGATATTTTTACATTAAAAAGAAAGAGAAAACAAATGAGGTTAATTCCAAACGTTTGTTAGAATGTTCGATATCTTAGTAATATTACGATACCAGTTTTGTTCAATTTTCTTTAGTAATTAACTGAAGAATAATTAACCAACTAATTAATATTTCTTGGTAGTCAATTATAACCCAATTAGTGTTGTAGATCCCTGGTTTACTACTACATGACTATAGTATCTATGTACCTATTTAGTAATTAACAAACTAATGTTGCTAGGGGTTACTATTCACTAGTTTAACATAAAATATCGGGGCACGTGCCGCCCTCCGAACCCCCTTGCCAAGTCATTAAACAATCATGAAGTGTGCCGTACAACAAACTACATATACAACAAACTACATTAAATGATGAAATACAATGAGGGAATAAATAAATAATAAATATATGAAGAGTTTGGTTCCAAAACGCGATAAACGCCACTTTTGAAAAAAATGAGTTTCCACCTAAATCAATATTGTATTTCGTCGGTATTGTGGATTTGAATTGTTTATGTTATTATAACCTCAATATGCTATGTGAATGATTGAAACAGAAAATAGTGGTTTTCATCTTTGTACTTTCTTGGTAAAGAAAACACATTTTAACTCAAATTGATCAAAATGGATTTATAGCGTTTTGGAACCAAACTCTTCATTTATATAACTAAAGTAATATGAAAGAGTGATATAAAATATAAAAAATGAAATAAATTAAAAATTATTTTAATATTTAGATTAGTTATTAATTGAGTAAACCTATTTAATCATATTTTTTATTTTAATTGAAAAATAAAAACTAATAATAACACAGAGATATATAACTGTCGAGTAATTAACTACTCAACTACATTCAAACTGTGTATCTTCTATATACCTCAATGACCGAAAATAATTTGAACTTCATTATGTATAATAATGTTACATAATTTAAAGCGCTATCGGTATAATTTGAAATTAAACAGATCATTAATTTCCTCATAATCACGAGTAAACTAAGTCATAAAATATACATTTTATTTTGATAGTCAGTCAGTGCTTTAAATCTTGAATATGATAGAGTCAGATAGACAGCGGTTTACAGAACGCAAGTCCACCCCAAGTGACTGTATGAGAACAAACCTATTTACAAACATTCAAGCTTTGAATGATCAGAAACTAATACAATGAATTACATTAGATGTTAACACGAATGTATAGTATATATTTGTAAATAAAATAACAGTTTATAAAGAAATAGAAGTACACAGTTAAAAACATTATTTCTTCTCTCTGTAATCATTTACCGCCAAATTATTTTCCACAAATCTGTATATCCCTATTTACTATATAGTATTATTATAAGTTCACACGCACCGCCCCATCATCTCAACCCCCCCCCCCCTCTATCAGTAGTTTTTAGTTACCTACCGAAATGTTTACCAAATTAATGAGCCTAGAACTGCAAAGAAAAGCTATACCATTGTCAACTGTTATAACCAAATTATATTCTAATGTTAAACTAACATATAATTATCATTGGATATGATTATTCTAGAATCTAAAATAATCATGCAATTTCACAACTATGGTCGTTGTTAAAAAAATATTATTGAAATATATAAAATCAAATTCTGGATAAAAAGATGTATTATTGTGACTGTTATTTGAATGACGATTCGTGATATATAAATTACCTAATGGTAATTTTACATATAATATGGTTCATACTACCTAGTTTAATTATTCGATTGAGGTATTTGTTATTAAATTTAAATATATATTGATTAGTTATGTACAATTTGGATAGCAGACTTATTAGGGTAAGTTCCAAGTTATCGAACAGTTTCATTTTCGAGCACGTAAAAATATCTTATAATTATTATTCTATACTCATTTTAACCTTTTTTACTTGTTCGTAAAACTAGAACCGTTCGATAACTCTGAACTTACCCTATAGATAGGTATGATTTACTTGGTTGTTTTAGTAACGTGGTACCTAGCAACATACAGTCTTATAGTTAAAACTTATAGGAAAAGTAACAATGTTCGGATACCCATAGTACTCGGAAAGTGAATTTTCTACAACATAACTAGGTAGTTAGTAGTAAACTAAGAAATGCTTCATGTTTTCGGTTATATTACTATAAATAATGTAATTATTGAGTTGAAGATTTGATTACTATGATAATAGTGAAATATTGTTGTAACTTATAAGTTACAAAGATCTTATCTTCTTTGTAACTTTTAAATTAAATTAAATAATACTAGGTATATAGTACATATCATAGGATATTTTAAAGATTATACTTATCCATTAGTTCTCTCTTACTCTCAAGTAAAAGAGAGAGAAAATATTTGTGATTGAGCAATGAGTGCTTTACTTCACTCACTATTTGGTGCCTAGAGTGACATAATATAAGGGGGGGGGGGGGTCGTAAGGGAGGGGGCTAAGGGGGACAGGGGAGAGAAGCGCTATGGTTAGTAGTGGCGGGATGTGTGCTATCATCCAATAATCTCATTAATGAAATATTTATTTATTTCCTAATAATAATTACCTTGTTGGCAATATATCATGTACATTTAAGTTTATTTCACAACACTGAATCAGTCACAGTTAACATGTACTGCAAATAATGATCATCCTACTGTTTTTACAGGATGACATATTTCTCTATACCTGTAAATGATATAAATCATTCACTGCAATATAATTATTAATTTATGTTTAGTTTATATATTTGCTACTAGGCCCTATAAATTAACAAATAAATAATTTAATCATTTCCCTTCAGTATATTGGTGATACCTAGTAAATAGTGTCTCAGATGATTGACAGATGATTGACAGTTGTACAACCAGTGACATAAGTCAGGCAGCCAGTGGAAGTGACTGTATTTTCGCGCGCTTGGCAAAATTAATACAGTCCACCACTTCACATGAATGACCAATGATTAAAACACTGAAATTAAATCATATGTGAAAACAAATGTATTTGTATATGTTGTATATAAAATATCAGCTTATAAATTAGCATACATTAACTTAGAAGATAATTTCTTTCTGTGTAATAATTAACCACTCGTTCTTTTCTCCCCCCACCCCCGATAATAAGTTACACCTCTCCTCGCCCTGTACCTCTCCCCCCTAAATCACAAAGTACCTTCCTGAGTAATACAATGGAACTGTAGAGAAAACCTTCTTATGTAAAAAAACGTTACTGAATTTTTGAAACCTTTTTTTTACTCATCTTGTAATGTATCATAAAATGAATTATTTTATTACTAGGTTCTGATTTTAACTTATCTTATCACCTTCGCAGATTGCAGAAGGTTACACTTTAGGCAGTATTTATTTATTTGTAATCATGCTAGGTTCTCGCATAACTCAAAAAGGTATCAATCAAATTGCCTGCAATTTTTATAGGTGTTTGTCATTATCCAGGAACCAGTTGGTTAGATTTTAAAGATTGTTACAATAATTAGTAATATTATTTTATTATCTTATTATTCATTAGTGACACATTTTAGTTAGGCTATATATTTATTGTTATTTGAACATATTATTGATTAGGTAGGTGGGAAAAATAACTTTCATCGTAAAATAAACACTAAATTAACTATCATTGATGACTGACTGTAGGTACTGTCGTACTGGTAGTTGGGACCTGAAGTGATACTTTTCTAGGTAGTTAGGTAGGTACTACACCTTTTTAACTTAAATTTAAAACATTTTTATATTAATTTAAAAGAAGTCAAGTTATATTTAAAAAGTTAGAAAAAAAGTAATTCGAGTTTGAAGGAACAACCTCAGTTGCTAGCTCCCAAGAGCTGATGCAGTGACGTCACTGGTTAGTTAGCCAAAGCAAAAACTAACTGCGATCCTAGTTGCGAGTTCCTAGAACTCTTGCACAGTCTCCAACCACCCCTTTAACTGGCCAACTCACACCTGATTGTACAACGTACAACCGTATGATGAGACAACCGGTAAACACTTCTTGTACTCACAGTACAAAAAGGTTGTACCTAGGAAGCAAATCACACAAAATGCAAGCCTCAACTTGCGTGCTTAGGAAAGCAACTCACCACTACGTGGTTTACTTCCAAAGTAAACCGACGCTAGTACAACAAGTACTCCCAAAAACTACCTAACCGTTAGGCAAGTAACACGTTACTTACAAAACACTTTTGTCACAGACAAAGCTTGAAACACTCACAGAACACTTTACGGAAACAGGTCTCAAACGCTACTGACGTCACTTCAAAAAATCCCCTGTCATTATCAGTGGCTTGCCGCTTCCAACCATTTTTGTAATCACAGATTAGTACAGCAAGTTACCACATCCCCCCTAGTTCCTTTAAGAACTCATGGGACATAGTCGGCCAACCAACCAGGTTGACGACGAATCCTACCTGATCGTCTTGGCTCCTCCACGGGAGCCCTGACAACTTCACCGATTTCCTCGGGTCTATCAGAGTCTGACTCATCAGACTCAGCCATAACCTGCTCCTGCTCTGCCGTTAGAGCCTCTGGCTCAACCGTAGGCTGCACCTGGTCTGCTGATCTACTGAGAGGTTCAGTGCCAGCATGAGCGTCGTAGAACGTTGACTCATCTTCATCTGAGTCATACTCAGGAGTCTCCTCATTGGAGCCTCGACGTTTCCTAACGTCACGGATATGTCTAGGCATGCCATCCACACATATGACATGTTTGGATTGCACCTCTGTAACTCTTCCATGAGTCCAGTGCTTGGTGCACGAGGGTATCGCAGGCTTGACCCATACCTCGTCACCAATGGAAAAATTCTCATTTTTCCCCTCCACTTCAACCTTCTGGTTGATATCGTAAGGTACCCTCCAAGGGTACTTGAAAATCTTACGATACGGAACAGATGCGTCCTCAACACCTTTCCGAGGCGTGACATTATACCAAAATGTCGCAACCTCAGGGGAAATTTTTCCCCGTGCAGCGATCCTCTTGATCGTGCGATGGTTTCTCTCTACTATTCCATTTCCACTTGGGGCGTAAGCGGCACGGAATCGCAAAGAGATTCCCCAATCCCTGGCAAACTGCTCGACAGTTGCCGACCTAAATGCCGTCGAGTTGTCTAACAACAATTCGGCAAAAGGTCCGTGCTCAACAACCACTTGCTGGAGATTGGTCACAATACTAGCTGCCGTCTCATTCGACAACCTTCGCCATATTGTGAACCTCGACGGACCGCAATCAACGATGGAAAGGTAGTGGACATTGTTGTAGTGCGTAACATCAGCAGCTACACGATGCCAGTTCCCTTCCACGGCTAAGTCACCTCGCTCAACGAAGTTCTCAACCCTTCTTGAAGGATCTATACGAAGACACTCTTCGCATCCTTCGATCTCACGTTTAACTTGGTTGCGAGTTAGGTCCAACCTAATCTGCTTGCCAAGGTAAAGCGTGCGATCGACGCCAAAATGATGCGGCAGATGAGCCGCCCATATGGCATCCTTTAGCGTCTTTCCTGTCGAAAGAGCCGCCGAAACAGTCTCTACTGTTTCAGAGTCATCAGACTCTTGATAACTAAGCCATTTCTTAGTTACCCGAGTTAACTGGTCAGCCTTGTTTTCGATTGTCGAAACAAATCGAAACTCAACTGCCAGTTCATACTCGTTGATGATTTCCTTAATCACCGCCAAGCGTCGCTTGATTAGCATTTGAGCCGCTCCCTTCGTGCGCACACGAGAATGGCCCTCAACCGTGTTGTCTAGCCAGGACAACACAGTTCTGGAATCCGTAGCAATCGCGAAAGCTTTGAAGCCCCACGTGATTGCTAGGTTGATTCCACGCCCAACAGCCTCAAGCTCTGAGACGTTGATGTGGTGATGATCTGACTTCTTTCGAAGCCAGGTAGCATCTTCCACTAGTGCGCCATCCACCTGAATGACAACACCCATCGCTAGCGAACTAGCATCAGTCCAAACAGTAACATTACCGTTTGGATTGACATACCACTGACCCTTCACAGGATCTTCAGAGAGGACTCGACTCACCAGTTCGTCAACTAGCTTACGAACACACTTACTGACAGGTTCGTCCCAGGAACCGTCTGACCCCAATCGCTTCAGAAAGCTGCAATGAGGCCTTAGCCAACCCGCTACAGGGTAATGCCCTGTGAGCCGACCACACAGAGAAAACAAGTGTCTCTTCGTCATACCAGAAGATTCTGATATGTAAGAAGATAGCTCGGATCCTCTAGACATTTTCAAATGTCCATTGGGCACCTTATTCAAGGCAATCCCAAGGACTCGACCACCGTCAAGCCCTTCCGGTTCTTTCGATTCGAGTCCATATCGATGCAAGTGTTCCCTAACTCGAGAAGCACTAACAATAGACTCTTGGACCAAAATATCATCGATATAATGATCCGTGGCACGATCAATTTGATCGTCCATCGAAAGAACTTTACCGAGAATCATCGTCATGATCCTCGGTGCACATGTCAGGCCGAAGCCAAGACGTGTCAAAGCATAATGGACTCCATTATACCTGACAATCTGGTACTGCCATAGTTCCTTGGAGACATGAATCTGCAGATAGGCAGCCTTCAGGTCTACGACCTTAAGCTGACCCTGCAGTTGTCTCCACTTGCGACCTTCTCAGCACACACTGCCGATTCCTCAGTATGAGATTCGACAAAAGGGTTAAGCTCACGGTAATCCATTACCGGCCTAACCTTGTCCTTAGTAGGCTGGACAACGACCAGCAGTGGAATGACACCCTTAACAGGTCCTTTCCACTCTACTAGCCAACCTTTGGAAATCCAACTTTGGATCTCCGTTGTGTACCTCTCGTGTACACCTGGTGTTCGAGTACATTTGTACTCTCCAACACCAGTCTGAAGCTGTTTTGGCTTGCCAGCAGCCCAGCGCCAGCTCACGGTCCATTTGCCGTTAGCAAAAACAGCATCAAAATCTTTATCAGAAATCGACAGTGGTGGAGCCACACCACATGCTATAGGACGTCTTTTTCCCTTGGAAAAGACTCCACAGCAATCAGTCGCATTAGGCTTACCCCAATCGACCAAATAACGAGAATCGGAATCCTCTGCGAATCGTCACACCTCCCATGTGATCGACAACGTCATCACCTAGGAGGCAGTCAACTCCGAGATTTTCCAATCCTCTGTGGGCAATTGCACGTACACTAAAACAGTGTCCATGCAATCCCACTGCCACCCAGCACTCCCTTCCATTGGTGGAAGTTTTGCCGTCAGCTGTCATAAAATGACGGGCCTTTCGGCCCTTAAGTCCCACCACCACCCGGGTAGACACCATCGTGCACCCGCTGCCTGTATCAACCAGACACAAGACAGATTGGCCATTTACAATGGCCTTGACAACTGGCATCTCACGACTCGAAAGTCTACCAGCTGCCATGAGTACTCCCAGAGTACCCTTGGTAGGAGTGTTAGCCCCCACCACTACTAAGTCCCCAGGACTTAGCTTGCTGCTCGAAGCAGCAGAATCCTTCCCAGAAGGATCCATGGAGGATTTTACTCTTCCATGGTTTCTCCGATGGAGGTTGCGGTGCCCCTTACCACAGCCTCCTCGGAAAAACCCGCATCACCAGCGGATGACGCGACAGTCACAGGACTGTCAGGGCACTCCCGGGCAAAATGCCCGGGCTTCCCACAGGTGAAACATAAGTTTCGCCCATGTGAAGATTGCTTGCCCGTCTGCATCACCTTGGAGCGACGTCTTTGGGTGCAATCTCTCACCCGGTGAGGACCCTGGCACCGTGGGCAAGAAAGCCCTTGCCTCCTGGAGGCAGTAGCCACTCTGGTGGCCTGGCCTGTCCCAGACTGGCCTGAGGCATCCCTCTGTGCGGACAATCTGTCACGCACCTTTGACACCAAAATGTCAAAGTCAGAGGTGTACGCCTCTGGGAGCATCACTGCCCACTTATGGATGGAGGGGAGGAGTCCTTCAAAGAACTTCACTCTGAAAACCATACAATCGGTTTTCACCTCCATCCTAGCACCGAAGCGCTGCAGGTCGTCAACATAAACGTCCACAGCCTCGCCAGATAAAAGCTGACGAGACGTGAAACGTCTGTACGCTTCCTGCCGGGACATACCATACTGAGCCAGCAGTACTCCCTTGACTACCTCCCACTGAGAGGCTTCCGACACCCTCATGGCACGGAATACTCGAGCGGCGTTGCCCTCGAGCAAGAAGTCCACGACCTCTTGGGGTTCGACCCGCTCGCTGCGACAGCGACGTTCGAAGTCGTCCAGCCACTCTGACACATCAACTGTGCCATCGCCACTGAACTTGGGGAGAGCTCTCCCCAACCGATCAATAATTGGCCCCTTGGCCTGCATTAAAATGCTTGCCAATTGGCCAATATCAATCATACCGGATGTCCCAGACATCCCTGGTCCCTCACTAGAAGAACCAGTATCAGTCTTGCCTGCTTTCTCAGAGTCAGACATGATGACGTCACAAAGATGTGATAAAGCCTAGATAGCTTGAAGGAACAACCTCAGTTGCTAGCTCCCAAGAGCTGATGCAGTGACGTCACTGGTTAGTTAGCCAAAGCAAAAACTAACTGCGATCCTAGTTGCGAGTTCCTAGAACTCTTGCACAGTCTCCAACCACCCCTTTAACTGGCCAACTCACACCTGATTGTACAACGTACAACCGTATGATGAGACAACCGGTAAACACTTCTTGTACTCACAGTACAAAAAGGTTGTACCTAGGAAGCAAATCACACAAAATGCAAGCCTCAACTTGCGTGCTTAGGAAAGCAACTCACCACTACGTGGTTTACTTCCAAAGTAAACCGACGCTAGTACAACAAGTACTCCCAAAAACTACCTAACCGTTAGGCAAGTAACACGTTACTTACAAAACACTTTTGTCACAGACAAAGCTTGAAACACTCACAGAACACTTTACGGAAACAGGTCTCAAACGCTACTGACGTCACTTCAAAAAATCCCCTGTCATTATCAGTGGCTTGCCGCTTCCAACCATTTTTGTAATCACAGATTAGTACAGCAAGTTACCACAGAGTTATATATGAAATGGTTCAACTTAGAGCTACTCCGTGAATGCAATCACTATCCAAGGAATGTGACGGAAAAGGTCACAAGCATCGATGGCTGCACTCATGTATGGAAGAGGAAAATGAAGAGGTGTTACAGTTTTCTGTGTTATTTCTCGTTTTACGTTTCCATTAAAATAAAAATATTTTTTAAATAGATATGCTCCATTAATAAATAATCCTAATAATAATTTTTTTCTTTCATTTTGAGAATTTTATATTCCTTCCTTAGTTTACTTTATTTCTAATATATTTGTATGATGCAATCATTCATTGTATTTCATCATATAATGTTGTTTGTTGTGTCCGCTAGTTTGTTGTACTACACATTTCATGATTATTTAATGACCTGTCACGCCCCTACATATACATATATTTGATGTTAAGCAGTAATAAACTGCAAAAGTGTCGGACTGATGTTGGACTAGAAGGGCGTCAAATTAATGGTGTTGTCGAGCCAATGAATAGTAACCCTATGAGTTTAACTAAGACCTCGTAGTTGAAGAGCATAACCCAAGCACTGTCCTCTTAAACTGCAAGTAGTTTGAAAAAATGGTAAACATGTAAAAATTAAAAAAATACATAATCCAAATTACAACAGTTCGGGGCCTAGGGACGCCACCCCCTTCTTTCCCATTCACCAAAGACAGCTAACGGATAGAGCCCCTGGGGGCTAAGTTTTATAATCACGGTATGTTGCTAGGTACCGAGTTTATTTATGGAAAACAATCAAATAATTCATACCTATCGATAGGGTAAGTTCTGAGTTATCGGACGGTTACAGATTTACGAATAAGTAAAAAAGGTTAAAATGAGAGTTAAATAAATAATTATAATATATTCGCTTACTTGCTGAAAAATATGGAACCGTTCGATAATCGGAACCTATCTTAATTAGTCAGGTACCTAAAGTGTAAATAACTAATTAATACTCTTAAATCCAATTATTTATTTAAATTTACATCTCAATTGAATAACTGAACTATAATAAACAATGAATTCAATCAATCATACCTAAAAATGCCATCATTATCACTCAATATATCACAAATCTTCATTCAAATAACGGTCAAAATAATACATCTTATTATCCATACTATGTGATAAGCCTACCTAATTGGATTTTAATATTATATTAATGTTTCTTTTAGAAACACAAAAAGTGATCAAACTGTATGATTCTTATAGATAATCAAAATTCATATCCTATAATAATTTTATATGTCAGTTCAATATTATAATATAATTTAAGTATAATAATATACATTCCTATCATTTGACAATGCTAAGTTTTCTGCAGTTCAAGGCTCATAAATAATTTTTTAAACATTTTGGTAGGTAGCTACTGATAGAGGGGGGGGGGGGGAGGTGTGAGATGAATGAGGGGTGGGGGATCTGTACATTAACACTGATATACAGTTTGGGGGAAATAATTTGGCAATAAATGATAACAGAGAGAAAAAATAACCTATTTAACTGTGTAGTTCTATTCCTTTATAAACTTATATTTTTTTACAACTAAATACAATACATTTGTGTTAATATATAGTTAAATTTCAGCGTATAAGTCACTGGTCATTCTTCATATCCGTGAATGTGTGTGTACGTATGTTTGTTCTCAGAAGATCACTCACACTAGTGGACTTACATGTTAATTTCTCAATCACTGTCTATCGTATTCAAGATTTAAAACACTGATCGATTGACTGTCAAAGAAAATGTTGACTTTATGACTTAGTATACTAGCTCGTGATTATAAGGAATAATATTTTTTTTAATTTCATATTATTCCGATAGCGCTATAAACAGTGTAAAAATATTGAACTTCAAATTAGTTCGGTCATAGAAGTTTATTGAAAGATACAAATGCAGTTGAGTAGTTAGTTACTCGTTAGGTACATAGAAACACTATTTTGTATAGTAGAAATTACCTTGCTACATAGTTATAGTTAATTACTAAATATGTTCATAGATACTATAATCAGGTATAAGTAAGTTAGGGACCTACATACACCAATTGGGATATTATTAGGTACCTAGATCATATAGTTTGGGGTACGGTCAAGAGCCCCCCGGTCATGAGCCCCCCTAGGTCATAAGCCCCCTCCCCCTCGTTCACGAGCACCCTCTCCCTGTTTTTTAAATCCTTATTTATCTAGTTAAACAAATGAAGAACTACTTAGATAGAAATAACTGAGAGTTGCTAATGTAGTTTGTTGTATCCGCTAGTTTGTTGTACTGCACACTTCATGATTGTTTAATAACCTGGCAGGGGGCTCTTGACCTAGGGGGCTTATGACCTACAGCCATAGTTTGACAGTCATGAACTGAGTACCTAAGGTTAGGTATCAAGTTACACTTGTTGAGTTATTACAAATCAAATTAGATTGTTAGATACACTAGTTGGTTAATCATGAGTAAGTTCAAGATACACTAGTTAAATTAGGTATTTAAAAGTTAGCGCACTCACAAGTTGTGACAGTTACAACTTTCTGGGTTATTTTTTTTTTATTAAAATAAAAATGATTGTTAAATAGATATACTCAATTAAAAAATAATCCTAATGATAAAATAATATTTTTCTTTCGTTTTTTTAAACTTTACATTCGTTTAATCCTTTATAAGTTGACTTTATTTCTAAAAGGAATTTGTAAGATGCAATGATTCATTGTATTTTATCATTTAATGTAGCTTGTTGAATCCGCTAGTTTGTTGTACTGCACACTAAATGATTATTTAATGACCTGGCAGGGGAATTGAGGTGGGGGGGGGACATATATTTGTTGTTAAATCAGATATAATATGCAAAAGTGTTGGACTAATGTGGCGTCGGACTAATGAGGCCCCGAACTAATGGTGCGTCGGACCAATGAATAGTAACCTAAACTAAACTAGTACTTATATATTATCAACTTCAAATTTCCTGACCGTATTATTTCGTAAATAGTAATTGCAAATATTCTTTAATCTATTGGTTCCTAAGTATACATAATATAAATATAATATAAATAATTTCCATCAGTACAAAAAATCTTCAATTCAAATATTTAAACCAATAGGAAGGTATTCTTCGTCAATTAGTTATTAAGAGATATTATAATATTCAAACATTGGTCTAGGTAGCTAACTGAATTAGCCTAATAAATAATAATAAAAAAACCGACGACTTGGATATTAAATCAGAGGATGAAAATGAAGAGGAAATAACTGACACCGTAGCTGTTTCTAATAAATTTAACAAATTTTTCGCTGGTATTGGACAGAATATTTCAAGTTATTTTATAGGACAGCAGTCTGACCACCATCAAAATCTATCTGGAGACTATCCTAACTCTCTTTTCTTTTCTCCTGTGATGCACGTTATGTTGAAAAAATAATTTGTTCTCTCAAAAATAAGACGTGTATTATTCGTGATATTCCTGTTAAACTACTTAAGAGTATATCTTGTATTATAGCTCCTATTCTAGCATGTTTAATTAATAATTCATTAAATCAAGGTACATTTACCTATGTGTTAAAAAAAGTAAATGTTATCCTTCTATATAAAGGTGGCTCCAAAAGGGATATTGGTAATGATAGGCCTATCTCCTTATTATCTACCTACTCAAAAGTTTATTAGCGAGTCGTTTATAATCAATTGAGTCATTATTTTGAGAGTAAGGATATATTCTACCCTAACAAGTATGGGTTTAGACAGAATAGAAGCACAATCCAATCAATGCTTAACTTACTGAATGAAGTTTACACTACATTGGATAGTGGTGACCTATGCTTCTTCTTGTTTGTTGATCTTAAAAAAGCATTTGACTCGGAGTCCCATGAAATATTATTAAGTAAGCTATCATATCATGGTGTAAGGAAGTACCACTGTCATGTATCAGGTCATATTTAAATGGTCGTCACCAAAGTGTTGTAATTAAAAATGTAATTCTTCAGTCCTGGAAGTGACATGTGGTGTTCCACAGGGCAGCGTGTTAGGTGGACTTTCGTTTTTGATATTCTTCAACGACTTCCCAAATTGTACGAATTTTTTCAAATTTAATCTATTCGCAGATGACTCATTATTGTCCTGTAAAATTGCTAGAAATTTATTAGTCAGTGCATCTGTAGATATTAATACAAATCTTGGTTTAGTTAGCAACTGGTTGAAGAATAATAAAATAATTATAAATACCATGAAAACTAAATATTCAATATTCTCTTACCGTAAGGGTTACCAGATTAATCCTGTAATAGTTGATGGATGCAATATAGACTTTACTTCTGAAGTAAAATTCCTAAGTTTGAATTTAGATAATAATATTTCTTATCAATCCCACATTAAAAAACTGTCTTCTACCTTATCCAGATTTATTGGCATGATGTGGAAAGTGAGAGAAGTACTACCAAGCAATGTTCTCAAAACTATATACAATTCATTCGTTCATTCCACTATAAGTTATGCCATTGAAGTTTGGTATGGAGCTGCTAATTATTTAACTAGAGTGTTTTCAGACTTCAGAAGAAGGCAGTACGCATCATCAATGGAAGTGAAAGAAATGCCCACACTGCACCTATTTTTCAAGATCTCAAAATTTTAAATTCAAATAGTGTGTTTATACATAGAGTTGGATTGCATTTTTATAAAACATTACATATAGAAAATTATGATCATACATTGTTAAACTATATTCTGTCTAATACTAATATTCATTCTTATAACACCAGAAACAATAATATTACTCTCCTTCGGTATAATAGATCTAAATCTAAAAAATGGCTCTTTCATAATGGATGTAAAATTTGTAACAATGTTCAGGACATATAATGAGTTCAAATCGCAATTCAACATTTTCCTTCTTAACAGCCAGTAGTTAGTTGACTGAGAGTTTCTTTCTATGTAATTAGTAAATTACGTATGTCTTGTATTGTTGTAGTGAATGAAAATGTAATTAATTAATTTTTTTCTGGTTTAAATAGGTTGCCCTTAAAGCTACGGCTTATGGGGCCTTAATGAATCCTTATTTATGTATAATAAATTGTATATGTTTTATCCGAGATCGGCGAGTTTTCCCTCCTCGTTGATCCAATGTAAGGGAGCATTTTGTTTGTTAAATAAATAAATAAATAAAAATAAATAAAAAACAATGCAAACGCATGAGATCTCCAGATTGGAGACGGGACGATATCACCTCTAATCTAACACAGATACCGATATCACCTCTAATCTAACACAGATACCGATATCACCTCTAATCTAACACAGATGCCGATATCACCTCTAATCTAACACAGATACCGATATCACCTCTAATCTAACACAGATGCCGATAACACCTCTAATCTAACACAGATACCGATATCACCTCTAATCTAACACAGATGCCGATAACACCTCTAATCTAACACAGATACCGATATCACGTCTAATCTAACACAGATACCGATATCACCTCTAATCTAACACAGTTGCCGATATCACCTCTAATCTAACACAGATACCGATACCACCTCTAATCTAACACAGATACCGATATCACCTCTAATCTAACACAGATGCCGATATCACCTCTAATCTAACACAGATGCCGATACCACCTCTAACCTAACACAGATACCGATATCACCTCTAATATAACACAGATGCCGATACCACCTCTAATCTAACACAGATGCCGATACCACCTCTAATCTAACACAGATACCGATATCACCTCTTATCTAACACAGATACCGATACCACCTCTAATCTAACACATATACCGATACCACCTCTAATCTAACACAGATATCGATATCACCTCTAATCTAACACAGATACCGATATCACCTCTAATCTAACACAGATACCGATATAACCTCTAATCTAACACAGATACCGATATCACCTCTAATCTAACACAGATGCCGATACCACCTCTAATCTAACACAGATACCGATATCACCTCTAATCTAACACAGATACCGATATCACCTCTAATCTAACACAGATGCCGATACCACCTCTAATCTAACACAGATACCGATATCACCTCTAATCTAACACAGATACCGATAAAACCTCTAATCTAACACAGATACCGATACCACCTCTAATCTAACACAGATACCGATATCACCTCTAATCTAACACAGATACCGATATCACCTCTAATCTAACACAGATACCGATATCACCTCTAATCTAACACAGATACCGATAACACCTGTAATCTAACACAGATACCGATATCACCTCTAATCTAACACAGATACCGATATCACCTCTAATCTAACACAGATGCCGATATCACCTCTAATCTAACACAGATACCGATACCGCCTCTAATCTAACAAACACAGATACCGATATCACCTCTAATCTAACACAGATGCCGATATCACCTCTAATCTAACACAGATACCGATATAACCTCTAATCTAACACAGATACCGATATCACCTCTAATCTAACACAGATGCCGATACCACCTCTAATCTAACACAGATGCCGATACCACCTCTAATCTAACACAGATACCGATATCACCTCTAATCTAACACAGATACCGATACCACCTCTAATCTAACACAGATACCGATACCACCTCTAATCTAACAGAGATGCCGATACCACCTCTAATCTAACACAGATACCGATATCACCTCTAATCTAACACAGATACCGATACCACCTCTAATCTAACACAGATATACCGATACCACCTCTAATCTAACACAGATACCGATATCACCTCTAATCTAACACAGATACCGATATCACCTCTAATCTAACACAGATACAGATATCACCTCTAATCTAACACAGATACCGATATCACGTCTAATCTAACACAGACGCCGATATCACCTCTAATCTAACACAGATACCGATACCACCTCTAATCTAACACAGATACCGATATCACCTCTAATCTAACACAGATACCGATACCACCTCTAATCTAACACAGATACCGATACCACCTCTAATCTAACACAGATACCGATATCACCTCTAATCTAACACAGATACCGATATCACCTCTAATCTAACACAGATACCGATATAACCTCTAATCTAACACAGATACCGATACCACCTCTAATCTAACATAGATGCCGATACCACCTCTAATCTAACACAGATACCGATATCACCTCTAATCTAACACAGATACCGATAACACCTCTAATCTAACACAGATACCGATACCACCTCTAATCTAACACAGATACCGATATCACCTCTAATCTAACATAGATACCGATATCACCTCTAATCTAACACAGATACCGATATCACCTCTAATCTAACACAGATACCGATATCACCTCTAATCTAACACATATACCGATAACACCTGTAATCTAACACAGATACCGATATCACCTCTAATCTAACACAGATACCGATATCACCTCTAATCTAACACAGATGCCGATATCACCTCTAATCTAACACAGATACCGATACCACCTCTAATCTAACATAGATACCGATATCACCTCTAATCTAACACAGATGCCGATATCACCTCTAATCTAACACAGATGCCTGTACCACCTCTAATCTAACACAGATACCGATATAACCTCTAATCTAACACAGATACCGATATCACCTCTAATCTAACACAGATGCCGATACCACCTCTAATCTAACACAGATGTCGATACCACCTCTAATCTAACACAGATACCGATATCACCTCTAATCTAACACAGATACCGATACCACCTCTAATCTAACACAGATACCGATACCACCTCTAATCTAACACAGATGCCGATATCACCTCTAATCTAACACAGATACCGATACCACCTCTAATCTAACACAGATACCGATATCACCTCTAATCTAACACAGATACCGATATCACCTCTAATCTAACACAGATGCCGATATCACCTCTAATCTAACACAGATACCGATATCACCTCTAATCTAACACAGATGCCGATAACACCTCTAATCTAACACAGATACCGATATCACCTCTAATCTAACACAGATGCCGATAACACCTCTAATCTAACACAGATGCCGATAACACCTCTAATCTAACACAGATACCGATATCATGTCTAATCTAACACAGATACCGATATCACCTCTAATCTAACACAGATGCCGATATCACCTCTAATCTAACACAGATACCGATACCACCTCTAATCTAACACAGATACCGATATCACCTCTAATCTAACACAGATGCCGATATCACCTCTAATCTAACACAGATGCCGATACCACCTCTAATCTAACACAGATATATACCGATACCCAGGTAAAATTGCGATGTTCCCGGAATATCCCCTCGATATCGCAACCTCCCCTCAGTGTCGCAATATCGCGGCCCGATGTTCAGGGAATGTTCCCGCGACATGCATTACCAAAATGATTCCCTTCCGACATTTTCGGGATATTCCCGCGATATTCCTAACGAATAACATTCCCTTCCGACATTTTCGGGATATTCCGGCGACATGTATTACTAATATCATTTTCATTGTTGTTGGAAATAATTGACAAATAAATAAGGAATAAAAGAATATTTAAAATATATTACACCATTTATTCCGACAAGACCATTAAAATTAATGGGGTATCAATAATAAAAGAAATAAAATATATGTTAAAAAACAAATATTAAAAGAATAGAATAAATAAAATATATATACAAAAATATGTTTAAAAATATATATGTATAAACTAAATGTATTTTTTTTTTATGTCAAATGAAAATTATTAAAAAAAAATTATTTAAAAAAATATGTACCTATGTAAAAAATGTATGTAAAAAAATATATGAAAAAAATGTATGTTAGAAAAATCATGTGAAAAATAAATATATATAGAAAATATTATTCATACATTTTTTTATTTATTAAATGTTAAATCGTGACATTTTTCTTGCAACCAACCAACAGACAAAGACACACTCTGTATTAGTATATAGGGTGTTTTATATTATAAGTAACCAGCCATAACCAGCCTCATATTTACACTTTACTATGTAAAATAATCGTTTCAAAATCACTTTTAGGTCAATATAGGTATCTATAATGTTATATAAACATTTAATTAAAGATAAAATCCTATATATTTATCATTGTTTAAACATATTTTGTAATTTGTTAAGATTTCCAATTTACAGAATATACTTTCATGTACCTATCTATATTCAGAATGTCTTCATATTCTACATATACTGTGATCATACCTATCATATATGGAGAATATATTTAGTAAATTCTTTTATTTAAATCTAAATATACATATTCTATACCGTTTAATATAGAAAGTTATCTTCTGATACAGATATAAAATTTATGAGATGCTTACATTATTGTCTCTTTACCGCTAATTATGATGATAAGACATTTCACTCGAAAAATCTCCCTAAAATACCTCATGCGCGCCCCCTGTGGTTCAGAATGGTTACTAATCCGTGCCAGTATTTAGTTAATCAGCCCAATATAAAGAATTTTTTAAGTTGTTTGTAATTTACAATATTCTTACAGAAAATTATGCATCAGTTTTTGCAATTAAATATTGAAACGGCTTTTTCAGCCACTTGAGTAGTACATTATGTTGCCTAAATTATCTTTCCCGCTAATATGTAGGTCTAGTTCCAACTGCGTAGATGAGCGTTCGTAAACTTGGTAATAATGAGATATTAACTCTTAAATTTCATTATGTGGTTTAAGAAACATAAGATTATACTAAATTGTATTATATTTATTTTGAATAAATTTTATTCAACTAGCATTTACGATGAATTAAATTCTTCAACTGCGCAATAATACATGACGCGTGAGTGACGTCACAAGACGTCACTGTGACGAAAAGGCTCCAGTTTTAAAAATCTGTGAGCGAGTGCAAGTGTCTTATATTTTCTCTCAGATAAATTCATCGTGTTTATTATCTGCGAACTTTTGTAATTAGAAACATTTTAATTTATTTATACATAGGTAACTGACAGAAAAGTGATTCGTATTTCTCAGAATCTGGGTATAGTTCGTAATTTACCTAGGTATAATCTACCTTGATACCTAGGTAGTTTATAGATATAGGTAGTTAAATAGCTATTTACTCTTTTGCAGCATACCTAGTTGTTAATTTACTTCTCTGTAGCGGTTTAGCACCAACTTATTTATTTACCGTACATCTAATCGTTAGGTACCTAGTTATTTATTTACTTTTCAGCTTTAGTTAGCTACCTACCTACCTACTTAATTATTAACTTCACTGTACCAAGTAGGTAGTAAAGAGGTAGGTACCTAGGCAGGTATTTAGTTATGTATTAACTTTTCTGCAGTACCTAACTGATAAGTTATTTACTGAAGTACAGTACTTAGTCTATCAATTGGTAGGTAGAACCAAGTTAATTATAATAGGTGTAATAGCTAGTTTCCTAGGTTCAAAGTATCTTACAATACATAGCTATATTTAGTAGGGTAAATTACGAATTATCGGTCAGTTTCACATCTTCGGTCATACATATAAGAAAAACGATATTATAATTGTTATTTAATTTTTATTTCAATTGGTATCCATGATAGGTAGCTACCTACAGGTATCGTGGATACCAATTAAAATAAAATATAACAATTTACCTAAGTACAATATACTTTTTCTTATATGACCGAAGATGTGAAACTGACCGATGATTCGCAATTTACCCTATACGTATGTAATGAACTAGCTACCTATTGTGTGTACCAACAATCTTGCTATCAAATTCTCAAAACATTCGGTCGAGGCCGGGTACCTAGGTTAGTAAGTAGTCTTTTATATAATTGCCAGTGCACTTGTTACACAATTATTTATTTCTTCGGACCAAACACATCGTATAAATAGAAATATCAGATATCACTTAGAGGTGGAGAAAATCACAGTAGCAACTCGGGAAAATGATTTAGGTACTCTCGTAGTACTCGGAAAGTGGGTGTTTGGGAATTTTTCAGAAAATTCGGTCACATGGCTTATTTTAACGGTCACTGTCCGGGTACTATGAATGTCCGAGAACTGTGACGTTCCCCTAAAACATGAAAATTTTACCTAGGTAATATGACTTAATATTATTTACATAAATAGGAATAATTGATAGTTCTTCTATAGCGAGACTTGGTAGGTAGCCATAGGTAGGTAGTAGTAGTTCTGAGCTTACCTCATTACCCAACAGATATCTACCTACCTAGAACCTACCTAAAAAGAACTATTAGCTACTGAGTATTAGAAAGGTAGTATGTACTTACTTATAGAATAGTAAAAAATGTTCCTATGTATGATAGTATTGCTGAAAATTCCATCTGATTAGTGTTATAAATATTTTGAAATGAAGCTGTAAAAGAATAAGATGTGGTTATCTGCTTGCTGGTCGTATACTTTACATGGATGATGGAGTTAACTGCGATGAATACACAGTGAACGATATGCTAAATTGAATGTTAGTGACAGTTGTGTTAAAAAATTCCGACTGTCGCCAGCATTCTTTTGTTTATCCTTCCTATAAATCTTCAGTCTTCTATTTCCCAATGCGCAAACCATATCTACTCATCAAAACTCCAATTGCTACAGAAAAGATACACTCCGATACAAGAGATGCAATAAGTACCAGCACGTATGTACTCCTAATCATTAGCAATAATGAAGTTATACTAGCATATATTTTTATTATGAGCAATTGTAAAATAACATTCCCGCAATATTCCCTACCGATGTTCGCAAAATGTCACCAGGGGATATCGCGAAAATGTCCGTTTTTGACTTTTTTGGAAACATCCCCTGGGAATGTTCCCAGAATATCGGTAGGGAATAAACATCCCCTAACGATGTTCCCGGAACATTCCCTGGGGATATCCCCAAAAAAGTACAAAAACGGACATTCTCGCGATATCCCCTGGGAACATCACGGGGACATCGGAAGGGAACATCGCGGGGATATCCCGGGAAGGTCATTTTGTTGCCTGGGTATAACCTCTAATCTAACACAGATACCGATATCACCTCTAATCTAACACAGATGCCGATACCACCTCTAATCTAACACAGATACCGATATCACCTCTAATCTAACACAGATACCGATACCACCTCTAATCTAACACAGATACCGATATCACCTCTAATCTAACACAGATACCGATATCACCTCTAATCTAACACAGATACCGATACCACCTCTAATCTAACACAGATACCGATACCACCTCTAATCTAACAGAGATGCCGATACCACCTCTAATCTAACACAGATACCGATATCACCTCTAATCTAACACAGATACCGATACCACCTCTAATCTAACACAGATACCGATACCACCTCTAATCTAACACAGATACCGATATCACCTCTAATCTAACACAGATACAGATATCACCTCTAATCTAACACAGATACCGATATCACCTCTAATCTAACACAGATGCCGATAACACCTCTAATCTAACACAGATACCGATATCACGTCTAATCTAACACAGATACCGATATCACCTCTAATCTAACACAGATGCCGATATCACCTCTAATCTAACACAGATACCGATACCACCTCTAATCTAACACAGATACCGATATCACCTCTAATCTAACACAGATACCGATACCACCTCTAATCTAACACAGATACCGATACCACCTCTAATCTAACACAGATACCGATATCACCTCTAATTTAACACAGATACCGATATCACCTCTAATCTAACACAGATACCGATATAACCTCTAATCTAACACAGATACCGATATCACCTCTAATCTAACACAGATGCCGATACCACCTCTAATCTAACACAGATACCGATATCACCTCTAATCTAACACAGATACCGATATCACCTCTAATCTAACACAGATGCCGATACCACCTGTAATCTAACACAGATACCGATATCACCTCTAATCTAACACAGATACCGATAACACCTCTAATCTAACACAGATACCGATACCACCTCTAATCTAACACAGATACCGATATCACCTCTAATCTAACACAGATACCGATATCACCTCTTATATAACACAGATACCGATATCACCTCTAATCTAACACAGATACCGATATCACCTCTAATCTAACACATATACCGATAACACCTGTAATCTAACACAGATACCGATATAACCTCTAATCTAACACAGATACCGATATCACCTCTAATCTAACACAGATGCCGATACCACCTCTAATCTAACACAGATGTCGATACCACCTCTAATCTAACACAGATACCGATATCACCTCTAATCTAACACAGATACCGATACCACCTCTAATCTAACACAGATACCGATACCACCTCTAATTTAACACAGATACCGATATCACCTCTAATCTAACACAGATACCGATATCACCTCTAATATAACACAGATGCAGATATCACCTCTAATCTAACACAGATACCGATATCACCTCTAATCTAACACAGATGCCGATAACACCTCTAATCTAACACAGATACCGATATCACGTCTAATCTAACACAGATACCGATACCACCTCTAATCTAACACAGATACCAATATCACCTCTAATCTAACACAGATACCGATATCACCTCTAATCTAACACAGATACCGATATCACCTCTAATCTAACACAGATACCGATATCACCTCCAATCTAACACAGATGCCGATATCACCTCTAATCTAACACAGATACCGATATCACCTCTAATCTAACACAGATGCCGATAACACCTCTAATCTAACACAGATACCGATATCACCTCTAATCTAACACAGATGCCGATAACACCTCTAATCTAACACAGATACCGATATCACGTCTAATCTAACACAGATACCGATATCACCTCTAATCTAACACAGATGCCGATATCACCTCTAATCTAACACAGATACCGATACCACCTCTAATCTAACACAGATACCGATATCACCTCTAATCTAACACAGATGCCGATATCACCTCTAATCTAACACAGATGCCAATACCACCTCTAATCTAACACAGATACCGATATAACCTCTAATCTAACACAGATACCGATATCACCTCTAATCTAACACAGATGCCGATACCACCTCTAATCTAACACAGATACCGATATCACCTCTAATCTAACACAGATACCGATACCACCTCTAATCTAACACAGATACCGATACCACCTCTAATCTAACACAGATACCGATATCACCTCTAATCTAACACAGATACCGATATCACCTCTAATCTAACACAGATACCGATATCACCTCTAATCTAACACAGATACCGATATCACATCTAATCTAACACAGATACCGATAACACCTCTAATCTAACACAGATACCGATATCACCTCTAATCTAACACAGATACCGATACCACCACTAATCTAACACAGATACCGATACCACCTCTAATCTAACACAGATACCGATATCACCTTTAATCTAACACAGATACTGATATCACCTCTAATCTAACACAAATACCGATAACACCTCTAATCTAACACAGATACCGATATCACCTCTAATCTAACACAGATACCGATATCACCTCTTATATAACACAGATGCCGATACCACCTCTAATCTAACACAGATACCGATATCACCTCTAATCTAACACAGATACCGATAACACCTCTAATCTAACACAGATACCGATATCACCTCTAATCTAACACAGATACCGATACCACCTCTAATCTAACACAGATACCGATACCACCTCTAATCTAACACAGATACCGATATCACCTCTAATCTAACACAGATACCGGAGTTGACCCAATTAAATTAGTATTTTTCAACAACTAATACAAATTCAGTTTTCTATCGAGTATCATTTTAAATGTTGAACCCTTCCATATCCTCAGTCAAATTTTCATAAAGTTTTATTCATGTTTTTATAATATTATAACTATTTAACTAATGGGTGGGGGAAATGGCTCTGTGCAAAAGGTCAAAAACAAGACAATGAAGTAAGTTCAAACATAAAGAATATTTTTATTAGACAACAACCCCATTAAGGGGACCGTCCGTGATTAAATCACTAAATTTTCAATATTTTTTTTATTGCTTAAATAGCTAGTTTATATTACTAAGATTGATCTCACAAAGAAAAATCAGCTGTTTATCACCCCCCTCCCCTTCCACAGGGGTTGGGAGCTTGGAATTTGGCGCGCCATTACATCTGGCACAGCGTGGGTGAGCCGCCTAACTCTTAGATTTGGCACATGCGTGCCTAGCTAAGTGGCTGCTAATTACATCATTGTTTCACAATTGGCTAACTGTTATTCAAAGTTAGCCTCTCAGAAGCATTCTAATAAAATAGATCTGGCAGTTGTGGACGAGAGTTCTCAAAGTGAAGGACGCTAAACTCGACAGAGTTCAGTTCGTCACTACTGATACAGCTCTTGTTCATAACTTTGGTAATGTTCATGGCTTTCTTTTGACACGTCTGGGTCTTTCTACTGAAAAGACAACTCTGAAGAGAAGGAATAGTGAGGCTAGTACACCAGCAAAGATGACACCGAAGCGTCGTCGGCGTGATGAGGCTGGACCCTCCCATGACTATCAACCCGGAGGATATTGATGGGTGTTCGTTGTTTTTTTTTTTTTTTTCTGTAGCGGTTGTTGTTTGGCTATGTAAAACTTTACTACAGAGAGCTGGGTGGCGCCCAGTGATACCCACTACCTTTGAGTAGTAATAGCGGGGCACTTCGCCCCGCGGGGATTTAGTGCCATACATAGTCCAAATAAAAACTTTGAACTCATTTTTCTTGCAGTTGAAAAATTACTAACTTTTTGGTATTCAAACATGTACTTCTAATACAGTTTTGTAGCTACGGGTTTGCGGTTTTTTTCATTCGATTCTCCTGGTAATTTTCTACAAAAGCGTTAGGATCGATTTTTGAATTTTGAAATATAATTTTTTTTTTTTAGAAATATAATTTTTTTTTTTTTGAAAATTTTAGTTTTTTCACGAAAAATCAAATTTTTCGTAAACTAATTCGAAATTCAAAAATCGATCCTCGGGCTTTTGTAGAGAATCACCAGGAAAATCGATTGAAAAAAACCGCAAACCCGTAGCTACAAAACTGTATTAGAAGTACATGTTTGAATACCCAGTTCGAAATTCGTTCGAAATTCGAATAACTTGTTTTCTATGCGTCTAATCGAAAAAATGCCAGGAACAAAAACATAATATTATTCAATTTTATATTTAGGAACTAAGTTTCATAACCGTAGCTTTATTAATAAATTTGTTTACAAAATTTACGGACGGTCCCCTTAATAGAATAGATTTATTTCCAGGTTTTAATAGCATACAAGTAAGTATTCCGTTTATAAATTATTGACCATATGGAGATATGTATTTAAGTTCAAATAGGTAGGCACGAGTTTAAATTAAAACCCCTACAATTAAAACGATAGTCAGAGTTATGATTTTAATTTCCACAGTGATAAAATCGGTCAATATTAAAATAATAGATATTTGAGAACCATATTTCCAAATATTCTGATAAATTACTTCTCCAATCATATAAATACAGATTCTTCACTCATGATAATATCTTCCACAAAACGAACATGTCTTCGCAAGAACCAGTTGACAAAAGATCGACATTGTGAAAAATATGTTTCAACATTCAACAAATCGAAGTCTGACTTTCATTTTTTTTGGGGTGGAATTGTAGGTCATGTTTATGAATTCGATTGATTGAAGACTTTGAGATATTTAATCCATTTCTCCTAACAAAAACAGTTTTACAGTAGTAGACAAAATATAAGGGTAGGAAAAAACGAGTTATCTAAATCATAAATTTCATAAAAAGTAGACAAATATTCTAGGAATAGTTCTGTATTTCGCTTCAAAAACTAAATTTTTCTCTGGCCAAAAGTTAAGGGCAGACATCATAAACTTTGAAATAATCCCGGATATTAGCAATCAACTGAATACTTTGTGAATAATTCTTTCCTATATCACTTCAATAAATCTTCTGCCACAAAATTCTGCAAATTTGGCACAATATGAAGGAGTTATCCATCTTCTATTCATTCTCGTGAAATGTCCACAATTCTTCCACATTTCTTGTGTTTCTTCTCTGAGTACAGTCTCCAATTATTATCCAAACAATCTAAATTCGTTTCAGGTCAGGGCTCTATGAAGGCCAGCTCATTGGAGCAATTTCTACATCTTTTAATAGGGTCTTAACTTTTTTATCTGAGTTTCTATTTTTCTTCCATTCATAACTAGAATGTACTTTCGACCACTGATCAATCGACCAAACGACATACTCATGACAAAACACAAGTAACACTTTCCTTTTCTTTTTTGAGATTGAAAGCTTCGATGCAGGGACAAATGATTGCAAACCAACTTATTGAAGTCGAAGCAAAAAAGTAGACTGAGACACCGTACCAACAGATATGACATTTAGCTCACGAAAAATTTGACCAGAATTGTTGAAACTATCTTGAAAACTACTTTGAAGACTTGCCTGATCTTCTCTCAGCAATGCTTTGGGAAGTCTACCATTCTTCGGTTTGGAATCAACAACTCCATACTGCTTATGCTGAGCCACAACATGTTGCACAATCCTTTTGGACCTTAATGTGGCAATAGATATCTCTCGCTACGACAATTAGAGACTGTATCAGAGGGGAAACTTTTGTACATTTCTTGAGGATGAATAGAAGATGGATAACTCCTTCATATTAAGCAAAATTAGTAGAATTTTGTGGTAGAAGACGCATTGAAGTGATATAGCAAAAAAAATAATAATAACAAAGTATTCAGTTAATTGCCTATATCCAGGATTATTTCAAAGCTTTTGATGGCTAACCTTAACTTTTGGCCAGAGCAAAATTTATTGTTGGAAGTGAATTATAGAACTATTCCTAGAATATTTTTCCAAATGCTTTTAAATTTCATACGACTACATATGAGCTCTATATAAAAATACATGCAAAATTTCAATAATGTTTGTTTTGTACTTTTTATGAAATTAAAGATTTAGATAACTTGTTCTTGCCTACCCTTATATTTTGTCCACTACTGTATTTACCAAAATGGAGTTGCACATGGCTTACTTAATATACACGGCCTGATTTGTAACATTTCTCTTCTTGAAATAGAAGGCCAGGGTTTTTATTATACAGTTTTAATTAAGGATCACATATTGACTTGCGTATCATAGATTCCGTCTCAATTGCCTTAAAATGTGAAAAATTATTTTATTTTCATGATGAAACTTGGAAACAACACCAGATTAATATTTAAAATACAAGCAAATAAAATTTTCAAGTTTGTCAACAAATGCACTTGTCGGGGATGCTTCACCAATTTCCCAGCTCATGATAGTCGACCAGTTTTTGGGCTGCCATTTGGTGAAAGCTTACGGAACATATGGATTAAATCTATCAACAAAAAGGATATCAATATTGGTTCCACTGTATCTGCGTGTGTTTTCACAATGAATGAAAGAATAGAACGACGCAAAATTTAAAAATAGTGAAAAGTTTTCATTGTTGTGTCAGATTAATCACGCACTGCAACGACACTACTATGTCATCAGCACTCATTCAAGATCTTCTATCGGATGATTTTAACTTTGTTCTAACTGCCAGATTTCAAAGTGATCGCCCAGAGCGCAGATATGGACAGTATCGTCAGATGAGCGGAGGAAAATTTATGGTGTCATTAAAAGATGTAAATACATCAGATAAGATTTTAAAAATCAAAAGTTTTGTCCAAGAAGGCTTTGGTATTGATGACAATGTGTATATTAAGTAAGCCATGAGTTGCTGTACAAATTTGATTTTATTTTCACATCCTACTACCTGTCCTCTTGTGACCTTATAAACCCTTGTTAAAATTTCAATTTGTACCTTCGATTCTATACCTAATCCCATTTCTCCAGATTATCAATATTTTATAAAAAGGATAAGTTTTTGAATGCTGGTAATACATGGAAATAAATCTGTTTTATTATAGGTTTGTCTTCTAATAAAAATATTTTTTTTTGCATGACCTTACTTCATTGTCCGTTTGCTGACTATTAGCGCAAAATCAATTTCACAACCCAAAATCGTTATAATACTATGAAAAATGAGAAGAGCTTTATGAAAGTTTGATTGGGGACGAGGAAGGGTTGAATCTGTACCTTATAATAAAACCGTACCTTGAGTAGTTGTTGAAATATGCTAATTTTAATTTGAGTACACTTTTTCTAGGGACACCAACTATATCATCGATTGAACAATATCTATAAGGCTATGTAATAATGCTATACTTTATATAATATCATAAGAATAAATTTATGGTCGGACAATGGAAGATTAAGAGGGATCCTGTCGAATTTCAATCTGTAATAATAATTGGTGATAAAAATATCATCTCTCAAATGAATTGACGATAATCCAATCGTTATTTATTAAATATTCAGTCTATCGTCGGATATTCCCTACGATAAATACCTCTACATCATGGCAAAACAACTTCTTGTGTAGACACCAATGGAGACAAGTAACCAAAATAATCAAAACATAAAATAAATAATGAGAAAGAGAGAACCAACTATCGAGGCTCCTCGATCTTCCAGGCTATTTTCATACAATGGTCCCGGATAAGAAGGATTTATTCATGCGATTATAAAGTAATATACATGGAATAAAACCTTCTTGCCTGGGATACTCCATCTATATCCCATGAATAAATCCTTCTTTCGTCTATATAGGATATTCCCTTTTATCGCATGCATAAATCCTTCTTGCCTGGGATCGAACAGATCAGTTCAAAGATCCAAGGGTCGGTAGAGATCGGTTTGAGAAGCACATAAAAAGATTCAGTCTGAGTATCTTTCCAAGTTAAGTGCCAGATGAAGACGTATATTATATTCTAAGACCTATTTTATACTAGCAGTTAAAACACCGCGTTTTCAAAGCCCAGATAACGCCTCTTCAATTAATTACGGTTAAATGAATGGAAGGAGCTTGAAACGCTAGTATAGACTGCAAATTTGCTTTCCATTCATTAAACCGTGAAAAACAGAGAGAAATCGAATATTCTTATAAAGTGTTCACAAAATTCATCTACCAAAGGCATGCGAATCCATGTTAATTTAAATCGAGTTTTGGTTTTTGTAGCAAATGCATCTGATGGTAGTCTCATAAACTCTCAGACTGCAAAGTCCATTATAACTTCTGTGATTGAAGTACAATGAAATGAGAAGAAGAGCGTCAAGAAAGGGATTACTCCTGTTCATTGAATTGCTCTTTTTCTTGTTTCGAACTTCCAGGAGTATTCACAAGGCTCTTCATTTCGAAGACATGAGTAAAATGACAGGGATTCGAGCGTTGTAAATCGGATTTTAGTTTAAGTTACATAAATCATTATAGATTTTGTAAGAATAGACACTATAAAAATTTTCAATATTTATTTGAAAATTCAATATATTTCAATTACTGACAGGCATTTAATTCGGATATTAGTTTAAGTTAAATGAATCATTATAGATTTCATATTGAGCAATATATATTATAATTCACAGTAATATTTATTCCATATATTTCAACCAGCTATCGGGGTATATAATATGTCAAATAGCTGTGTATATTCATAGGAATCCGATACACATCTGAATATTGTTTCCGAAAGGAAATATATAATTTCAATGTTTCAGCTATTTTCAGATAAATAAAAGATTGCGCCTTTTTTTTATTTTGAATGTATATTTTTCATGAACAGCAAAGTCATTCGTCTTTACAAAACATACAAATAATATTGGAATGAATTCTTGAGGGGGAAAACATTCATATACAATGTCTGTTTACAGTCAATACAAATAGTATTCCACTAGGAGTGTTAAAAGGTTAATTTAATGAGTTGTTGTGATGGTTGAAATAAAACAAAAATTTATCACACAATATCTCAATAAACCCATTTAACAGTTCTACCAATTACTTTTCAATATGACCACCATTGGCGGCGATTACTCTCTCGAGTCTACCTCTGAAGCTTTTTACTGCGGCACGGGACGTTTCTTGGGGAACTTTGGCCCATTGTAGACAGAAGGACTTCTTCAGAGTTTCCGTACTATCATGAGCTGTGGTGCAGGCTTCCTTCTCCAAGATGGACCTCACACAAAAGTCCAGTGGATTCAGGTTAGTCGATGAAGGAGGCCACAATTCCTTCCTCCAAAACGCAGGAAAGTGACGCTCACACCAATCCTGAAAGGTAAAAGGCATGTCCTTGAAGTGCTTCTTTATCTCAACTTGTCCTGGAGTCAAAATACTCTCAATATACGATTTTGCGTTAACTTTACCGCCTTCTTTGACGAAAATGAGAGGAGATCTCCAACTTTCAGAGATGGCAGACCAAACCATCACAGAGGCAGGCTTTTGGCGACGAAAAACAGTCTTTACGGATGGAGGGATACTGTCAGCACTTTTTGCCAAAATTCTGTCGTTCTGGGAGTTGAATTTGGCCTCCACAGTGAACATTTTTTCATCTGAAAAGACGATCTCTTCAGCCTACGTGCCATCTTTCATTACATTCAGAAGAATCGTTGATCTGTCCAGTCCAGCCTCTTCTGTTTCTGCAAGTCCGTGAGCTGTTGCATGTTGGTCATTTTGAAGGTGGACAACTTGAGGTCTTCTCTGACGATGGTTCTCACACTTTTTTTGTCAATATACATACCCTTAGCCATCTTTCTCATGCTTCGCTTGGGGTTCCTCCTTATCCGGTCCCTAATGACTTTGATTTTGGTTGGAGTGCATGTATTGCGAGGTCGTCCACACTTGGATCGATCACCTGTTGTCTCCAGTTCTTAGTAGCGTTTAACAGCATCCCCAACTGTCGATTTCGCTGCTTTTAACAGCTTTACAATCTCTGGGTTTGTCTTCCCCGTGCAGTGTAGCTGAATAATAGCCTCACGTTGACTCATTTTTACAAAATACAATGTAAATTTATTTTAATTTAGACCTGGAACATTAAAGTATATGATTATAGGAAGAGAATGAAATATAAATGGATAAATTTAGTAAATAAATAATATCTTTAATTTGAAAAATAAAATTTGATTGGGGACTTTCTCCGCACTCTGCACAGTCAATACAAATTATTTAAAAACTTACATATAATGTAAATATACTTTATACAGTATATGTACAGTGCCGTGATTCTATCATACTATCTAAAATAGAATTATTTTTATCATGAAGCGTAATTTATTAAATTGCTTCAAACATTCACAACAATTATATGTTTTAAATTAACATGATATTGAATTATAATCTAAAATTATAAAATATACTGTTTCATTCAATATTCCTCTCTTTAATGTAGGATGCGAATAATAACAGATGCATGGACCTTATCTAGCGCTTAGATATTGCAATGATTGCATCATTATCCACTATTGGATTCACATTCTAAGACTCTATGACCGGCAATGAAACGATTGAATGAGTTGTGTGTTCTGTACAAGATGTGTTCGAATGAGTTGTGTGTTCAGTACAAGATGTGTTGGAATGAGTTGTGTGTTAAGTACAAGATGTGTTCGAATGAGTTGTGTGTTCAGTACAAGATGTGTTGGAATGAGTTGTGTGTTAAGTACAAGATGTGTTCGAATGAGTTGTGTGTTCAGTACAAGATGTGTTGGAATGAGTTGTGTGTTCAGTACATGATGTGTTGGAATGAGTTGTGTGTTAAGTACAAGATGTGTTCGAATGAGTTGTGTGTTCAGTACAAGATGTGTTCGAATGAGTTGTGTGTTCAGTACAAGATGTGTTCGAATGAGATGTGTGTTCTGTAGAAGATGTGTTGGAATGAGTTGTGTGTTCAGTACAAGATGTGTTGGAATGAGTTGTGTGTTCAGTACATGATGTGTTCGAATGAGATGTGTGTTCTGTAGAAGATGTGTTGGAATGAGTTGTGTGTTCAGTACAAGATGTGTTCGAATGAGTTGTGTGTTAAGTACAAGATGTGTTCGAATGAGTTGTGTTTTCTGTAGAAGATGTTTTGGAATGAGTTGTGTGTTCAGTACAAGATGTGTTCGAATGAGTTGTGTGTTCAGTACAAGATGTGTTCGAATGAGTTGTGTGTTAGGTACAAGATGTGTTCGAATGAGTTGTGTGTTCAGTACAAGATGTGTTCGAATGAGTTGTGTGTTCAGTACAAGATGTGTTCGAATGAGTTGTGTGTTAGGTACAAGATGTGTTCGAATGAGTTGTGTGTTCAGTACAAGATGTGTTCGAATGAGTTGTGTGTTCAGTACAAGATGTGTTCGAATGAGTTGTGTGTTCAGTACAAGATGTGTTCGAATGAGTTGTGTGTTCAGTACAATATGTGTTCGAATGAGTTGTGTGTTCAGTACAAAATGTGTTGGAATGAGTTGTGTGTTCTGTAGAAGATGTGTTGGAATGAGTTGTGTGTTCAGTACAAGATGTGTTCGAATGAGTTGTGTGTTCAGTACAAGATGTGTTGGAATGAGTTGTGTGTTAAGTACAAGATGTGTTTGAATGAGTTGTGTGTTCTGTAGAAGATGTGTTGGAATGAGTTGTGTGTTCTGTACAAGATGTGTTGGAATGAGTTGTGCGCTCTGTACAAGATGTGTTGGAATGAGTTGTGTGTTAGGTACAAGATGTGTTGGAATGAGTTGTGTGTTCAGTACAAGATGTGTTGGAATGTGTTGTATGTTCTTTACAAAATCTGTTTGAAATAGTTTTACATTTTTGTACTGTACATGGTGGTTTGAAAAGTGAGATACAGGGTAAAATGTCAAAAAATTAGATCCGATTTGCGTAACGCATGTGAATTTCCATGGGATATCATATTTAAAAATACAAATATGACTATTAAAATAGAAATTTCCATTTTTTAGTTATCAGAAAGTTACATATTTTCAATCATAAATGAAAAATATATTGAATTTATAACATTTTCATTCGTGATTTTAAACATTAACCATGGTACATGCAGGTTAAATAATGTGTCTCTATATAATAAAGAACGATGTAAAGTTAATATATACGGTATATGTACATATATATGTATTCCGTGTCCCAAGAAAGAATGTAGCCATACTTGATACGCACGGGAATATATTGCTATACCATTTTAATTCCAATATTTCAATTCAATCGTAATATACATATCATCTTAGAAATATATCAGTCAAGGCAGAAAAATAATCAAATTCGATAAGAACTTAAACCCTGCATGCTATGTTATAATTATCTTTAATCATTAAATAATTAATTATGAAGAGACCAACCATGTGTGGATTATTATGTTACAGTTACATCAATGTAAACATTATTAATAACCAGTTATTTTTAGCAGAAAAGTACACTAGTAACCAAATAAAATGTAAAATTATATTTTTTAAAATCATTTTTACGTGATTCTCACACTTGAATTTTGAAAAAAATATACTGATATTATTTAATCTAACTAATATATCGATCAAAATATTCAATTTAATATCATATAGATGATAAATGGCCTAAAAATCCTCGTAGATAGCTAGTCAATATCGCTTTATTTCCGTTAAAAGTCATGCCTTTTATTTTACCGAATGATACCAATTAAAGCACTTGAAATTTAGTCTCTGAATTCATTAACATTTGAAGAGTTCTCGACATTTCAATTAGGAAATTAGCGGCAAATATTCTCTAGAAAATAAAAGATTCATCAAAAGAGAATATAAAAATGTTATGAAAGAAATTAAATAAATTTGGTTATAATAGATCTTATATGTTTTTATTCTCTTTACTAATTTGTTGAATATTTTGAAGACTTTTTTGTATCTAAAATAATATTAGCTCTACTATATATTGCTTTAAATTAGTCAAAATTTGGACATTGAATTATTCGATTAGCACAGTTAAATTTAGCGATTCAAATAAAAATCAGAAGAATGTTCATTTTTTTGGTAGATTTCTTTTCGCTTCAATTCAAGATTTCAAAGAAAGAAACAAATTAATAAATTACAAAAAATAGTAAAAAGTGTTCAATGATTTCAATTTAAATTAATTATGCTTCTTAAACCCATAAAATGAGTTATGGTGGGGCTACGGATGATTAGAGGAGAGTCTACACTTAATCTTCTATGGCCCCCACCATATTTTTCAAGGGTATAACTGTTTACATGACATTGAGTGAATGTCAACAGTGACTCAAAATATGCCATTCAATATTGCCTTCCTATCCCAATAGTCAATATTCATATCCAATTGAAGAGCGAAACCTTTTTTAAATGAACTCATTAATATATATGGTAGAGTAAGTTCAGAGTTACCGGATAGTTCGACATTTCCAATCATACATCTGAAAATATAATAATAAAAAATTTAATAAAACGAAAACTAAGAAACCTAGAGTATTCAAACAAACTTGTTATCTTTTAAATTATACACAAAGAAAATTAAAGTTCTTATTCACGGTTTCACTCAAAACATTCGTATCCTTAGGTTTTCGGTACTCGAAATCCTAAAATTCTGTCAATTAACATTCCCTCATAAATTAATGTGTGCTTCATCTTAAAACTTACGTTCTGAATAAATAATTCATTTTCACTATTGAGAAGAAATGAGTAGGTAATCCAAACCGTGAAATGAACTATCCTTTGTAGAGAAAAGTACGGCCATCATTAAATCGACATAATTTTTAAAACCTATGGTACACAAATCTCTTAGATGAATTCCTTCAAATTGTACTTATTTCAATATTATAGGTTTATTATTCCTTATTATATTAGCTAATGAAAAGGGTAATAACAGTTATGGATCTCCCTTTATATGAAAAAACAATTAAAAACAATTAATGTTATTTAATTATATTTTATATAGTATCCTAAAAACCTGCGGGTATCATGAATTCCAATCAAAACAAAAGTTAAATAACAGGTATCATCAAGGTATATTAACTACAAGGTAGAGTATTGCGCAGGTTCTTAGCAAGATGAGTTACAGTTTTGCTGTGAAAGACGCTTCGATGACCCGGGATAACTATTTCTACATATAAACAAGGTATGTTATTCATTCTTTTTAGAATCGAATGCTTTAATTTCCTTTTATTTGACTAAACTGGCTGAATTCAGCATTGCCTTTATTATCCTCAAGATATATCATCTTAAAAGGTATACTAAATGCCTAGATACAAGGTTTTAGTCTAAATACGAACATACGTACTCACAGATGTACCCTGCAATATTACATTAGATACTCTATATACTATACAGTTGGTTAAATAGTTGGTTTAATAATATATAGGGATTTGCTGGGTTAATAGTAAATAAGGATTTGTCCACGGTTGTTTGTGCAGTGTATGGATGCTATGAAAAAGTGTTTAACCCGCTGTATATAGTACATATATAAAGTATGTAATCTGGTCTACGGACAACTGCCATGCGGACAACTGCCATGCGGATGACTGCCATGCGGATGATTGCCATGCGGACAACTGCCATAGCGGACAACTGCCATGCGACAAACTGCCATGCGAACAACTGCCATGCAATATATTGTAATTTTATTTTGGGTGATTTGTAATGCGATTGTAAACTTAACCTTTCATGAAATTAATTTGTTATGAAGAATATTATTATCTTAACCTAAAAATTAAGTATAATAATATTAATCGTATAGTTCAAAATCGTGCATGAAGAAGTATAAAAATTAATATTGACTGTAAATTCAGAATATAAAGTTGAAGTATGCTGAAATCATTTTCTTTAACATTCAACACTTTTAGCCCCTTAAACATTCAAATGTTTGACAAAAAGGTTAAAATCAATAGGTTCAAAAATTTCTTTTCATTTTTTTTCTTTTCAAAATTTCAAACATTCAAAATTTCCAGTGAGTGTGATTTTGCATCTTATTAATAAATATTTTTTCAGTGGGTTAATTAACATTTTTTTATTTGTGAAAAACTAACTTTGTTGTTAGATTCAGAATTAGAAACTGGAGTAGTGTAATTACCTTATTTCTATGTTACAAAATTTCCTACAAAGAATTCTTTACTCAGTAACTATGAAATATGAATTTGTTTTTCTATCGTTCTAATCCATGCATTACATGTCTTATATAAATATTTCAAAAGTGTCAATTAAAATACCTGAATAATTATTGTTACTGAAATATGTTTTTTTTTTTAATTTCTTATTATACTTTTAACAAATCAACATTTTAGTTAACTCATATATGCCCAGTGTTGTGTGAAAGTAACTCTTAAATAATAAGATGCCAAATTCACACTCACTGGAAATTTTAACCTGTAAAGCTTATGTTTGTACTGTTCTTTGTATTCTGAAATGTTTGAAAAGCAAGTGTTAAAAGGTGTTAAACGCGAAAGAAAATGATTTTAACAAAGGAAGAAATTTAGTATTACTTTAATATTTATTTCTATGCTTCTTCATTCGCAATTTCAGTCAATACAATTAACATTTTTATAATAAAATTTTAGGTTAAAATGATAATGTACTTCTCATCAAATTAATTCCAAGAAAGAATAAGTTTACAAGCGCATTACAATTTATCCAAAATAAAATTATAATATATTGCATGGCAGTTGTCCGCATGGCAGTTTGTCGCATGGCAGTTGTCCACATGGCAGTTGTCCGTATGGCAGTTGTCTGCATGGCAGTTGTCTGCATGGCAGTTGTCTGCATGGCAGTTGTCTGCATGGCAGTTGTCTGCATGGCAGTTGTCTGCATGGCAGTTGTCTGCATGGCAGTTGTCTGCATGGCAGTTGTCTGCATGGCAGTTGTCTGCATGGCAGTTGTCTGCATGGCAGTTGTCTGCATGGCAGTTGTCTGCATGGCAGTTGTCTGCATGGCAGTTGTCTGCATGGCAGTTGTCTGCATGGCAGTTGTCTGCATGGCAGTTGTCTGCATGGCAGTTGTCTGCATGGCAGTTGTCTGCATGGCAGTTGTCTGCATGGCAGTTGTCTGCATGGCAGTTGTCTGCATGGCAGTTGTCTGCATGGCAGTTGTCTGCATGGCAGTTGTCTGCATGGCAGTTGTCTGCATGGCAGTTGTCTGCATGGCAGTTGTCTGCATGGCAGTTGTCTGCATGGCAGTTGTCTGCATGGCAGTTGTCTGCATGGCAGTTGTCTGCATGGCAGTTGTCTGCATGGCAGTTGTCTGCATGGCAGTTGTCTGCATGGCAGTTGTCTGCATGGCAGTTGTCTGCATGGCAGTTGTCTGCATGGCAGTTGTCTGCATGGCAGTTGTCTGCATGGCAGTTGTCTGCATGGCAGTTGTCTGCATGGCAGTTGTCTGCATGGCAGTTGTCTGCATGGCAGTTGTCTGCATGGCAGTCGTCTGCATGGCAGTTGTCTGCATGGCAGTTGTCTGCATGGCAGTTGTCTGCATGGCAGTTGTCTGCATGGCAGTTGTCTGCATGGCAGTTGTCTGCATGGCAGTTGTCTGCATGGCAGTTGTCTGCAAGGCAGTTATCTGCATGGCAGTTGTCTGCATGGCAGTTGTCTGCATGGCAGTTGTCTGCATGGCAGTTGTCCGCATGGCAGTTGTCCGCATGGCAGTTGTCCGCATGGCAGTTGTCCGCATGGCAGTTGTCCGCATGGCAGTTGTCCGTATGGCAGTTGTCCGCATGGCAGATGTCCTAGAGCCATGTAATCTAATATTGTAGGGACACATCTGTGCATTCGTATGTGCGTATTTGCTTATGCGCAGAAGAGTTTAAAATTTGTATCAAGGCGTATAACCTTGTAAGTTAATTTATCTTTGGTATCATATATTTACTTTCTATATGATCGAACAAGTGGAACATTCCGATAACTTAGAATAATTTTAAGTCCCATAGTAATCATTTTTTTGTAACATGAAAGAAATTCAATTTAATCTACCAGCTCTACATTTCATATTCCTAAGTTAATTATAATCAAAAATTAAACTTCCAAACAACAGCATAATAAAATTAATGGATATATTTCGCAGAAATAAACTATAAAAGAAATTCAAACTTGCCACCCCGATGAATAATTTAATAATCTGAAGTCAGGGAAACAAAATTAGGAAATTGAATTTTTTATTTCTTCTCTCGCGCCTCAGAAGTTGATTTTAACTTAGTTATTAGAGCGAAAATAAGAGGTGGAGTTGAAGGACTTGTAATGGATAAAATAGGAACTTCATAACCCTAAGATAAGGTAAGGGATCTATCTGCCACTTAGAAAATTCACCCACAAATGTTAGATAGGGAGGTGAATTATTGAATGATTATTTTTCGTTACTAATAACCTGACGGATAACTTCCAATGAGTTATATTTTAAGCAATGATGGTTTATGATTATCAAAATATGTTTATGAGTAGAAGGAATAGGTAACTACTCAATTAATGTATTTCTATAGTCACAAACCAACATAATTTAAAACTAGATCGGGCACTCGTAGAGCGCATACCTTTGCCTTAACCTTCGAACCGATCACTCTCAAAATGTAATTAAATTTCAGACAATTTGGTAGAATACTTTTTCAGTTATGTGAATAAAAAAATTACAAATTAACAAAATATTACCGATCAAAACATAACCTTTCGTAATTTTGTGACTGTAAGAATTCTCATTGGAAATATTTCATCCAGTAATTGGTTATTAGTGAATAAAAGATCTAATTGGTAGATAAATCATTTACCTTTTTTGCTCTTCAATTTATATCAATAAAATGTTAAACCAACATTCAGTGTCATAATTATAGCTCACTTGCGACTCAATGATTTTAATTGTTGGCAAATAATTACATCAACATTGCTCTCGTTCTTTTTAGTACTTTGTACTTCAAAAGAGTTCATCGTACCGATTAATGAGTTATGAAAATTGTTGTGATTATCAGAATTAGGTCCCGAGAGTGGGATTTTCAATTTTCTAGCCTTTAAATTTAATATTAGAAATTTAATTGAAACACTTTGTCCGATATAGATTATTTATAGAGAGAATAATATGTCCATGTAGTTTTTATCTATTTATATATCCATGTAATATATAATTATTTTGTATATTTATGTAGTTTATATCTAGTATACATATCCATGTAGTTTATATTTTGTTTGTATATCCATGTAGTTTATATTAAGTTATTATATCCATGTTGTTTATATCTAGTTCTTATATCCATGTAGTTTATATTTACTTTATATATCCATGTAGTTTTTATTTAGTTTATATATCCATGTAGTTTTTATTTAGTTTATATATCCATGTAGTTTATATTTAGTTTATATATCCATGTAGTTTATATTTAGTTTATATATCCATGTAGTTTATATTTAGTTTATATATCCATGTAGTTTATATTTAGTTTATATATCCATGTAGTTTATATTTAGTTTATATGTATATCAATGTAGTTTATGTTTAGTTTTTATATCAATGAGGTTTGTATTTAGTTTTTATATCCATGAAGTTTATATTCAGTTTATATATCAATAAAAAAAATACATGAGGTTTATATATATATGTAGTTTATATTTTGCTTATATATCCATATAGTTTATATTTAGTTTATATACCCATGTAGTTTATATTTAGAAAATGAAAATAAAATGACCGAGGTATAAAAATTAATTCCAGCAGTCAAAGAGAAAATCTACCCTTATCATTTATATTTTATAGAGTAAAGGGTCTATCTACTATACAAAACTCGCTACTTAACAATAATCACAATTTTACAAACCATTTGTGCTATGTAATGATATAAATAAATACATTTAAATAAATAGAGCAAATCGAAATTATAATTATCTCTGTATGTAAACATTTTAACATGCTTAATTCATTGGGTCGTACAATGGTTCTAGGTCAATTCGCCGAAAACACATTCGCCGAAAACATATTTGCCGAAGACACATTCACCGCACGACATATTCGCTGAACGACACATTCGCCGAAAATAGGACAATTTGTTTAGCAGACTAAGGTTTGCTACAAAAATTTAAGTTTATTGAAAATTCTGTCTTTATAATGATTTTTTAAAATTGAACAAATTTTTTATTAACTATAAATTAAACGGTAATTAATTGTCTGGTTTTAATGCCTTATAAATGCTTGTTCTTAGTCCCATTATAAAAGTTTCTAAATAAATTTAGTAGTATTTATTAAATAATTTATATTTAATCCATTTATTTTAACATAAACTTTCTATTTTTTAAAGAGAGTTGCTGAACAAAATTGATTTTGATTTCCTTTTCGTAATCAAATACATTTCTTCATATTGTCAATATTTTATAAAAGGAATAGTTATATGAATATTCTTAAAACTTAGAAATAAATCTGTTTTAACAGTACCTTCAATAGATGTTGAAAAATACGAATTTAAAGTTGGTAGAATTTTTTGTCGGTCACCCTGTATAGTGAAATCTTCACGAGCGACTCACAGTAGCAGACTGATTCTACAATGTAAATAGAAGGATAAAAATAAAGTGAGACTAACACAAGCAAAATTCTTTTTCTTCTGTAACTGATAATTGTACACAGAAAATAGGTTTAACATAGAATTAATAAACTGTCACAAATAATGCAGCAATAACATTATATGAGTTAATTAAGTTAACGTAAATACCATACAGTGTAACCAATAATTATGTAGAATATTGTAAAGTAATTTATACACTTATATGTAAGTTCATCTGTATGTAATTTCATCTGGATTTATGAGATAAATTTGTTTACCTTTTTAAATAATCAAATTTTTTCCGGCGAATGTGTCGTGCGGCGAATGTGTTCTTAGCAGAAGTGTACCGTTTGATGAGAGATGTGTAGGTAGATCAAAGGAGTGATTAAAAGCAAATAAATTGGTTTGTAACATACTTTAGCTGTTTAATATTGTGAAAACAATTAGTTTACATCCACGATTAATGAAACTGAAAATAAAATTTTATACATGAAGAAATTATTTCAAATTGTATAACACGGGTTGTATCTAATTATTTGGATGCCAACTTATGAAACTTATAAAGTTTTATTAGTTTTATGTGTGTATGATAATATAAATATATTATTAATTGTGATTTCAGCGACGCACATTACACACAGAGAAAGGATTAGTTGAATCAAATCATATATGATTTGTTTTGACTAAATTTTATGGTTTATCTGTGCGGCTACCTACGTGGTGAGTTACAGGTACTATTTAAAATGAGTTAAATTAACGTTGGTTAAAACAACACATATGTGAGTTGATTATTTTTAATTCCCGATGGTTACAACAACTATCTGTGATAGTCAAAACTACTCGTGATGGTTGAACCAATTATATGTAATGGTTAAAACAAATACAGAACAAGGTTACATCAACTACTTGTGTATATTTCTCCAATCACTCCTATGTGTTATACCAACTACACGTGTAGGTTATACCAACCACTCGTGAAGGTTATACCAACCACTCTTGTAGGTTATACCAACCACTCTTGTAGGTTACACCTACCACTCGTGTAGGTTATACCAACTACTCGTGCAGGTTATACCAACTACTCGTGTAGGTAACATTAACTACTCGTGTAAGTTATATCAACTACTCGTGTAGGTTATATCAACAACTCGTGTAGGTTATATCAACTACTCGTGTAGGTTATATCAACTACTCGTGTTGGTTATATCAACTACTCGTGTTGGTTATATCAACTACTCGTGTAGGTTATATCAACATCTCGTGTTGGTTATATCAACTACTAGTAAACTAAGTAAATGTATATCAACTATTAGTTTAGGTTGAAATATCGGTCCAGTTAGCGGAAGCCAAACTATTTACATGACTTTTCCAGTCACTATATTTACTCTACCAAATTATAATCTCGAGTTAGATCCTGGTATCAATTAGATTAGACTATTTATTGTCTAGGACCAAATCTAACATGTTTATTTATTTTCTACTTTTGCTTCTGTGATATGCATACTATTTTGATTTAAAAAAATAATTGATCACCTAGACCTATCCTTGCTTTTTGAAATGTTTTCGATCCGATGAATTGATATATGGCTATTAGTTTTAAATTAATAGATTAGATTGAATAAGTAACTTCATCCGGTCAGTTTATAAATAAGTAGTTAGATGACGTAAATAACTTTACGTAGTGATAAATAGGTAGGCTAGATGAATTAATTAACCAGGCTACATTACAAAAGTTGATAGAATAAATCTTTGATATGCTGCAATTATACTAAAACTTAATGATTTATAATAAAGCCTTTATCTTCTAAACCATATTTTAGTGCAATTATTCATCTTAATCATAGGCACTGATATAGAAATATGTTAATAGAATTACCAAGGTCAAATTGAAAACGAAATATAAACATTAAAGTTTTAGATTTATTATTTAGAAGTACTATTTGAATCCTCGTCACTGTCTTTCACGACTAAAGGTTGCCAATTACTGAAATAAGAGATTCGTATATTAATATATATATAATAGAAATTTATAGTATCGTTTATATACATTATCAATAACATCACCATTCACGAACTCTTTTTCCTTATGTAATGAGATGGCAACAGCTTCGATATTCTTTTCTTGTCTGGAATCCCTAAAAGCATATGAAAAAGTAGGAGCTAATCATATTGCAAATACACATTTAAAAATTATCTAATATTTTCAAATACCTACTTCAGAAAAGTAGGTATTTCAGAAAATATAGAAAACCTTATAAATAAAGAAATGAAGAGAATTATTAACTGAGAATTGTTTCATATAGGTTAAACTAATTATAAATCTTCAGATGCAGTATAAATTTAGCTTTAATAAATGCAATGGATTCTCCTGGCTAATCCTCATCATAATACACTCTTAACTTAGACTTTAATTAAATACCAGAAAAGTATAATATATCAAAAGGCTCACCTCTGGTTGGAGTTCTCCCTGCTAAATCCCTGGACGGTGTTTTCCTCCGACTACCTCCCAGGATGGAGTTCTCCCGGTCATAGAAAACTAGGGTCAAGTAGGTAAATTGTGGCACTTTTACTAACTGCGGCCTCTTATCTCAGAAACTTTAATAACAATCATGGCTTCAAGGCACTCGTGAAAAAAATAGAACCTATCATAAATTGAGCTTATTATGATATTCAGCAATTCTATATATAGCTAAACTAATTTCAGAATGATTTTGAGACTCTCTTAATAGGGCCTCAATTCAGAAATTAAAGAACCGAATTTACCTGTGTAACCATACCTATAGGTACACTAACTAGTTTTAAAATATATTTTAGATTATCAGAACACTTTACTTAAGATACTAGAATAAGTTCCGAAATATCGGACAGTTCCACATTTTCGGTCGCCTAAGAAAAACTATATAAAATAATTAATCAACTTTTATTTTAATTAGCTATTAGGTAGCTATATATACAGTATACTTTATTTCATGTGACCGAAAATTTGAAATCGCATGATAATTTGATATGATGCTTAAATAAGTTAACATATATTAATCTAGGAAATTAGTTTTGAGTAATCAAAATTTAGTATTATGTAGTAATCAAAATTTATTATTATGAAAAGTAATATACTGATAATCAGCTCTTCAAGTAACTACCTAGCCGCTAGACTATCAATCCCCAAATTTTTAGAATATTTAGGCAGACATTTATCAATTAATTTATGGAATTAATAATCGATCGGCAGCGATAATAATGTTTAGTGCATATAACGCTATTGTTTGCACTTGAACTAAAATGGTATTGATGAGCGTTCACATTCAACACGTAACACACTTAAAACAAGATTTGAACCGTAAAGTGTCAACCAATTAATTGGCTTTGAGGAAAGCATAAGTTGCCACATACTCATTTGATTTAACTCGCACCTAAACTTAAATTAAGTAGCACCAACTTTCATAGTAAGTTAATTTATACACCAGATACATAGGATTAACAGACTTTGTGGGTTACTTTATCGCACTATGTCATAGTTGTTTTAACTCACACCTAAACATACAAAAAAGTAGCGACAACTCTCATAGGAAGTTAATTCATACACTGCAGAATACATTGGATTAACAGTCTTTGTGGGTTACTATAACACACTATTTCATAGTTGATTTAACTCGCACCTTAACTTTAAAAAAGTAGCGTCAACTCTCATAGTAAGTTAATTCATACACCAGATACATTGAATTAACAATCTTTGTGAGTTACTTCAACACACTATGTCATAGTTGTTTTAATATATGTTCAAAACTCCCAAAATGTAAATCTAACTCTCATAGTAAGTTGATTCAATCCATAAAATGATTTGAATTAACTATGTTTGGTGACACACCACGTCATAGTTGTTTTGACACATGTGAAAACATGAATGTAGTCCAACTAACTCACGTAATAAATTGATTCAAAGCCAAAAAATTGTTGACCCATTAAATATGAGTAAACTTTCTTCTCTGTGTACTTTCAGGAAACAATTTCTTATGCAAAATATGGAATTATACTACGATATGCTTTTTAAGACATTGTATCATTTCATATAATTAATTTAGTAGACTTAATATAATGTAAAAGTCTTACTTATGTACAATGGAAAATATGAAAGGAGATCTGTGAAAAGATTTCATTTTACACATCTTTAATTAATTTTTATGTAACAAAATTGTTGTAATAATAAATAACTAACTATTATTAAACTATTACTAACTATTACTAACTATTACTTTAACTATTACTAACTATTATTAACTATTATTAACTATTACTAACTATTACTAACTATTATTAACTATTACTAACTATTACTAACTATTATTAATTATTATTAACTATTACTAACTATTACTAACTATTACAAACTATTATTAACTATTACTAACTATTACAAACTATTATTAACAATTACTAACTATTATTAACTATTACTAACTATTACTAACTATTACTAACTATTACTAACTATTACTAACTATTACTAACAATTACTAACTATTATTAACTATTACTAACTATTACTAACTATTACTAACTATTACTAACTATTACTAACTATTATTAACTATTACTAACTATTACTAACTATTATTAACAATTACTAACTATTATTAACTATTACTAACTATTACTAACTATTACTAACTATTACTAACTATTACTAACTATTATTAACTATTACTAACTATTACTAACTATTATTAACTATTACTAACTATTACAAACTATTATTAACAATTACTAACTATTATTAACTATTACTAACTATTACTAACTATTACTAACTATTACTAACTATTACTAACTATTACTAACTATTACTAACTATTACTAACTATTATTAACTATTACTAACTATTACTAACTATTATTAACTATTACTAACTATTACTAACTATTACTAACTATTACTAACTATTACTAACTATTATTAACTATTACTAACTATTACTAACTATTACTAACTATTACTAACTATTACTAACTATTATTAACTATTACTAACTATTACTAACTATTACTAACTATTACTAACTATTATTAACTATTACTAACTATTATTAACTATTACTAACTATTACTAACTATTACTAACTATTACTAACTATTACTAACTATTATTAACTATTACTAACTATTACTAACTATTACTAACTATTACTAACTATTACTAACTATTACTAACTATTACCAAATATTATTAACCATTTCTCAAGATATAGAGAATTAATTTACTCCTGTTTGTGGTCTAGTAATAATTAAGCATTAATTTATTCATTAGTTTGTAACAACAAACAAAACAATGAGGATGAATTTGAATATTGCGTAATATTTTAATTTATTCTTATAAATTTAATTACTGTATCATTCAAAGGAGAAATTTTAAAATGAAATTTAAACAATATTGGAAATACACTTCCCACGCAACTGATCTCAACTCTTCACTGTGTTTTTATTTACAACTATTGGTGGTTGTTTTAACCCTTCACTATGCACTTTACTTACAACTATTGGTGGTTGTTTTAACTCTTCACTGTGCACTTTATTTACAACTATTGGTAGTTGATTTAACCCTTAACTGTGCACTTTACTTACAACTATTGGTGGTTGTTTTAACCCTTAACTGTGCACTTTACTTACAACTATAGGTGGTTGTTTTCCGAAATGCTGCTACAAGTAATTCATGAAATTTAAACATTTGAGTTCAGATTCCAAATTCAGACTAAAAATATTGTTAACTTCAATACGAATAAATATATTACAAGTGAGGTTTATTATTTTTTATATCATAACACATTTCTGTGATGATAGCAATATATATTTTACAGTACTCATTTCTTTTATTGTTCACTGTAGACACTCCCACGCATCTCGTCTTGAGATCTAAATATACACTCAGTTACGTTTCACAATGCGTTGTTCTTTCTTTCCATCATTTTCAGTATTTCTGTTCAAATTGCATAATAGGCTTTCAGAACAGGTAGCCACGTATTGTTCTATAATCGTCATTCGAGAGAGTTTTAAAAAGAGGAAAAAACAAGCGCGTTAAAATAAAAGCCTTCCATCTAGACTTTGATGGACTCATCGAAAGTTTCAAAGATGATATAAAACTAAGAAAATTAGTGAGAGTGTACTGAATTATATAAATAATTGAAAGTTTTAAATTTCTTTACTTAAAGTTTGATATAATTAACGTAATACAATATTATGTAATTACTTTAAACAGATATTATATTAATGTTCTTCATCAAAACAGTTCATTCCTAGTGGAATATTATTTGTATTGACGGTGAATAAATATTGTATGAAGGTTTTTAACTTTAAGAGGTCATTCCTTGTGGAACATTATTTGTATTGACTGTATATATATATTGTATGAATGTTTTTCACCGTAAAAGTTCATCATTATAGTGGAATATTATTCGTATCTTCTTACAGAGATGAATCACTTTGCTTTTTAAAACTTCTATCAATGAAATAAATATAAACATATTAAAAGTTGTTCCGTTACACATATACTATTTTAAAATATCTATATCGCTGAATTCATACAATTTAGTTTATTAAATTCAATTCGGTCTAACAAATGAAGCTAAGTCTTTGCATTTCCATTTTCTCTTGTTACATAATTCTTCATTTCTATTCCAAATACTCAACTCTGAACAACATTTCGACAGCTCAATTGCTAGTTCCACCTCAACAAACCATGTTGTTTCATCGCACAGGAATATTCCCACAGGAATACCTACTGAGAACACAGAGAGCATTCTGGAGACCAGCCTTCAACTCGGCACATTTCGAGTAATGGACATTTATCTCACACAATATATTATTCTAACATGGGGATGATAAATTATTGCAACCTTTGTAAATATACAATATCAGTTAAGATGGAAACAGATGTCAGTTTTATTTTTCGTATTCAGAACTAATGACAAGATATTTTCCCTTCAATAAATACAGAAATCGTGAAATATTGCATGTTATAGTGTATTTCCTGTTATAAATAACGGGTTCTCAATAGTAGTATTACTGGTGTCAATTAATTTTCCAGATATCTTCCCGTTTCTTCATATTTGGTCATTTATAAATTAATATCTTTTCTTTCAAAACCTGCATTGTTTACATTTCTTTTCAAAATTATATTTCTACAATATTCTATATTCAAAGCACATGTATAAATAGTATATAAAAATAAGAATTAAAACATCATATCAATATATTCCCGTTCGTATCATGACTACATTCTTCATTTTTTCTATATAATTCCTGAAAGTATAAATCATAGAGTAATAATATTATATACTAGAGAGAGAGCTGGTTGTGCAGAGGCTGCAGGACGCTTAAAAACTTATTTTGTTTCAGTCATAGAGTTATGATAAACTACTCTAGAGAGAGGAAGTGTTGCAGCGATTGGAAGACGCCAAGGAAGACGGTGTGAAACCTTATTTTGTTTCAGTTATATCATTACTCCATTAAACTGACGCCAGATTGCCAGTCACGTGAAGACAAAATAAGGATTTGAGCGTCCCGCAAGACGCGATATTATGTTGGCCTCTGACCCACCACTTGGTATAAATATATATATATATATATATATAATATACACAACGTTCTATATTATATAGAGAGATAATAAATACTATGGTTATTTCCTGTTATTTATTTCATTGCATAGAATATCTTTCACAACAGAGTTCCACTACAGAAAGTTAAGACAAAACAATTTGCAGAACTACTGTAACTTGTTATTTTGCTTCTGCCGCTTCATTGACTTCACGTCAGAGTCAATGCAACTCCACTTCATAATAACATCAATGAAGGGGGGATATTGTGAAACAGACTTCATTAAATGAAGTATTTGTAAGGAAAGGACTTCAAAGTATATATCCATATCTTCATTACATTAAAATTATTTTTAATTGTAAATCTATAATTTGAATTGTAAATCTGTATTTTCATTTGCATATCTATATTTTAAATATAGATTATTTTATTCCACTGAAGTTATTCCCTAGTATATTTCCCATAATGTTGAATTTATATTCAATTTATTACCATAATAGCCTTTGCATTTTTACAAATAGTTTTTATCATTCCTATCTAGAGTGTAAATGCTTTTCAGACTGACATTTTCCAGTACAATAATTTTTATTTAGTTTCATTGAATGATTTCAATTACAATGCTCTGTTAATAAAAACAAACTAATTACCGAACTGTTCCATATTTTCGGTCATGAAAGAAAAACAATGTAATAAAAAATATTTAATTCAATTTTAATTATTATACATTTTTTCAGATATGATCAAAAATGAAGGGTCGTCCAATAACTCGTAACTTACCCTATCCTTTCTTTTATCATCAACAGTATCAGTTGTTATGCAGAGAATTACTCTTGTTATTGCTGTTATGCAGAGAATTACTCTTGTTATTGTTGTTATGCAGAAAATTAAGCTAGTTATTGCTGTTATGCAGAGAATTAAACTTGTTATTGTTGTTATGCAGATAATTACACTTGTTATTGCTGTCTTGGAGAATAAAGTGTTAAATTCAATGATTTTCATTTAAAAAGATATACAGTAGAACTCCTCCATAGTGGATTCCTCTATATTAAACTCCTCTATAGTGAAAATTGAATTCTGAGTAAGAGAACTACCTCGTACAGTGAATAAATTTCTTTCAATCTGTCACGAATAGCATCAGTTTTTAAACTAAAGGAAATTTCTCCACTAAACGGGGTAGTTTTCTTATTCATGACAGTACATTCACTATAGAAGAGTTCACTATAGAGTAGTTCTACTATATATATATATAATTATTACTGCCTGTAACGGGCGTAAATTAAATGTCATTATAATAAATAGTATCAAGGACTCAATATACATTCGATACATTGGAATATTCATTATTTTGATGCATTGGAACCATTCATGCCGCATATTCACCGCCAGAGATTACCAAAAAACAACTTCCGGGATAATATCCGGGCATTGAATCTCATCCGCTTCTGAATTACTTCGCTGATGTTTCGCTCTGATATTTCGTATATTTATTTAAGGTTTAGAGATTGTGTTAATGTTTACCAAATGGATTAGACTGATAAATTGTAGTGAAATGATTTATAATGGGATAAATATGTAAAAAAATTACAATAAATATTTTAGGTTATATATAATAATAAATATAAAATTTATTTATTGGGAAATAATCGCTTCTTCTTCGAGAATTACTTTATAGATGGCCAGTCAATTGATCCCCGTACCATTTGAATTTCAATCAATTGATCCCTGGTCATATGATTCAAAGTCATATCCCGCGCAAAAAATGGATATTCGCAAAACATTCTCGGAATATTCTCAAGGAATATTCCATGATGATCATTTTTCGATATTCAGGGAATGCAATTTTTTGACACTTTTATGGAATAATCCCATAAATCACAAAGGAAAATCTAGGGAATCACAGAGAGGAATCTCAATGGAATAATAAAGGAATACCAATGGAATAAGACATCTAAAGTGAGAGGGAATATTGAAGGAATACCTATGGAATAAGAGATCTAAATGAGGAGGGAATATTGAAGGAATGCATATGGAATAGGACAACTAATGGAAGAGGGAATATTGAAAGAATACCTATGGAATAAGACATCTAAAGGATGAGGGAATATTGAAGGAATACATATGGAATAGGACATTTAAAGAAAGAGGGAATATTGAAGGAATACCTATGGAATAATTAAGACAACTAAAGGAAGAGGGAATTTTGAAGGAATACATATGGAAGAGGACATCTAAAGGAAGAGGGAATATTGAAGGAAAACCTATGGAATAAGACAACTAAAGGATGAGGGAATATTGAAGCAATACCTATGGAATAAGACAACTAAATGAGGAGGGCATATTGAAGGAATACATATGGAATAAAACATCTAAACTAAGAGGGAATTTTGAAGGATTACCTATGGAATAAGACATCTAAAGGAAGAGGGAATATTGAAGAAGTACCAATGAAATAAGACATCCAAAGGAAGAAGGATCACTGGCCATGTATCACTATTCACTTGACTGCATAACTCAATTGTCACATAGCTATACACCAAGAAGTTTAACTTGAACAAATAACTGTATAAAAAATCTACGAATATTAACACGTAAATTACAGGACACATTACTTACATCTAGGCATTTCCACAATTGTCCCTTTGTATTTGGATTAAATGAAAGAAACTAAACATACGTCAATCATTTTATTAAAATATCACATAGTGTTTATATGTTGTTGAGGTTCTATTTATGTTCTATAAGCTCTCAGTAATTTTCACTAGATATTTCTTATTTATTCTATACCGCTATGGTTGTACTTTTCAATTGCAAAATTTTCAATTTTTAGTTAAGAAAGGCCCACAGGTTTCATTTACTATCACCTCCTCATTTTCCTCTTCCATCTGTTAATGCAGTCAACGCTCAACAGTGCTTTCGTCTCTTTTTGCGAAATTATTGTCCATTACAATCGATTGGTGGTAGTGTAATTTGCTATGAGCTACTTTCCTGTGTGACAACTAGTACAAAGTCTTTTGTATTTGGTTCTTTACTTCAACCTGGACCAAATTTATACAATCGAGCACTCAATTTTGACATTATTCTTAAATTCCTTCATATTCTCGACTATGAAGTGAATCTAGTGGTGTCAGCGCAGCTATAGTTTCAGTGCACGCACTTCATACTAGGGTCACGCAGGTAAATTGCAGCCCTTTGATTTTCAATTGCGACCCTCTGAAGTGTCTCTAAAACATTCTGAACCGAAATTACATTAAAATGTTGCATAGCTATCAAAATAAGCACAGTACACGCTATAATTTATTACTTTATGTTTATAACGTGCGTTTTGATGCTATGATGTTTCTGTTGTCAGTTAGTTAGTGGGCCGCAATTTACCTGCTTGACCCTATATAGTTCACACAACGAAATTAAGAGGACATGTCTCCAGATTTGTAACTTCTTAGTAAACCATATTACCAGAAACTGTGACAGAGGTACCTAAAAAGAAATAAAATAATTAATTATCATCTATCAATAATCTGTATTCAATAAGTTAATCCATAAATTAAATAAAAAACCTAAGTGATTCATTCAAATTTTAAAAGATGAAAAAGTAGATAGTAAAGGGAATACAAACTTAGATAAGGAAAAAGGTTTTGAGAAACCATTTGGGTCAAAGAAGTAAAAAAAAATCAAATTAAAGTAAAACAAGAAAGGGCTCATGAACGAAGGAAAGCTACTATGAACATTATTAACACTGAAAATCATTATTGACACTTTCAAAATTTTATTATTTAACTCTAAGCAGTTTAAGGACAGGTCACTGAAGAAATAATTCTATGAAATTTTATATTTCACTTACAGAGGCTAGAGAATATATATTGTTTGACCTAGGTTATAGCTAAATATTAATAAACATTTCGTAATATAAATTAACATAGTGAACCCATTTACAAATAAAGTATAAACTGAGTATATATGAATAGAAATAGGCCTACAAACTAAAATAGTACCATAAGTAGGGTCATGCAGGTAAATTGCAGCATTTTAATTTTTAATTGCATTTTAATTCTGAACCAAAATTCTATTAATATGTTGCATAGCTATCAAATGGAGCGCAGTGCAAGCTATAATATATAAGCCGCAGATAGTAAGTGTGCAGCAATTTACCTGCTTGACCCTACTCTTATTCCGTTATCACCAGATATCAATACTTAACTTTAAACCAAATTTTAAAATTGTTGAGTGATAACTGCTGTTGATAAAATATGAAACAATGGTGAACATTCGTTAAGCACTTACAATCACAATACTTACCTCTTTTTCCTTGAATTGACACTAATTTAACTACTATCTATTATAGCCCGTCTATTACGTCTGAACTGCAGTGCTGCAAGGCAAAAACTAAATTGGATAAAAAATATTTTGGCTACCTGATTCGCAACTTTTAGTAGTTTCGCATTTCATACAAACGAAATAAGATACTTTTGTAGGTACTACTAATTTCTAATAGGGAGCCAGCATTAAATTTACTGATCCGAAATTCTATTCATTTAGAGCGATATTTTTAATTCAATTGGTGGCTTAGTATCTGCTTTAGAACAAAATGCCATATCGATGGCGTTTTGAAATACAAGAGACTGGAAGAAGCAACCAGAAAGGAAAGTGAATTTTAGAAGAAGTCTCATTATGAGTCGGTGACAATGCTCATGGATGCAGAAAAGCTCTATGAAGGAGTTTTATATGAATGGAAGCACATAACTAACACAGAAATCTAACACCTCATAGTTGAAGAGCTTTAACTCTTGCTCTACCCTCTAAAACTACAAGTAGCGTTACAAATTATATAGATGATAAAAATTAGAAGGGAACATATGAAATCCAAATTAATACAGTTCATCTCACAAACTCACGTTTCTTAGTTTTCAAATTAGACAACCAAATTCTAAGGAAATAGAAAAAATCATCGTTCGATTCCATTGACATTCCTTTGTTGTTTGAAATGCATACTTTAAATTTCCCATCTTCCAGGAACATTCCTTCATATTACCCAATGGGATATATTCCTAATCAAAAATATTGAAATAGTTCCAGGGATATTCAGAAGTATTTCTTAGGAAGTAAAATTTTTCATTCGATTCCTGTTACATTCCGTCATTGTTTCACTAAGAATACTGTAGATCCCAAATGTTCCAGAGATACTCCTTCGTTTTATTTTTGCGAATACTATTATACGTAACTAGCTTGATAATTCTTGGGATATTTATGGGATATTCAGAATGGAATACTATCAAGAATATATATTCCAAGAATATTCCAATTTGTTTCGTATGGAATACTATAGAAATATGATATTCCCTGAATATCCTAGGATGATATCTGACCGAATACTGTAACTCTTTAATATTCCTGGAATATTCCCTCGTATAAGAATTTGAATACTATCCAATATTATTGTTACAGGAATATCCCTTCATCATCAAACTGTGAGTGTAGACTAGGAGGGAATATTGTAGATATTAAGGGAATATCCCAGGCATAAAACATTCTTGCCCGGGATTCTATTTTGCTAATATATTTACATAACATACAAAGTTACATGTATTTAATTCAATTTTAGGTAATTTGGATGGCAGTTTTCCATTAAGCCATTTACATTTTGATTTATGCAGGTGGAATAGAATTAAAATCGACTTATGGTAAATATTGTACGTCTATTACTCACCATAAAATTATTTTTAATCAATCCCACTTGCATGATGATAATGTTTGCAATATATAGTTGCGGCGAAAACAGCTTAACTGAAAACTACGAACCAAATTTCCAAGGTAACTCCTCAATAATTCATATAGGAATTTTCTATGTCGGAAGAAATATTACGAGCCTAGTCCACATTTATTTTACTTGTCATACGTGTGAATTGAAATAAGAACGAGATATTTCTGAACATTTCATTTTGCCATTCAATATTTTTACAAAAATAAAGTTGATAGAAATTTATTTTCTAATTATTTGAACATATATGATTAAATTTCTTGTTAACTGGTTTTACTTTCATTGCTTAGTTTTTTCAATTAATTAACTAAAATGTTCATATTTTAATTATATTTTATGTAATTAATAAATTATCCGATGAATATATAAATACTAAAATATGACTGGGAATCAAATGACCAGGGATCAATATTGACCGGGCATCAAATGACCGGTAATCAATTATTGACCTACACCCTACTTTATGTTATACGTATAATAATTTATAGGAATATTTTGTAAAAAATGTATACTATTTTAATTAAACCATTAAACCTGTAATTAATTTGTATATCTTCAATCAGGTGTATTTTTTCGTCAAATTAAGAAAATTAAAATATTGCTAATTGCATTACCAATATAGAAAGGGCACTAGGATTTTTCCCCGCCGGACTATTCCCCGCTGGATCATTCCCCGCCGGACTTTTCCCCGCTGGATCATTCCCCGCCGGACTTCTATCCGCCACGACTATTCCCCGCCGGACTTTTCTCCGCCTGGACTATTCTCCGCCGGACTTTTCCCGGCCGAATAATATAATAATATTTTGGGCAATCAAATAATAATTTTGATAAAGCAAACCATTTATCAATAGAAACACATTTTATTGACAGACTTACACAATAATACAGTCTTATTTTTAGCTTTGATTTCCGTTTGTGTCGATATTGGTCGTTTATATTTTAACGACTGTCCCAAGCAACCATGACACATTGTGGCAACATGGGCACTAGATGGTTAGATGGGCAAGAGATGGCAGATTGAAAAGTAGCCTAGAAATTACATGGGGATAATGTGGTTTTCCATTCTCATGGGATGTTACCTTGTGAGAAGGTTGGTTCAATGTGGCGAATCCATCCCATTGAATTGTCATATTGGCCCAACCTGATTGCTGTATAGCCTATCAACATTATATGACGGAAGCTTTATTAACATATTGGAAAGACCATTTCCTGGAATAGGAAGGATTCAATCAATCGCAATTTATAAAATGTCTTCAAATTAACATTAAATTATCAATCTTTCAGCAAAAATATTTTTTTAATACTAAGTTTAAGTGACTAGACGAAGATGATCACAGGAACGATAAAGAGTTAAAGTTTTAGTTTCAAGGTTTAAAATTTATAGTTTTTAATTAACACAATTTTAATATAAAATATAGGTAAATAAGCTATATGAATGTGTAAAATGGTGACTAAGGGTGAGTGGCACTGAGTGATTTTACAGCGTGGTTGCCAGATGCTAGTTTCTATGAAGCTTGTCTATTTTTTTAATTAGCTACTGTTAGCTAATTGTGACCATCTTAATACATTTTGAAAATATTTATTTAATAAATTACGAATAGAGGATAATATGCAATCCTAAACTGAACAGGTGAACATATTTGTTTCCGGTATGAGCCTGCTTTGTATTTTCGGTTATACATACATAGTGAAATTTTAAAATTCAAGTAGTTTGTCAGTGTTTTTCGTTGGAGGAGGTATTAGTTTTTAATTCCCTTAATTAATTAAGAAAATTCTTCAAAACTGCACTCTGCGGCCTATTTAAAGTTATAAAATGGTGAGTTGAAGTTTTTAAAATATACTTATAGATATTTTAAAGTTATTTTATATAGTGTATTCGATATAGTTATTGCCTGCTTCTATAGGTGCAGTACCTAATTAGGTACCGAGCTGAATAATATTTTCTTCAACCTAAGGCTAAATATATGTACCTAGGGTAATTTTCGAGTTATTAATAATTTATCTTACAGTGTCACTTTTTCTCGATCATTATAGAAATAAAGTACTACAGCAACTTGAAGATTAAATGATAATAATTTTTCAAACTTGATCGAAAACGTGAAAACGTCCGATAACTCGGAACTTACCATGAAATATTAATTTAAAAAACTCTTTAAATATAATAATTTAAATTTGAAATGCTATTCGATTTCTGAAAGTATATAATTCCACTATCTAGGTATGTGGGCACCTATTATTTAATTTAAAAATAGTTACAGAGATAACCTGTTAGTTACAACAAATTTGGATACACGTACTTTTGTTCATTTCTGATAATTACAAAATTTGCTTGCAAATATAGTAAATATTTAAATATAGGTAATTAATATAACTGAAATAAATGCAGCTACGGAACTCTGCAAGTGATATTGAGAATTGATTAAGTAATTAATATTTTCTTTTTCAGGGTAGAGCCATCGCCATAAGAAAAGCTTCAAATTTTGAGAGGTAGTTAAGGCAGTTACTGCAATAACGGAAGGAGAGATAGGCACAACAGAATGTGGACCTACCCATAGCCAAGGATGTAAATTATTAGACCTCTCACTGAATAATTGTATGCTTGTTTTTTTTAGCTATGTAATTCGATTGAGTCGATTTCCATAGATAATATAATAAGTTTTGTTTAAATCTCAGAGTTATAGGTAGTCAGCTTTTTATTATAGTCTTGTTAGTTGTAATATCATATATAACTATTCTATACTATATTATAATAACTCTTTATACTTATGATACAAAGCTAGATGTAATGTTTAATGTTACTGTTGAATCACCTTTTTAATGGATAGGTTTTGTAAGTTAGTTCTACTCTTCTGTTGTAACGATCTACGAATAAATAAATGGAAATCTTGAAGATGATTTTTATTTGTCTTACTCATTATGATATTCATTTTATTAATAACAATGCTCTATTATTAATCTATTCATGGCTTCAAAAGAAATTTATTAAACCTTATGATTTATTTATTGTGACCAGATGGGTCCAATATGGTAGTGCCATATTTAGCACATGGAAACCACCTAGTACCAAAGTAATATCAATATTGGTTGCCAGTGCTTTTTCGACCCTGGCCCCATCATCCTCAGCATCATCTTGGGCCAAGATGGTTTCAACATTAGTAGCCCATGCTGTCACTACGTTGGCCCATTTTGCAAATAACCACACAGTACCAATATGATATGTCATCAGATTACGGGCTTGAATGGCACCTAGTGCATACACTGGCCCCATTAACTGTGGTTGCTTGGGGTACCTTCGTTAATTTGCATAGAATTAAGATATGATACAAAAGCTCAAACAATATGGCAATTCTAATGGATTGCAAAATGTAGCAATTTAGTCTAAAAATCTACGATTAATTCAGGTTATTTCTGCTCTAAAGTTATACATATCGCAAATTTATTATTTTCTTTTCCAGTTATTATTGAAAATATTAATCTATTTACTTATAGTTCAAATATATACTTTTCCAGAAGTATATATTTAATTGTAGTTTATTAATTTGACAATTAATAAAATAGACTACAGAATTAATAATCCTACTATACATTTTTTTATTACACTCAATATTGACTTCTTTATATAGCGTCATTTTTTCTATTATGCTTATTTAATATTTATTCCTTTAAGAACTTACAACGTATTAACAATTATTATGAAAATACATTTAAGTTAGAGTGTAGAAATCCTTGAATCAACACTTTTCAAGTAGTCAGATTTGAGGACAATTTAGATATAAAGTCGTACACTTTTTCGAAAAATCTCAAATGAAAACTAATTATCAAAAGAGTAACTACAAAACGGGTTCGGTTCAATGAGTTGGTTAGTGACCAATTTTCATGCAACAAAGTTTAAAAAAATCCAAAAAATTGGTTAGTTGCGATGGCATGCTTTGATTTACAATTTTACGGCAATAGATTTATTGGTCAAAACTATTTCTTTTTTCAAAAAAACGAATTAAAAAATCTTAATATTAAATTGTCTTCCAAGGTTTAAATTAAAAAAATAGGCGGGGAGAAGTCCGGCGGGGAAAAAACTGGCGGGGAAATGTCCGGCGGGGAAATGACCAGGCGGGGAAAAGTCCGGCGGGGAATAGTCCGTTTCCCATAGAAAGTCATAGTAGGGCCATAAAATATTATGTGGAGTACACCCTCTCATTTCCTATGGCCCCAACATAATTATCTGTCACTTACCTCTGCATTTCTCTTATAGTTTAAAAACAAAAACTCTATTCAAATACCAATTAAATTATACCTGCAATCCACTCTAACAAGATCACACATCCAAATCAAGAGTATTTTTGTCTAAAGTTGTCTGCAGTTGCCTAATTGACTCGAACGGAAACGACGGAACTTTTGATTAAAAAGCTAGCGAGTAAAAATATGTCTCTTTTATCTCGAATTAGGTACAAAGTTAGTAAATATAATCGCACTGAGTTAGTTATTTTGATAGACCTGAGATATGACCAGAACCAGAATACAAATTTCAACTGTCATAGTTTGAATTTTTTTTAATGGAATTGAGCACAAGTATAAAATGAAGGAGAATGCTAAAAATAAAGTAAATATTTTCAAAATTTATAAAATTTGACGTTTCCATTCAGTAAGTGAATTATTTTCTAAATATCAATTCTCAAAAAGTACGGGAATACTTTGTTCATATTCTTGTATGAACAACTTGTTCCCGTACCTTTTGTGAATTCATACTATAAAAAAATGATTCATCGTTCACGTACCGATTCGAAACGTCAGATTTTATAAAATATTTTTTACTTTATTTCTAGCCTTCTCCTTCATTTTAAAGTCGATCACAGTTTTTTATTAAATATTGGGTAGAAATGATTTACCAGATTAGAATAACAGATTAAAATTCCAATAGGATAGTGATAATGATAATCTTTATAGAATTTATAAAAGAAATGACACGGTAGTTAGATAAATATCAAATGGAGTACAGAATATTCAAGCCCATAGAACATTAAACTTTTCGGGCAAGAATATTAAAACAATGCATACAATTTTTAACACGGATTTTAATAGTCATATTTTATGACTTTTTCTATAATAATAATCAATTCAAAATATCATTCTGTATATAATTCCCATCCGATAATTGAGTCTTTACCCTAACTTTCTGTTATTGTTGAGTACGAGGAGATAGGAACTTTGTTTTCAATCTTCGAATTATTTTCAATTTGGATTATCCAAGATTTTAGAAACTCTAGAAACATGAGAACAAATGCCCAGGGAGAAAAAGTTTTTAGATAGAGATAAAGGAAAATGATACGGTACAAAGAATATGATACGGTACAAAGAATATAATACGGTACAAAGAATATAATACGGTACAAAGAATATAATACGGTACAAAGAATATGATGCAGTACAAAGAATAGGATGCAGTACAAAGAATATGATGCGGTACAAAGAATATGGTGCAGTACAAAGAATATGATGCAGTACAAAGAATATGATGCAGTACAAAGAACATGATACAGTACAAAGAATATGGTGCAGTACAAAGAATATGATGCAGTACAAAGAATATGATGCAGTACAAAGAACATGATACAGTACAAAGAATATGGTGCAGTACAAAGAATATGATGCAGTACAAAGAATATGATGCAGTACAAAGAATATGATGCGGTACAAAGAATATGATATAGTACAAAGAATACGATACAGTACAAAGAATATGATGCAGTACAAAGAATATGATGCAGAACAAAGAATACGATGCAGTGCAAAGAATATGATGGAGTACAAAGAATACGATGCAGAATAAAGAATATGACGCAGTACAAAGAATATGATGCAGTACAAAGAATATGATGCAGTATAACAATAATTTAAGTTTGTTTATATTATAACTTCTGTAATAGAGTTTAAATTATTTGAAACATAAAAGTACATCAAAAAGAAATCATTTGGTTTATTAAATTGTAGGTATTTGTTTACAATATTTTTGAAAGAGGAATACGGCAATTGAAGTTATTACGGTGTTAGATTGAATTTGTTATAATTATGTGCATTGTGAATAAATGTTTCAATTTTTTTATTAATGTTCTTTGATATAAAAAAAATTCAAAGTTGAGTAGATTAAATGAAAACTATTTGAATTACAAGAATTAGTGTAGAATATTGTCTGTAGTCTTTAAATACTGTTTTTAGTCTAGAAATACTGTTTGCAGTCTATAAATACTGTTTTTAGTCTATAAATACTGTTTGTTGTCTATAAATACTGTTTTTAGTCTAGAAATACTGTTTGTACTCTAGAAATACTGTTTTTAGTCTAGAAATACTGTTTGTAGTCTATAAATACTGTTTTTAGTCTATAAATACTGTTTGTAGTCTATAAATACTGTTTTATGTCATATACTGTTTGTAGTCTATAAATACTGTTTTATGTCATATACTGTTTGTAGTCTATAAATAGTGTTTATTGTCTTGAAATACTGATTGGAGTCTAGAATACTGTTTATTTTCTTGAAATACTGTTTATCGTCTTATACTGTTTGCAGTCTTGAAATAGTGTTCGAAGTATAGAAATATTGTCTATTGTCTAGAAATACTGTTCATAGTCTAGAAATACTGTTTTTAGTCTAGATATACTTTTTGCAGTCTAGAAATACTGTTTGAAGTTTAGAAATACTGTTTATTGTCTTGAAATACTGTTTGTTCAGTCCTTAAACTTATTCTCTTGGGAACTTTCGATTGCAAGAGAAAATAGCTAAAGATGTCGTCTCTTTTTGGTATAAAAACAAAGTCAAGATTGCAAAGATTTGAGTACAAATAAAAGTAAATAGTTCACAATTATTTTGCAATTGTACCTCTTCAATGAACATTAATATATTGATAGGACAGTGGAAAAAGGGGATACAATTTTAAGTTAAAAATGAAGTCAGAGTAATCGGATAGTTTCACATTTTTGAATATGTGAAAAATATTACATTTTTTATATTTTTACTTAAATAACTGGTAAAAAAGTTGTATTTTATTCAAATTACTTGTTCAAAAAATGAATAATATATTTTTGCATATAAATGATCGAAAAAATAGATATTTGACCATACCTAATTAAAAAACTACTTCTTTTATACATTAAATGTTTTATTCAAGTGATGATTATGGGTATCAGACCGATCCCTGATTGTGAATTAATTCACCTTCAATGGAAATTCATTTATTGATAGTATATCTATATGAATTTTCTCTGAAAATAACTTGTTTATATCATTAATTACTGTATCAAAGCTTCCAAAATAAATAAAAAGTTTGACTTAACTTTTATGATTACAATTATACTAAGCTCCTAATTTCGATTCGTACTTTCAACTGTTCTGTTATTGGTGCTATTCATTATTGAAATAACAGACACAGAAGAAAATATGTACTTATTTATCGGGATTATTAAATTACTGATTTAATCTCAATTTCAAAGATCACAGTTTTCTTGATTCTATTATTTTGATCGTTTTCAAAAATATACATTTCCACCCAGTTCTAAAATATGTATCTATAAGCATTATAATTATTGAAGTTTCTTCGTGGAATTACAAATGGTAAAGCATGAACAATCATTACAGATACACCTTTCTTTGACTGTACCTACATCATATAATTTCAAAGCTGAAACATTGCATGCTAAGCGAAATGTTTGAAACATATTTCGTAAAAGATTTGCGTCAGCACAGACAGTTCTAAATCAGCGCAAGATAAGAAGTTCAAATTTCCCAACGAATTATTTCTGACAATTACTTTAGGTAAATGGTGTCAACTGCAAAGATTCGTGTAAGATTTGAAAGCTTTTGCTGTTCTTGCTTTAAATACTGTAAAGCTACAAATCATTTCCAATCAGTTCCATATATTAAAAATCATTAAAATGCAAAAATGAGATCATTTTTAACCCCAATTTATAAATTGAGATTTTTGATGGTAGGGTAAAGTTTGATTTTCTAGATGCGAAACTAAATACATGGAAGAAATTTAAATAAGTTTTTATAAAATCGGATTAAGTTATACCCATTAAAATATAATAATTGTGGAAAAGAACTTTGATAAAGGATTAATTATTTTTTGTGTAATAGTGTATGGTATATTAAGTATTATCTATTGGTAGGTAGTAAATTAGTAATAGAAATAAGTTATCCTTATTTTTCTAATAAAGAATCAACACCTAGATTTCCTTTATTTTTCTAATAAAGATTCAACACCTAGATTTACCTTATTTTTCTAATAAAGAATTTACACCTAGATCTCCCTTATTTTTCTAATAAGGAATCAACACCTAGATTTACCTTATTTTTCTAATAAAGAATCAACACCTAGATTTCTCTCTACAATACCAACACATCAACATTTTGCTGCTAATTCACCACAAAAAAATCCCGTTAAATGAGGCAAGATTCTCGCGGCAGAATTATACTAAGTGACAGTATGTCTGTTATCATTAGCTGTTGTATTACCTTTGAGATATTCTCGGGGAGAAGAAACTGTCAGATTTAATTATAATCTGCTAGAGATCATTAGTATATTCCTTTGTAATAGAATTGGTCTTTATATTACAATTGGCTGCTTAAGCTAAAATCAATTGAATTTTCTTAAATTAATATGAACAAAACCGAAGCGAATTGATGATAAATTTGTCTAAAGAACTGTCCATACCTATAATAAGCAAAGTTGAACTGTGAAATTCATAATGAAAATCACTATTTTTAGTGAAAATTAGCTATGATAATAAGAGCTATAAATATTTTTTCCAGTAATTTATATAAATTAATACAAAAATAATCAAAAGATGCAAAATGTGAAATCAAAAAGTATGATATCATAATTAACATGTAATGGAGTACACCAAGTCTGACTAGATTTAAGTGATTCAAATCATGAGTTCTCAATGTATTCTATAACTCATAGCATGTAAAATGACACAGCAGATTTTCTAAAAGCTTTGAACAATAATTCCTGTCTCGAAGATAATCCTTTGTATCTCCTTGGCCGAAATCTACCCTGAAAATGTGATAGCTTTAACATTCTGAATAGAGTTCACATGAAAATATTTGATGAGGATGGCGTATTGCATCGTTACATGGAAAATAAAATCACGAACTTGGATGTTTCCATTGAAAATGATACCAAACAATGAGCATTCACTGACAAACTTTTTCCTGACAATTTGAACTAGAAGATAACGATGTACTATTCCGAGAAAAGTGTCTCCGCAATTTCCCAAATAACAGTTATTTAATTGCCATTTTTTCAGAATTACATATTTGTCATCGTGTGCCCAGATCAATTGTATAATATCTGCAAACATTATAATAATATTAGTGAATTCTATTTTAAAAAATGTGGAATTAGTAAGCTGTCAAAAAATAATTTCGGATACACTTTCCTTTGGAAATATTTAAAGCTCCATCGAATCTATAAGGGGCTTGCTTAAGAACAGAAATTCAATTTTATTGAAAATAATCTAAAAAAATATCTCATTTGGAAAAAATAAATCTGTAATCCTGTCTATAATTGAAATTATTCAAAATAGGAATAAATATTTTTTAATAATTATCACTTTACATGAATAACTTTACGTGTTCCGCTATATAAAAATATTATTCCATTATTTATATCTTTCACCGCTTGATATTATGAAGTGAGACTTTGAAAATTACTATTGTTTTTTTTTTAATTTTTCAGAGTAAAGTGGATCGCAGTTTTGAAGATTACGTGTAATGGGATATTAACTCTGATATATAGTGCCAGAGACTGATTATATCATCCAATTATGGTGAAATTAAGCAATGGAGACCAGTATAGATTTTTAGCTAATACTTTTATATTTAACTCTCACAGATTTTGAAATCAATTTCTTTGATATATATATATTTGTATCTATAGTTTAATTATAATTATTTTTCCTGAATATTTCTTTATGAATTGATCTATGAGAGAAAGTTATGGTGGGGCCAAGGAAAATTCAACCCCTCTTTATTTTCTATGGCCCCAACATAACTAACTCCATAAGCATTTTTTCTCGAAATAGAGAATCAATGAATATTTCTCTTGTATAACCAAGGGTAAGTTTCGAGTTATCGGAAGCCTTGATATTTTCGATACAATGCAAATAAAGATTATAAAAAGTTATTATTAATATTATTACAATTGGTATCTATTATACGTGTAGTTATCATGGATACCAAAAGAATGGTATAACTGTTGATTAATTAAATAATAATCGAAAATGTGGAGCAGTCCGATAACTCGAAACTTACCCTAGAAACCATATCTTATGTAAACCAAATTAGTAAATTACATTATTGATATTTCTTTCTATAGAACATCAGAAGTCGATTTTAACTTTGTTATGATTGGGAAAAAGTTAAAGAACATGTTTGAACAATTTGCAGTAGTTATATGGAACTTCTCTCTATTCTATCTTTGTTCGATAATAATTTTCTTTGCAGTGTTTATACGACTTTGAAAGTGCTTGTGTAATTGTGTAGTTAAAAGGATTAAGTAACTCTTTTCTGTAGCCATTTTGTTAATAATAATATACACTGAAAAGCAAGTGAAACAACGAAAAGAGTTGTTAAAGAATTAAAGTCATAATTATAGTCGATATTAGGATACTGATGATGACTATGTTATTATTCGAAAGCTTTGAAGAAAAATAGAAGGATAATCGCACTTTATACGTTGTTTCACTTACTCTTCACTTCACATACTAATTAAGATTCCCAGAAGGAAGCCAATAACTCAAATTATACACCGAGTGTGATATTACCATCATTATAATTTGCATGGAAAAATAGCATATGTTGCTAACAAGAAAAGAATAATTTTTGAAATGTTGAAATGATTTATTGGAATCATATATCAAAAGAATATCACAATTAATTATGCTACCAATGATGAAATTTTACTACCAATTAACATTTTTCAATGGAAACTTAATTTTTTTTTGTCAATCATTATTTAATATTTGTTTTTCTTTTACTCGGAATGTTATAATCATAAATTACCCGTGCGCCATTTGGTAAGCATTTGCTTTATATAATAATTTCTTTTAATCAATTAAATACAAATTGCATGTTTAAGCCATGATTTTCTCTCTTCATTAATAAATCGTTGTTTTATATACTCATCACCGAAAAATAAATTTCCCTGTGGTAATCTTTATTCTGATTGTATCTAGGATACTATATCCATTCCATATAGTTATTATTATTTAGAAAATATTATTATTTGAAAAATAATTCATATTTATATTTGAAAAATCTTTATTTTTCTCTCTGTTTATTTATCAGTTTATTTTCTAATATTAGAGGTTATTTAAACTCTGCGTTGAAGATTTTTTTTAGATATCAAGCTTTCGAATAGAAAGATTTCTATTCATCATCAGGAGAAGGGTGGAAAAACCTGGACTTGACAATGAATTTTATGACCAATGGTTGTATGTTGGATACCGTCTTTCTATTTAAGCTATATATCCTAAAGTTTATTAATATTAATTAACAATCTATTTAGTATTGAGATATGAGACAAAAAATTAGAAAATTTGTTACCAAACTAGCTATTGCTTACTACATTAATTCTCTAGAATATTTTTACTTTCTATATATCTGTTACAAAATCAAGTGTGTTTTATCTCCTTGTTTCTATGTGTTCTCTATTCATATTTATCTTCTCTATTCCTATACATTATTTGTTGCTATACGTGTGTCCTCTTGATCCATGTGTGTGTCCTATGGATGTTAAGTGTGTCTTGTTGATCAGAAGTGTGTCCTGTAGATCTTATGTGTGTCCTGTTGATCCTAAAAGTTTCTTGTAGATCTTAAGTGGGTCCTATTGATCCTAAGTGTGTCCTATTGATCCTAAGTGTGTCCTATAGATCCTAAGTGTGTCCTATTGATCCTTAGTGTGTCCTATTGATCCTTAGTGTGTCCTATTGATGCTAAGTGTGTCCTGTTGATACTATGGGTGTCCTGTTGATACTATGGGTGTCCTGTTGATACTAAGTGTGTCCTGATGATCCTATGTGTGCACTGATGATCCTAAGTGTGTCCTGATGATCCCAAGTGTGTCCTGATGATCTGTAAGTGTGTCCTGATGATGCTAAGTGGGTCCTGATGATCCTAAGTGTGTTCTAATGATCCTAAGAGTGTCCTGATGATCCTAAGAGGATCCTAAGTGTGTCCTAATGATCCTAAGAGTGTCCTGATGATCCTAAGAGTGTCCTGATGATCCTAAGAGTGTCCTGATGATCCTAAGAGTGTCCTAAGAGTTTATCCTAAGAGTTTATTTTCTTCATCTTGCAAATTTACAAACAAATAAGATTAACAAAATTTTATTTGTAATGTATATATAATATATATATAAATGACTTTTACACATTTATTGTTTCCAGCTACAATAACTTTTTCAATCTCACTTCGTTGTTAGGTTTACAAAGTCAAACTGTAGCAAGCAAGAGTAGAGTTCGATCAGCTTTTCTCTGAGAGGTTTCTCTCGATGTTTGTGGCTTCAAACTGTTTGGACTGAAATTTGAATTATTCAGTTCGGTGGAAGAATTTATGCCGCCCTAGATTGCTGTGAGAGGAAAATGAAGAGGTATTTCAATCGCAGAGATGTCTTCAGTGTTAAACGTTAAAATGCGGAGTAAGTTGGAGCAAATGAAAGTGTGATTTGAGGTATGTATTTATACAATGGAATAAGAAAAAGTTGTGTTCATTTCACGGAATGTATTTTTGGCGTTCTTATCATTTAGAACTCACCTAACTGTATATTTTCATATGGGAATAAGTGTAAAGAATAGTTAATAAATTAAAGAAAAAGCAATGGTAAAAGCTATTATACGTCCTTGCAAGAATATGAACTGGTGAAAAATTATATTCATATAAGTTACGTACTTGGATAATTTATTAAAATTATTATTTAATTATGATTTAATAAATTAGCTTTCCAATCAAAGGAAGATTACTTAAAACTATTGAATTGGTATATAATGTAGGGTCGGGAGGGGCGAATCTTGCGCACTAAAAACTTTTGGGTTTTGCAACTTAGTTTTTGCAGATAGACAAATAATATTTGACATGAAGAACCGCAATAAGGCCTTCTATACACCATCCAAAGGACAAAAAATTAGTATTTGTATAATCTGAGTTATTGACGAAAGTAGTGCGCAATTGAAATTGTCCTTGATGGGGCGACTCTTGCGCGCGAGAGGGGCGAATATCTGCGCACCCTTTAATTCCTTTCCATAGTGAAAAATAGCACTATTGAGTGTCTAGATACTTACTATAAAAATAATTCCAATGTGTTTTAAAGCATAAGCAATCATATGATTAAAATTCAAAACTTGAGACAAACTTTTTTCGACCTGTTTACGTAAAGTTTGTAGAATGTATGTGTGACGTCATGAATGTTGCTTTCTATTCAGGATTAATTTATGCTTGTAATATTAGTTTTTCCGAATTATGACACTATTATATTTACTTATTATATAACTATAAATATAATAAATAACTAGATGACGGGCACTCATAAAGCGCATACTTTTGCCACCGCTTATAAATGTCCTTGACCTTTAACCTGTTCACTCCCAAAATATAAACAAATGATTCTGAATATTGAAGCATCGTCCCGCCCAATTTCAGACAATTTGGTTGAATTCTTTTGTGTTATAAATGACCTTGACCTTTATTTTTACCTGATTGCTCCCAAAATCTAATAAATTGGTTCCTGCCTGGGTAATTACCAACGTCGACCATATTTCAGTTACTTTGATTGAATACATTTTGCGTTATAAATCAACTTGACCTTTAACCTGACCGCTTCCAAAAACTTACCAAACTGTTCCTAGATATTGACCAATCGTCTCATCAAATTTCAGACAAATTGATTGAAAACTTTTTGAATTATTGAGTTATAAATGACCTTGAGCTTTGACCGGATAGCTCCCAAAATTTTACCAGATGGTTCCTGGAGATTAGTCAATCGATCGTCTTACCAAATTCAAAGTAATTTGATCGAAAACTTTTTGAGTTATGTGAGCAACAAGATGACAAACAAAAATATGTCGCCCAAAAGATAACCTTACGCAATCTATGAAAGTAATAATTCTTTTTAGATGTCAAATATAGCATATATAACCAATTTAGAACACATATCTAAAACGTTATTCAAATACTGTTACACTTAGATATTTTCACTGTATGTCTCTGAAATTACGATAATAAGAATATAGAAGCAAATGGGTTTTTCGTACATCTATTAGGTTACGTGGAATATTCAATTGCCATTGTAAGGTCGGGGAGATACCCAGGCCAAGAGAGGGTCCATATGTACTGAATCCCCTAGACCTAAAGTTAAGTCGTTGAACTCTAGCTTCCAGTCTTTCAATTCTTTCAAGAAAGGTAAAAATGAATCAGAATTTGAGAGTATAATGATACTATGAAGGTATTAAAATTTCATCCAGAGTTCTGTCCATAGTCTTGTAATAGGTAGAACATTCCACAACAATATTATGAGGTCATGTTTCTGGGGTAAGACCAGATCGTCGGCAAGTATTATTGTTTTACTGTTTTAGGACCAAAGGTATTACTGTTTTAGGACCAAATGTTCCCAGGATAGAAGAAGAAGTTTCAATCGGGTTATTAACAATAGCTTTTGACATTCTCTTTCAAAGAGGAAGAGTTCTTTGGTCTGTCTACAAGAAGGTAGGTTGACCCACCTAATTCCTTTGGTGTTTTTCAAAGACCAACGGTTCTGGTTCTACGCCAGAAGATCTCTGCTACGTCCTTTTCTATGGAATCATCAGTTTCGTTGTCAATAGTTCCAACGTGAGCCTTAATAGTTATTCACAGAAGTGGATTATTGTGGTTATCCACAGGTGCCCCAGTGTCCACAGAACGTCCACACTATGATTTACCCGTGTGGCTCCTCGTCCTCAAACAAGGAACGGCCTTTTAGGCCACTATGCTTTTTCAATAGATTTCATTCAGAAATCTATTGAGTTGAAATATGGCGCTGAAGACGCCAAATTTCTTTGTGACAGAATCTTGGCAATTGACGTGATCACCACTCATGTGTCTTGTTTAAGTAGTGAAATAGTTCACCATCTTGTTGGAAGATAAATGATAAACATCAATCCAATAGCTGGAACCACAATACTGTTAAAAGAGGATTGATCTTAAGCCGTTCTCCACGAAAATCAGAGGAGACTCCCAAGTTTTCGAGATAGGGAAAATCTTGGATATCTTCTGATCATGAATATTGAATTGGGTTGGCTTCAATAATGAAGAGTTTCTCGTTAAAAATATGTATTTCATACCTTGTCGTGTCCGCTTTAAGCTCTCTGAGAAGGACCTTTGTTCTCTCAAGTCTCTTTTGCTTTTTAAGAAGTGTGAGGACTTAGTGTTCTCTCATTTTGTAGGAAGACAACTGAAGATCCTTCGTGATGATGGTTCTAATTGAAGTCTGTATCACATTCATGTATTTAGCTATATTTTTTATTTGCACAAACATTCTTAGCCATTTTCTTCATTCGAACAAGTACTCCCACTTCTACACTTCTAGGACAATCCTCAGAAGTGACAAGGTCAACGAAGCTACTATTCACAACATGGTGCAATGTCGATTCGCAACTTTTAAAAGCATAATGATATCAGAGTTGGGTTTCACTGTACGATGGTTTAACCCTGTCATTTTAGACCTGATATTTTCGATTTTATTAAAAAGAACCGAATAATAAGATTATATAACTATACTCAATAAAAAAGCAAATGATTAACATGTATAGTGATGTTTGGTATGTTTAACTATAAATTTCACAGAAAAGACTTATTAATGACTTTAAATTCACCCTGATTTACAATTTCATATTTCGACCTATTATCTGAAATATATGTGGAATGTGTATGTTTTTAGTTAAAAGTGAAGAAATACACATATAGAGCATAATATTAGGCATTAAAAACTGTATCATGGCCTAAAAATAAATTTCTATAGTGCGCAATATTCGCCCCGCCATGCAAAATATGGTGGGGCGAATAGTTGCGCACGAAAAAACTTCGATAAATAAAAAATTAGAAAGTCTAGAAACTTGTAATTTTAACTGAGGCAACTTAAGTCAATGATCATCATGCACTAAAAACTTCAGGTCATTTTCTGGGATAGAAATTTTTTTATGACAAATTTATTTTTTAGGGTAATTCGGTAAAATGAATTTTCGACTAGGTACTTTTCATATGGTCTCAAATGTGATTTATTTCAACTATGAATAAATGCCTGTAGGCTGTTTTAATTGTATACTGAGTTACTACATATTTGAGCCGGTCTATGACTATTTTTGTTTTTGGGCTAGCACATTCATAGCCCTTTAAACATGTGGTGCGCAAGATTCGCCCCGTGTGCTGCTGCGCGAGATTCGCCCCTCCCGACCCTACATAATAAGTTGTTATTCAATTATTATGGTTGTTAAAATATGCTTTTAAAATCATAAATCTAAAGCATACTGACACAACCCTAGTATTTATAGACAGCCAAATTGTGTTCATTGTGTTTGGTTTATAAGACTTGTTGAACTTTCAGTTCAAATGTGAAGAAAGAGAATTCCAGTTGAGCCTAAATACAAAGAAAGAGAACTGTTATTCTCCAGTTCAAAATTAGAAAATGAACTCCTTTGTAATCCTAGAAAGCTTCCAAAAGAAATAGTCTCATGTTGCTTAAGTGCTCCCAGTATTTTCCTTGGCTCCCATTTCAGGGGGTATCCAATTTATAATTTGAGTTTCTCGAAAACTCTAACTAGAGTCTTCATCCCGCTGAGACGTATCAGTTACTCCTAAAAACAACCTGGAAAAATGGTAACACGAAAATAGATCCTCTTGCTTCGTCTTCAGCCAAGTTATGACAACATTTTTATTGCTGAAATACAACAGACTGGAAAATAATGAAGATTATAAAATAGCTCGAATAAGTTAATTTTTTGAGAATTTTTTAAATGAAAATTGCATACTATTATCGTGTGATTACCCATTTCAATATAATCACAGTTCTATTCAATTTTTAGCACGTCGACTCTAAGTATGCTATATCCAAAATTTCCAGTTTCTGCAATTGCTTTTGTGTCACATGTCCCATAATAGCGTGAGGAGCTGAGTATCCCTGTGTGTACCTATTGATATTGTCTGTATGATAAAAACAGAGGTAGGTATATTTGTAGTTCACTATGCCACAGTTTAATTGGGGTTTGAAATATTACAGTGGTATATATTTGTACCAGTTTGTTTATCAGTAATATGAATAGTGGTAGAAATATGTACCAACACATAGTCAACATGTTAATTAAGTAATTTTTATTTAACAGATAAGTAGATATTTATAATTGAAAGTATTAATACCCAAGAGAATTTTCATATTCATAAGAGATGATTATAAACTCAACGCTAAGTACTTTTACTTAAATCTCTTGAAAATAGATTTTAATTTCCATAACGTTGAATTTCTATTCCATTTATTAACATAATGGCTTTTACATCCTTTTATATAGTTTTTACAATCCCCATATCGTATAGCGATCGAGTCAAAAGCTGTTCCTTTTTTCTGAAAGGCGTAACGTACGTACGGAACACAAACACAATTACAATTAAATAACAAATTCAATGGAAATAGTTTGATTTAATTTTTCATTATATTATGTCCAATATTTTCGTGCTATTGATAAAAACGAATTCATAAAATATCACAGCTAAATATTTCTCTATCAATGTTTTACTCAGATGTATTAAAATCAATTTTATTGTTAAAATGTTTGTTTTGAATTCGTTATTGTTCCTATATTTAATACATTAACGAACCAATTTCCATTCAATTGATTAAATTAATAGCTAGTACAGAAATGTATATGTAGTTTGTATAACCGCTATTTAGTTTCCCCAAGTCGAATAAATTATATTTATTCAAACAAATCACGACAAGAACTATTTTATTATTACTGGATTTCCAGTTAATGATATTAAAATTTAATATGACTTCTGTATTTCAAGCAGAATGATTAACTAACTTTTATTTATTGATGCCGAGTTTATGCACATGTGCATAAAACCAAACAATTTTTTATATGTGCATAGTTTAAACTTGTAAACAAAATGCAGTGTTGTAATTTGAAAGTTCATGACGATACACTTTAAACTTCGCTAACAAATATTCACAAATTTAAAAGGCTCTCCGTGAAAGAATATCCAGACTAATCAGTTTGTGGACATAACTCATATAATGGACGACTAATGACTAACGAAAAGGCGACTAACGACTAACGAAAAGACGACTAACGTCGTCTTTTCACAGTAACTAATTACTAACTTCTAAATATACAGGATAATAATTAACTCTACGTGAGAAGCATCGGGATTAGGAATTTTTGTTGTTGAAGCTGAAAATACTTCTGTCTGTAAATCTTCTGGATAATTTAGAAATTTTATCAAAAGTAATTTTATGAGTTTATACATATAAATACCAGTTTCCAGATACATATGTATAATTAGCTATACAGGGTGGCACCAAAAAAAAGGAAACCCATTTTCAAACTAGTTTTTTTTTCTACAAACTATCAAAGATAAACATTTTCTAAAAACACTGTTTTATTCGGTTACTTTTTGTGCATCTAGCTTGATAATCTGTTAAAAGTTACGACAAAAATGAAACAATCAGCAACGAATTAAAGGAAGGTATCTAAAAATTGCTTGCGCGAGCACGAAATATATTTAAAAAATCATAAGAGGTATACTTCATTTTATATTGATGAAAAAAACATTAAATTCTACTGTTTTCTGTAACAAATAAGAGAAAGTAAAACAATTAATTACCATTTGAAAGTTGTTTTTTGAAGGTAAAATTGATATCTTTATAAAAACATCTCGCCATTAATTTTTATATCCTATTCGATAGTCTCAAAATGCAGCTTTCAAAAGAACAGAGTTTTTGTTGTGACAATTTTTTTAAACACTGTAAGTTTTACGTAGGTTCAACATCATTTTGAACATTGCTTTCTGGAAAGATTTCCACCAACTTTAAAACCACATTGACAATTGTTAATAAGTTCAAAACTGAAGAAACCACTTTAAATTTGAACAAAAATTGATCATGTCGCAGGAGAAAAGAATGAACACATGAAAACATTTATCTTTTTCATGAACAGCATATTGATAATACAAAAATATAAATCAGATGGTAAGAATTAGATATCATTTAAGACATATTTCACAAAACTGTTAAACACGATTTGAGATATTATCCTTTAAAGATGCATGTAAGGCTCGAACTCTTAGAACTGATTTACTGCACCGTCTAAATTTTTCAAAATGGTTTCTGCAAAAAATTGCACATCTTGTAGAATATATCGTGATTGGTGACGAAGATGTATTTCCATGAATGAAAGAGTCAATAACCAAAACGTTAATTGAATGAAGAAAATCTAGGATTAAATTTTTACTAGTACCATATGGAAATAAATGATTCCTATTATGAACTATTCTGCGTATTTCGTGCTCGCGCCAGCCATTTTTAGGTACCTTCTTTTAATTCGCTGCAGGATGTTCAATTTTTATCGTAACTCTTAACAGATTAATAAAATAGATGCAGAAAAAGTAAACAAATAAAATTGTGTTTTTAGAAAATTTCTAGCTTTGATAGTTTGTAAAATAAACTAGTTTGAAAATGGGGTTTCTTTTTTTTTGCGTCACCCTGTATACAATTAAATATATGACTATTGCAATTATTTAGCAAAAGAGGAGCTAGGAGCTGAAAAAATAATACATGCACATATTATTAATAAAAATTCAACAATGTACTAACTAATTTTCTATCATATTAAAAAATTTAATTTATCAGATGGGAGTAATTTTTTTTATTCATACTAGTTTTAGTTCATACATTTAGTAAAGCTGAGATGCTGTGTTTCAACATGTCTAAAGTTCGCATAGCCTATTTTTTTGGACCAAAGCGACAGAATATTTCAGTGACATACTTTTCTACGTTTTATATCTTGTATGTAATATATTTACTGTCAGAATTTAAAGTACATTAAATGTAAGGGAATTATTAAGGCTTCAAAATTTTCTTCTCATTCGCGAAGAACACATTACACAAATGGACATTTTTTACGCAGAATAGTTGTACAAAAATTGATTGTATATCAAAAATCATTATAAAAATTGTATTTAAAAAAAAATGATGTACCCTAATGGACTATTTTTTTTTTATTTCACTGAAGTAATTTCCAATATTGTTTTCTATAAGGTTGAATTTATATTTATGTATTAGTATAATAGCCTTTACATCATTTTAATACCCTATCTAAAGTATACAGAAAGAGATATTTTTCCTCTTATTTTTGAAAAACTTTTCTTAAATACGAAACACAAACACAATAAATAAAAAGCTAATTTATTCTCCATTGTATTAGATAATCTTTATATCTATATTTAGTATCCTGATTTAAATTGGGATACATTTATCATATGATTTATTGTTTTCAAACCCAATTTCATATGTTATTGTTCAGAACTAAAGGAAAGTATTATCTATAGGTTAGCTGCCAATGTTTTCATGTCAAAACTTTCACTCTTCTGACATTTGCAAGAATTGGGACAGAATATTCTATTGTAAAGAAAATACAGTAAATAGGATACGAAAATATGCATTCACTGTGCACTTTATTTACAACTATTTGTGGTTGTTTAAACCCTTACTGTGCTTTTTATTTACAACTATTGGTGGTTGTTCTAAACCTTCACTGTGCACTTTATTTACAACTATTGGTGGTTGTTTAAATCCTTATTGTGCTTTTTATTTACAACTAATGGTGGTTGTTTTAGCCCTTCACTGTGCACTTTATTTACAACTATTGGTGGTTGTTTAAATCCTTACTGTGCTTTTTATTTACAACTATTGGTGGTTGTTTTAACCCTTCACTGTGCACTTTATTTACAACTATTGGTGGTTGTTTAAATCCTTACTGTGCTTTTTATTTACAACTATTGGGGGTTGTTTTAACCCTTCACTGTGCACTTTATTAACAACTATTGGTGGTTGTTTAAACATCTTACTGTGCTTTTTATTTACAACTATTGGTGGTTGTTTTAACCCTTTACTGTGCACTTTATTCACAACTATTGTTGTTTGTTTTAATCCTTTACTGTGCACTTTATTCACAACTATTGGTGGTTGTTTTAACTCTTCATTGTGCACTTTACTCACAACTATTGGTGGTTGTTTTAACTCTTCACTGTGCACTTTATTTGCAACTATTGGTGGTTGTTTTAACTCTTCATTGTGCACTTTATTCACAACTATTAGTGGTTGTTTTAACTCTTCATTGTGCACTTTATTTACAACTATTGGTGTTTGTTTTAACTCTCACTGTGCACTTTATTTACAACTATTGGTGTTTGTTTTAACTCTCACTGTGCACTTTATTTACTACTATTGGTGTTTGTTTTAACTTTTCACTGTGCACTTTCTTTAGATTTTATTTTTATTTTTTTATTTTTCACACTCCATTTCTCTATTTGTGTCACCATTTTAGATATTTACAAACGGTTGTAAAACTCCTCTATAATAAATAATAGGACAAAGTCCAAGTAATTGAACAGCACCACATTTTAAATCATTTCAGAAAAAATAAAGTTTAATAAAACTTTATGAAATTTCATTTATGAATTTTTTTCTAATATGATCGAAAATGTGGAGCTGTTCAATAACTCGAAACTTACCCTATGATCCTCGATTCTCATATTAATGAAATCATGACGCCTCTTCAACCCTATTTCACTGAACATAGGTCCAATACACCCTAACAGAGTTACATGATGTGTAGAACTTCATGTTGAAGTTCAGCTCAGCCGTGCGGTTCCCAATAGCTTCATCATGTGTCGAGACATGGTGAGTGAGGGTAGTGAAAGTTTGTTCCGTTGGCTCGTTGTGGTTCTTTTGTGGTGTTTGGGTAATGTGGACCCGATGAAGTTCAGTGACGGCGGCAGTTTATTTTTTAGGTGCAGTCTACCCAAGATCAGTGACTGTGCAATATGGTGTAGTAACAAGTGCATCTAATTATATGCAATTAGTGGTTATTAGGAAACTCATGCTTGACCTATAGACCTGCGAACATACATCTATTAGTTTGTTTACCAAAATATGTAAGTATTAGTGATCCCAGTGCATGTTTATTATTTTATTAAGTATTTATATTCATTTATTGCCTTATTAATTATATTTTATTCTTGTTTCAGCACATATAAAGTTGGTTATTTGAATAACAAAATGTCACGTAAATCAAAATTGTTACATAGAGATGAAGACATAATGAATTGTATTTTTTAGCTTGATGTAAGCGATGTGGAAAATGATTTGCTAGAGTTTGGTGTTATGTATGACAGTAAAGACAATGAAGAATAACTTCCTGAGAAATTGAAGAAGACACTAACAAATATTAGTTGGAGGGCCTTCAGCAGCTGAGATGAAGGAGCCCACGCAAAGTTGAAAGAAAGATACGCTTCTGTTGTCATTCATGCAAAGCAGCTTTCTGCCAGCATCACTAATACCCACTGTGCCTCAATTGCGTGTAATTTACAAGCAAGTACTCATAGAGTCTAGCTGTTTTATTTATTTTACAAATATTTAATTACCAATAATCCATTGAACATGGGTATGTTAAACCCAAACAAATACTCTTTAACACTGAACATGGGTCTATTGGACCCATTTTTCACACATCTGTTTCCTATACTCTGGCATTAATTTTGTGGGAGGCGAGATACAGTATTCAAGGTCATCTATGAAGATCGTTAAAGGAGTTGGCGGTCCAGTTTTCTTTTTATGAATTGGGAAGTATAAGAATTTCAAATAATCTGTTTTCACAATTACCTATTTGCATAACAAAATAGATACCTATAGAATGATCATATTTATGTGACAATTAGATCAATTACTGGAAGAAAGTTTGGATTTCTATCCTGTACTAAAATTATATTGAAAAGTGTATATTTGAAATTTTCTTTTAATTTTTAAATATCGGGTGCAGTAGACCCATGTTCAGTGGAACAAGGACACGGATTGATGTTCAGTGAATTACAGTTAATATAATGTAATTATGGTATTTAATTATTAGTGCACAATTAGAAAAGTCAGAACATGTTTTGATATCTGACATTAATTTATGTTAGTGGGATATGAGGTAAATCTATCTAAATATAAGTTTTAATTAAATTGGAATTGAAAAATTAATAAATGGTTGATATGAATGGAAATTTAATAAATAGTTGAATAATTAATGAATTAATTGTTGATATTGTATGAACTTTAATTAATGGTTCAATAATTAATAAATGAATTAGTGATGTGGTTAAAAAATAATAAATTTTATATGGTTGAAAATAAATAAATGGTTCACATGGATGAGCAATTATCAAGCATTAATTTTCTTCAAGCAAGAGTTAATGTGAGAAGTCAGAGCAAATCGAATTGGATTCAATAACATGAAAAAAATCACGTCTTGCCTTGATTTGCTTCATTCGATTTATTTAGTCTTTCGTGCGAGAATTAGAAGTTATAGTCCTTGGTGTTGGAAATAGCTCTCTATTTTATAAAAAAAAATTGTGAATAATTATTGCTGCTTAAAAAAGGTTTACGAGATTCACCATAAGTATATAAGAACACGATATTTTTACTGGGCTCGGGCAGTGCACTAAAGACACGGTGTACAGACAACTGCTATGCAGACAACTACAATGCGGACAACTGCAATGCGATAAACTGCCATGCGGACAACTGCCATGTAATTTATTTATATTTACTGCCGAAATTGTGAAAGAAGAAGCATAGAAATTAATATTGAAGTAATTATAATTTTTTTTCTTTGTTAATTTCATTTTCTTCCACATTTAACTCCTTAAATATTCAAATGGTTGATAAATAGGTTAAAATCTATAGATGCAAATCTTTCTTTTCAAACATTTCAAAATACAAAAAATAGTACAAACAAAAGCTTTACAGGTGAATTAAAGTGAAGTAAAATTATGTTTTGTTATTAGTATAATAACAATTATAATAAAACATATTTCAGTAATAATTATTCATATATTTTGAGACTTTTCAAATATTTATAAGATTTTTGATGTATGGGAGCAAGAAACAATGACACGATAGTTAAACCAATTCAAATTTCAAAGTTATACCGAATAAATTATTATTTGGAAGAAAATTTTATAGACTTTCTATATTTGAAAATGATAATTACTATGTACTTTTGTTTCTAATCCTGAATCTAGCGGTAAAATCAGTTTTTCAAAAATAAAATAATAAAATGCAAAATACTATTCTTTGAATTTGAAATGTTTGAGAAGAAAGTTTTACATATATGGTTCTTACCCTTTTTGTCAACCATTTGATTATTTAAGGGGCTAAATGGGTTGGTTAAATGTGAGATGAAATTATTTAAGTAAGGAATAAATTTAGTATACTTCAACTTTTAATTCTGAATCTAACATCAATATTAATTTGCACATTTTTGAATTATACTTCATGCACAATTATTTCGAACTATACGATTTAGATTATTATACTAAATTTTTAGGTCACCAAAAATATATAATATATTGCATGGCAGTTGTCCGCATGGCAGTTTGTCGCATGGCAGTAGTCCTAGAGCCTAGTTATACATATTGATAGTATTGAGTACTCGTCATTCTTAATATATTTAACGGCAAGTAAACTAGTTGCAAAAGGCATTTTATTGAATACAAAAGCTTATTAGAAAGATTTCTATGATTGAAATATCAATTCTTGAAATAATTTCGTTCTTGATAAATAACTTTGATCTTAAATAAAAGATATAATAAACACAAAATAAGAAAATAATACAAAAACTTTAACTAATGCTAATGAAATTAGAGGTAGAAATAAATAAATTGAAAAATAAACAAATTGAAATAACAATATGAAATAATTTTTTTTAATGAAAATAATAATAGAAATAGTAAATGAGAATGTTGAATAAAAATAAAAATGTTAATCCCTTCCCCAACAATTTTTTGTTAAGAACGTTTCTCTTTCAGACAATTTTTTCTATTTTGGTTCTATGTATATTGTATTTTTGATGCAGGTTATGATAATAGTTTGCAATTATTTTTCTTCCCATTTTTGTGATTAACTTTTTATTTTGAAATTAACTTTGTCGACAAAAATGAGTAAATTGATTTTCCTATAAACCATATTGTTACCACATTTTCTTGATTTTTCTCAAAATTTTATTACCAAATGTAAACTTGCAAAGAGAAATGAAAACCTATTTAAAATAGCCAGAAGTAATTATAATTTGCATCACAAATGAAATTCATTTTCCAGCATTTTAATATGAACAAAATCAATTAAAAACTTTAAGTGGTTGGCAAAAAAAAATGAATTTTATCCCCACATTTGAAAGGATAGTATTTTCTAAGAAAATCTTTAGATGAAATTATTTAGAATGGTACTTTTCAAAGCATGGCACAACACATAGAGCTACTTGGCATACTTTACACATGTATCGGGACTCGTTCCTGACTTGCTTCCCTCTATGGTTACGCTTCAGACTGCATACAACACCTTTCCTTGTTGGATTTTTCTTATTTTTTGTTGATTGAACTTCCATTGGAAAATGGCCTCGTGGCGTATGCTGCAAACTCTCTGGTGACGTCTAGGGTCTACCTGGTGATCTTCTTCGTGGTAATGCATGTCTATACTCGCCAAATAACCATACTTGTCAAAAGCAGGTCCATACTTGCCAAATATCCTTAATTTCCAAAAGCGGGTCAATTAGTCCAATACTAGCCAAATATCCATACTTGCCAAAAGATTGTCAATACTTGCCAAATATCTATACATGCCAAATATCCATAATTGCCATAAGCGGGTCAATACTTGCCAAATATCCATACTTGCTAATAGCGGGTCGATACTCGCCAAATATCCATACTTGACAAAAGCGGGTCAATACCTGCAAAATATCCATACTTTTCAAATACGATTTGACGAGAACACTCGTTTCTCACGTAGAATGGCTGACCAAGGCTTTCAGACAAATATACTCATCAAAAACTGGAAAAAAAAATATTTTGCGAAAACGTGTATGCACGTTTCTGCCGGGAAGGGGTTAAATAAAAATATATAAGTTGAAATAAGTTGTCTGCATTATAACTCATAATATACATTCTGACAGTAAATGGTGACATAAATAAAGCTGTAGTGGTTATTTTTGAGAAACGTATGGATAGTTGTCAGAAAAAATGAAAATTCACTATGGAATATTTGGAGAGATTCACTGCAATAAATTCACAATATCATTCATTACACCTTTCTGCCTATTAATATTAAACCAAAGCCATGTAACTCAGTAATTCTTAAAGATTTTTCTCGCACACCTCTAGCTTTTTTATGCACCCCTGTGTATTGTATTGCATTGAAATAGATTGAAAAGCTAGTATTATAAATATATTTGGTTACCATGATGTGAGAATTTAAAATGGAAAAGTTAGAAAAATGTACGTTTTACATGGTATCCGGTAAATTCATTGCCGTGAATTCATCGCATGGTAAATTATAATTAACCATGCGATGAACTTACAATGCGATGAATTCGCCATGCAATGAATTTATAACGCGATGAATTTACGGCGATAAATTTACTGCGATAAATTTACCCGCAATAAATTTACTTTGATTTGTTTTACATACATAATTTACAAGCAATCCAGTCCCCAAAGAGGTGCCAGGCACACCACTTTAAAAACCTCTGATGTAACCAATAATCCATTTGTCTTTCATGGCCAGATATTCTGTCATTTGTAATATAAAACATAGGGTCAATTAAATAGTAAAATCCTTTGTGATTTGAGAATCGTTCTCGTATCATATATTCTGATTCTATGTAAAAAATACTCTGATTTATTTATTACTATACTTTAGATATAAATAAATGTAGTGACAAGACTATTAAAATGTTCATTGTTAATAATAAGATCAATAAATTAGCTGGAGTTCCTGGATTTGATACCCGATAAATTAAAAATATTCGTCATTTTTGTAGAATATTATTTTTTGATGTTCAGGTTTTTAGATTAATATACATTAATTTTTATAAAAAAATTAAACGCAGTTAAACAGAATCAATGCTTTCCTTTTAATGATAATTGCAAGAGATATCATACTGAAATAGACTAAGATATAAATTTAAAAAGCTGTGAAATATTAGAAAGATACTTGAAGTAAACATCATTTTGTTTTTAAAGAGTAAATCAAATATTATGTGTGATATCCGTAGACCATATTTTACAGGAAAAGAGTAAATTAAATACTGGTTTGTATTAACTGTAAACTAATTTTTGTAAGGAAGAGTCAGTCAATGACTGGTATTAATAACTCGTAGTCTAAATATTCCACATGTAATAACAAATTAAGAACTGGTTTATAAACTGCATTCAGTTTATTCACTAAATTATCAAAAATATTTTGGATCTCATAAAAAAATGTGTTTTCGATTGAAATTAACCTATACTTTTGAATGAAAATAATATATATATTTCAATGTAAATTAACAATATTTTCAATCAAACTAATATATATTTTTCAATGAGAATAGCCTATATATTTCATTAAATCCTTTCCATATCATGTAACTTTCGTGTTCTGAACTAAATCTGTTTTCCTGTTCATACTCGCCATAATTCTTTTTCTGATTCACAAACAAACTCGTTAGCGCGTTCATGTCGACTTAAATTATTTCCCGAATACGTTGGCTGTGCGCAAAATAAAAGAGAATTATAGTAGAGTTTACCGACAGAAATGACTGCAAAGACGATAAAATGCTGTGATATTGATAAGATGTAACAGTACATTTTAACTTAATGGGTTATTATATCAAGAAAATTTATACATAGTAATTAGTAAAGAAATAGTAACGAGGTGGTAGGGAATTCGTAACGAATTTCGAAATAGTTTGGTAAAAAGGAAGAATATAGAAATTATATAGAATTAATAAAGAATTTTTGATTTTGTTAGTAAAGAAGTTCTAATTTCGTTAGTAGGGGAAGAAAGAATAAATTGTCTAAAAATTGAATAAATATTGAATAAATTCTAAATTTCTATACTAGAGGGAAAGAGAAAAACAACTTCCTTACAGAAAGGATTTTTCAACAGATTAACTGCGTCATGCGTCAAACAAATGGTGCTGGGACAATTCATGCGAGGATAATTCGTCTTGGACAATTCGTCACAATATTTTCCGTTTCGCCATATTTCATATTATTAATTTGTTTCATATTTTATTTCGCCATTTATTTATTTATCCATTCCTTCCAAATCTTCAGATTAATAAATGATACAATATATACAAAACTTGGTATCTACAATACAAAAGATTTTTCTGATGAATTTAATCTTCCATTATTTTGAAATGCATTATTATATCAATTACACTTATATTATTGTTATTATTAAATTATTATAAAAATATTATAATTTATTTCAAAATGTGGAGTAATTAATTTCGAAATAATGGAAGATTAATTATTCATCAGAAAAATCTTTTGTACAATTTAAAATAAATTGAAATAAATAAATTATTTGAAATAAATAAATACAATTAAATAATAAAATAATATCAAAATCTGGTACCAACAATACCAGTAATAAAAATAAATCTAAAAACCTCAGATCAAACAAACTCAAAATCTATGGAACTAATTTCAAGAATTAAAAATGATATAAAAAATTGTGTTGAATTTGTTGTGAAAATATAAAGAACGAGAATAAAAAAAAATATAGGAAATGTACGCGACGAATTGTCCGTGACGAATTGTCCACGACAAATTCTCCGCAACGAATTGTCCGGACACGCAAATAAATACCGTCCATACAAAGAGTTATATAATGTACACAAAATGACGTTACTTTTTTTCTACAGTGAATTATTAGAGAGCATTCACTTTGATGAAAATATTCCAGTTTTTAAAATGACGCAATTAAATTTCATTCAGTGTAATGAATGTATACAGAACACAATAATTAAAAATGAACTATCTATACTGACAATAACGATAAAAATAGTTCTTAGAATAAAAAAATAATAATAAAATATATATATATTGAAAATGGGTCTAGGACATTTCGTTCACGGACATCTCGTCCACGGACATTTCGTTCAACGGACATTTCGTACACGAATTACTTTATTTTGTATATCAAATATGTATATGGGATATATTTCATATTATTTTTCACTATTATATTAATAGCCAGGTGTAAATATATAATATTTCATAGTGATATAAGCCAAACGATTTCATATGAACACAAAATGAAAAAATGTTTATCAATGGATTACAGTTATAAAATAATATATGCTAAACAGGTTGACTGTATCATTAAGTTATTTAACTCCTATAATATTATGCATTAATTAATGAGTTATTAGTATCCAACATCATTAAATATGGAAACGTAAGAAAGAGAATAAAATATTTACTATAGAAGTAAATGCCAATTATATTATATAGTTTTATTATGAGTGGAAATATAGAACAGTCAGAAAACAAGGATGTTTCTACGTTTATATATAATTAAACGTAACACTAAAATGTACCAATATCTAGCTAATTCTTTTATATCATATTTAAATATCAATCGCTTGTTTAGTAGTACATACATAAATACTTAAAGGAGTTCGCAGGATATTTTATGTAGTCACTGTTGGAAAAAAGTTGTCATAAAAAAATAATTTCTGAATTTCTGAATAAGTTCTAAGTACTAATATTGATGTTTATTGTAGTTATTGTGAAATTTCAACGCAAAAATTGTAGTTATTGTGAATATAGAAAAATAAGTCTCCGTATTCTATGTTTATCTATTAAAAAAATTTCGAGACATGCCTCGCTATTATTACAGATTTCATAAGACTGGGTTGCAATAAAGGCGAGGCCTGCCTGCATATCATTAAATAAAGTGTTCAGTTTTATCATTTTCCTATTGCCGGCCTGTAGGAGCAGGAGAAGAATATTGTGATAAGAATAAAAGCAAATATCATAAATAATTATCATCATTATAAGGTGTTTCATTCTTTTATATTGCAGAATATTATAAATAATATATAATAAATAATTATAATTATAATACAAAATGTAGCATTTCGTGGACGAAAGGTCCGTGGACGAAATGTCCGTTGGATGAAATGTCCGTGTACGATTGAAAATAACCCTAAGAACTAATTTCTAGAATATAATAAATAATGGTAAGACAACTACTGATAATTACATAGGAATCATTTCCTGGAATGCAAATGATAAAGGTAAGCCATAACCCCTGACAATTACAATAAAGAATTATTTCCTAGAATCTTACAACAACATGTTGTATCAATCTCAGTATAATTAAATCGTTTAGCGACGTCTAACATGCCTCAGGTAATTAATTTGCTATGTTCAATCACAGACAACAAGAATCCTCTACCCCAGTAACTGAAATCAATCAAAACAGTTCTGTTACATCTCAGACCATCGTTTTTGCTAAATTGAAATTGGCTGAAACACTGAAATGAGAAAACAGTTATTTTGTCCTTTGAACTTTATAGGTCGTGGAGCTGAAATATTATTATGAATGGAGTAAAGTTTAGAATGAACGAAAATTAGTAGGAGTTCATTTCTATTGGAATATTGTTTGTATTGGCTGTACATAGATATTGTATGAATACTTTTCGCATTAAGAGTTCATCCCTAGTGGAGTATTACTTGTTCCTTCTTGCAAAGCCGTATAATACTTTTACCAATACATTATTTTAAACAAGCATACTAAACGGACTCCAGCTCAAACTGGGTGTCATTAAACTATACTAGGGATTTTTTGGGGTCATTAAACTACACTTGGATTTTTTTGGGAATCCTTAAAATACTCTTGGGTGGTATTTATGACAATAATTAAAACACAATAAATAAACATTTTCGAATTTAATTAGGATTTTTTTAAAAACATCATGATAAGGTTGTCAAAACATAAATAAATTTTTCATTTCTTATTAGTTAATTATTGCTTTTTATTGTAATGAGATATTGAGACATGTAGTGTATCTTCACCAAGTAGAGGTAGAATTTCTATTTGGAATGTTACTCTGTTCATTTTTTTGTTTCTCTGAACACAGTAGTAGAAGAATTATTTTGATTTGATTGCAGTCAGGACTTGCATAACACCGTAGCATAGATAGTAGATACATTGAAAAATTAAATGGGTCTTTAAACTACACTTAGTTTGAAAGTTGGGGTCAATATGAAAGTTTTCTTTATCCCATTATTTTTTTCAATTAAATAATTATTATTGACACCAATATCAATAGGAAAATATGCAGTGACGTCCCAAATGTTAAGAAGAGTTAAAAACTTCAGAAAATGAACATAACTTAAATAAAAGCAGAAACCAACTTTGATTTGATATATCTCAGAAACTACCACCTTTATGAATGTTCTAAAATAACCATTGTGTTTGTCTACTTTTTTACATTAATGATAAAAAATACGAAACTATTCATACATCAATATTGATGCTACAGTGATTATAGGAAACGGTATCTAAAGTATGCTTGCGCACAAACAGAAAAATTTATTAAAATGATTTTTTTAACAAAAAGTACCTAACACAACAATTCATCACAATATATCATTAACAAATCAATATTAAATAAATAAATATTTAGTATTAATCTTTCCTTAATTTATACACATGTCCTTCATTTCTTGACAAAACTCAATCCTTGTTTACATTGCTGCAATAACTCTTTTTTAATTAGTGCAGAATTTTCTTAGAGTAAATTCACTTCACTTGTGATTCTCTCATTCAAGTCGTCTAAGTTCATAGGCGGAGATGAGCACTATTTACTCTTCAATGTCCAAATAAGAAAAAATCACCTGGTGTCATGTCCAGTGATCTTGGGGGCACCTCATTTGCATAGATTAGTGCAATAGTGCAATTGTTGAACACATCAGTTAGCAAATGTCGCACAACGATCATTGTGGCAGTAATGAGAACATGGATTGAATTAGATAATTCGGGAAAAAATGAAGGACATGTGGGGGGATTCGGTAGATAGTGAGGAAGAAAAATAGATTAAATAAATATCTTATAATGGGTTGTTAATGATATGATATAAATATAAAATATTATAGTGTTTTTCTGTAATTAAAAACAATCTTCGTAACTCTATGTTTGTGCGCAAGCCTACTTATGACACCGTTTACGATAATCAATGTGGCATCACAGTGAATAGTTTTGATTTTTTCACCATTTATGTACAAAAAATAGACGAACACAATGTTAATTTTATGAAAATTATAACGTTAGTAGTTTCTGAGATACATCAAACCAAAGTTGGGTTCGGCTTTTTTGACCCACCCTGTATAAATACATCCCTCAAAATCGAACCTCCATTGGTTCCAACTGACCTCGCACTTTAGCGGTTAACACTGAAGACATTTCTGCAATTGAAATAGCTCTTCATTTTCCTCTCAAAGCAATTTAATGGTTATAAATTCTTCCACCGAACTGAATAATTCAAATTGGTGACCGGTCCATTCGCTGAAAACACATTCGCCGCACGACACATTCGCAACTCGACACATTCGCCTAACGACACTTTCGCCGGAAAATGTGATTATTTAAAAAGGTAAACAAATTTATCTCATATGTCCAGATGAAATTACATATAGATGAACTTACATATAATTGTATAAATTGCTTAATAATATTCTACATAATTATTGGTTAAACTTAATGGAATTTACGTTAACTTTAATTAACTCATATAATGTTATTCCTGCATTATTTGTGTCAGTTTATTAACTCTATGTTGATCATATTTTCTGTGTACAATTATCAGTTACAAAGGAGAAATAATTTTTGTGTTGGTCTCACTTTATTTTAATCCTTCTATATATATTGTAGAATCAGTCTGCATCCAAGATCATTTTCACAGACTATGGTAGGTGATTTTAATCATGGAGCCATTTTTCTTTATGACTGCTTCTTCTAGTCCTTTGCAATTGGTTTCATTTTCACGTCAGTGATATGGTAAATGAAATGGCCAAAGCAGACGTTAAACCCCTTCTAAATTTAGTTAGAAACTTTTATAATTGGACTAAGAACAAGGTTTTATATGGCATTAAAACCAGACAATTAATTACTGTTTAATTTTTAGTTAATAAAATATTTGATCAATTTTAAATACTCATTTAAAACAGTTGTTCAATAAACTTAAATTTTTGTAGTAAACTTTAGTCTGCTAATAATTTGTCATATTTTCGGCGAATGTGTTATAGGCGGATGTGTTTTCGGTGAAAGTGCTTTCGGCGAATGAGTTTTCGGCGAATTGACCTAGAACCATTCAAATTTCAGTTCGAACAGTTCGAAGCCACAAACAGCGAATAGAAATTTCTCAGAGAAATGCTGATCGAAGTCTACTCTTGCATGCTACAGTTTGAATTTGAAAACCTAACAACGAAGTGAGAGTGTGAGAATTATTTTAGTTGAAAAAAAATATATAAAATGTGTAAAAGTCATTTTATATCTAGTCTAAATCATATTTGCTTTGTTATTTGCACATTGAAGTAAAAAATTAGAAAGTAAGACATTCAAAATTAACGCTAATAAATAAGATCAGACTATAAATGGAAGAGCTATAGTATCCTAGATACGATCAGACTATAAATGGAAAAGCTATATAGTATCCTAGATTAGATCAGCCTATAAGTGGAAGAGCTATATATCCTAGATACGATCAGATTATAAATGGAAGAGCTCTAGTATCCTAGATACGATCGAACTATAAATTGAAGAACAACAGTATCCTAGATACGATCAGACCTCAAATGTGAGGGCTATAGTATCCTATATATAATCATACAATAATTTACCACATAGCTATAGTAGACTAGATACCAACAGATTATAATTTACTCCATTACAATATGAAAATTTAAAATCATTTCAAAGGAGACTTTGTTCCATTTTTCTGAATCCTTTCACATAAATTTCCTTTGAGCAATCATTATTCTTCGTAATACCAGGAATTGTGATTTCTGTCGATAAAAGGAACGATTGAACATTTTCTTTATCAAGAGCTTTCACAGATAGGAATTACTTCCTTTGCTTATGATTTATGCTAGAAAACAGAAATGTGATTTTTCTGTTTGTCGTTCTTGTAATCATATTCAGTCATAAACTAAGAATAAAATCTTGTTTGCTGAACAATAAAGAGTTAGTTAAGTCAATTGGAATAAAATAATTCAAATATTCTCGCAAAGATAATCAAGATTGAGAATAATTGTGCAATCATAAATTCATAGACTGATAACAAAAGAAGTCTTCTTTTCGAAATCCTAATTAAAAAAGAGTGCCTTTGTTTTCTTTCATATCTGGAGGGTGTTCTCTCCATTGATGCATTCTTGGACGCTGATTAATTAGTGAAGACGGCTAGCCATTCTTTACTAGGGTAAGTTCTGAGTTATCGGACGATTTTACATTTTCAGACACGTAAGGTATAAAATATACAATAATGATTATTTACCAATTGAAATAAAAATAAAATGATCATTATTCTATATTTTATCTTATGGGACCGAAAGAATAAAATGTCCTCGAATATATTCTAGTAGTCTTTGATTTTTTTATTGAAATAATAATGGAGTCTTAATGATTTAATTTCTGTGTAAGAAAACGTTGAAGTACAGTATTCGGAAAGTGGGTGCTAACATAGAGTTATGATAGGCAAAGTAGATACTTTTAGAAATCATTTCGGTTCTTATAAAGTATGCAGTTGTTATCTGCAGCCTTTCGGGTATTATTAATGATTATTCATTTATAATCTATGCTTTTCTTAGCTTACTAATATTGATAATTATAACACAAGTAAAATATTGGATGAATAATATTCATCCAATACTTTTAACAAGTGAAAATTGTTTAATCACACCACATTGTTAGGTTTCGAAAGTGCTTCGAACTGTTTGGTCTCAAATTTGAATTATTCAGTTCGGCGGTAGAACTTTCACTAGCACTAGATTGCTGTGAGAGGAAAATGAAGAGTAATGTCTTCAGTGTGTTAAATGTTTCAGGCGCTATTTGAAAACTTCAATATAAATAACGCAGATGTGACTTAAGGCTCCGTATAGAGACGATGCCTCTCTATTATAAAGTAAATAACACAACAAAGTACACTCGATTTTAAAATTAAATAAGCTTGCTATAAATAGAAATATATTTTTATAATACTCCGAATCTTTAATAGAAGGTTTTTTTTTATTACTTATTCATTAATTTGCATGTATATTCTAGTAAGAAAATCACAAAAGTTTGCAACCTTAATAATGAATAAAAAGTATAAAAACTTTTACTAAAAATGCGGACTACGACATAAATATATTTCTAATTATAGCAAGCTTATTTATTCCTAAAATCGTCTTCTTTTTTGTGGGACATTTGGTACGTAAATGGGCAATCACTTTACAGCTAGCAAAGTTTCTCGGGCAACATTGTCCAAATATTGTAGCTATGTTGGGACCATAATTATGGTCCTGAGAAACATTAAAAACAGTAAAATATTCTCAACATTGAATAAATCAAACACACAAAATGAATGAAAGTCAACAAAAAGAATTCGTATAGTCAATATAAAAGCGGGCTAGAGTGACTTCTTCTGCACGTGATTTTCTACATGGTATTTTAAATTTTACTATGGAATTATATCACCTCCCACTATTTCCTCAATTAGAATAGTATGTTATAATTTTATAAAATAGAAATTTATGTGTTGGAGGCCGCCTGTCTAATAAAAGGAATTTATATGGAAAAAATCAGAAAAATGAAACAAAAATCTCTCTTTTGAAAAAGTTTCAGATCTTTAAAGTATATTTCCAAGGTAGCATCGCGATATTCCTGCCATGTTACTTCAATGCTGCAACTACAAAGTAATTGGTGTAGAAAGATGAAACAAAGATCACATAAAAGAGTACATTTTCAAGTTTTATTTGATACAAAATATATTGAAAATTATCTTATGTTGAATACAGATATCTTAATTATAATTAATGGATATTTCGTCAACACATTTTATTTAACTTTCTATTGAATAGCGTGTTTTCATTTCGAAACATTATCATTTAAGCAGTTCTGCAACTGATAGAAACATGATATAACTGATATAAACTGATATAAATGATATAAACATTAAAATAGTTAAAAATTTGGTCAATAAATGGACATGAAATGAAGTGTTTGAGAAACCATTGTGCTCGCAGAAAGTGACAGTTCGGTGCAGTTTGATTTCGCATGGGCCATGGTCCATACTTTTTTAAAGATGTAAAGACTGAAATGTTTGTTCTGTAAACACCGACGAATACATTAAAATTTTAAATACTGTAATGACTAGGGCTGTGACATGGCTTATTTCGCATATGCTCGTAAGAATTTGCTTATACTTTTTTGAAGCATATCCATTTTGTAAGGGCTTCAAGCAAAATCATTCGAGCATATGCTTTTTGTTAGGGCTTAAGCAAAATGTTTCAAGCATATACTTTATCAAAGAGCTTATCTAATTTCAAGGCATAATATCGTTTCGTTGAGGTTTTCGTGAACAGAAAACATTTTCAACTGTTCATGAAAAGGTTGATGTACACACAGAGAAAGGATTAGTTGAATCAAATAAAATTTGATTTGTTTTGACTTATATGAATGGGTTATTTTTGCGCCTACCTACGTGGTGAAGTAGTTAAATAAAAGTAGTTAAATTGACGTGGGTTATAACAAAACAGTCGTTTTGACTCACTCCTAAACTTAAAAAAAAGTTGCGCCAACTCGCATAGTAAGTTAATTTATACACCAAATACATTGTATTAACAGTCTTTGTGAGTTCCTACAATACTCTCTGTCATAGTTGTTTCAACATACTTTTAAATTCTCAAAAAGTAACTTTTAACTCTCATAGTAAGTTGATTCAATCTATAAAATGAATTGAATTAACTAATGTTTGATGACACACCATGTCATAGTTGTTTTAACACACATGAAAACATGAATAAAGTCCAACCAACTCACGTAATATATTGATTCAAAGCATAAATTAATTGTTGACCCATTAGATATGAGTAAATTTTTTTCTCTGTGTACGATGTTGGATTTTTCATACTTTTCTGCTCTATATTATAAATACACGTTATGTCAAACATGAGCCATCACCTAATTTTCTTTGCAAATCTTATTTTCAGATTCGTAATTGCAATAAGTTTGAAACTTTGACGTAGCAAATTCTATTCCAATAGAATTGAAATATAGTAAGGACAATCGAGGTATGTTGTGTGCGTGACGTTATAACAGCAACACTCTAAAATGATATTTAAATTTTAAAGTAAATTTGTAAAAAATAGCTATTAATTTGCATAATATAATAAATAAATATATATTTAATAAATTATTAAACCTGCCAAACCCCTAATTTTCTATTTAAATTTGTTCCCTTGCTTACGTCACGTCACAAATCACTCAATTGTCGCTACTTATCAATATTAGTATTCCTACTAGGGATTTAGGGAAGGCATCAAAGAGTAAAGCTTTGTGAGCTGTGGTTACAAATCGAGTGATTTGTGACCGTGACGTCAACAAGGCAACACACATAAATAGAAAATTAAGGTTAAGCAGTGTGAAGAACATTAATGGATTCATCTCTGTTTTAATAATAGAACGTTCTTCTATTGTATTAAATATTATTTTAGAGTGTTGCTGTTATGACGTCACGAACACAACATACATCAATTGTCCTTACAATATTTCTATTCTATTTCCCGCTTTTAAAACCAGATGGCGCCACAACACCCTTTTAAAATAGAAATTGTTGACAGTAGTGAATCTTATTGTAGCATAGTATCTTTGGCGTAACTCTTTAAATTTTTAGAATAAAAATCAATTTGATAGCTTGCACGAGCTACCATCCAGGCCAGGATAACTAAAGTTGCTAAATCAGTCAATAATTTTTTTTGTGTATTCATAACTAAATCCAATGCTCTAGAAAGATTTTACGAAAGTTCTGCAAAGTTGAATAGATAGTATATTTATCTATTTCAATGTGTTGTGTAGGCACTGGGGAAATTCGTTCTTGGAAATTTCTGTCTCAGATTATAATGGTGTTTTGAAAGAATAATAATATAAAAAGTTGAAATTATTATTTCTTAAATGTGTAGTTTATTTATTAAAATAGGATAAAATTAACCGTTTTAAGCTGACACGTAACATTAGAAATTTGAGACATGTTTTGACATTTATTTAACATGAAATTTGAGCAGAAAATTCAGTCTCGGTCTCAGGTATAAATGAAGCTTATGAATTAATGAATCGGGGGCGTGTCGCCCCCGAACCCCCCTGCTACGTCATTAAACAATCAGGAAATGTGCAATACAACAAACTCATTTATGTTAAGAGGTCATTTATAAATTTGAGACCAAAACATTAAAAACAATACCCTGAATAACTTATCCGCAATTGACAATATTTTTAAAACTATATTCTAAGTGGTAGTAACCTTCTATTTTTTAACCATAGAGGTGCCATCCGGAATATACTTATAGTGCAGCCAACTAATAAAATTTAACTTCATTGACAGGGTGCTAATGCGCTCCTTACCATGGGAAATGAATTCTCGTGATGAATATTTCTAATGTAAAATCTACATTTGTTAAATCAGGAGTTGTTATATTTATTTCTTTAAATAGTTTTCTTTGAAGATGAAAGTATCTTTTATACATAATCACTAAATTACTAATCAGTTCATTTTATATTCCCTGAAATACCTAGTAAAAGATACCTATTTAGTTAAATAATAATAAGGTTCCCTGTATTATTGCTGGTTTTCTTCAATCAAAAGAAAATTTTGAACTATATACTATTGTATATTTGAAGGCATATCTATTAATAAAAGCTTATGCATCATAGTATTCAGCTCTTAAAGCTTATAAAGCATAATCTCAAACGGTTTTACAGCCTTATTTTTGGAGCTTATAAAGCATATTTTTAGAGCTTATAGAGCATATCTTGTAAGGCCTTACAGTCACAGCCCTAGTAATGACTGACGACAATCATATTGCCGTTTGGTTCCATTACCCAGGCAGCAAAGATTTATTCCTGTGATATTAAGGGAATATCCCAGGAATAAATCCTTCTTCCCAGGGTTAACCCTTAATATCCCAGGAATAATGCTTGCTACCTAGGAGAACGCTGCAACTGCTTACTCATTCTTGTCTGCATTAGTTTGGTTGAAAAATCACTTCGAGAACAAGATTATTTTGCACCGAACCGTTTTCTCTTGCCAATTTGGTCCCTTGACCTTTCACCTTTGGATTTTATCTCTTATATATCTTAAAGAGAAGGCATTTTTTGAAACTAAACATGGTTGGAGACTTGAAGCAAGAGATACAAGAAGCAACCGAAGTAGAATAGTTGCAGTAATCGCTAATTTTGTAAAAAAATTAATCTCTGTATTAAGCACAGAGGAGACGATTGCAAGCACTTGTTATATACTGAATTAAACTTGAGAATATGGTCTTTTATGTGATATTTGTTTCATCTTTCTACACCAATTACTTTTTAAGTAATGATCATTTACTTTAGACCAGTTTTTTATTGGTCACTCTGTATTATCTATGTTTCATATGTATTACATAAAGATTCTCAAGTGTAAAATACTTCTTCTTCTTCGTTCGGCTTATCAGTGCCATGAAAATTTGTAAATCCCCTCTATTTTTGTGTTCTCGAATAAATTGTTTCATTTCATCCTTCATTGAAAAATGAAGAACATCTTCGATATAACTTAAATTTTCAAGGAATACCCTTTAAGGAATGAATTCCAATCACATGTCTAAGGAGCATTCCTAAGTTGGAATATTGAAATCGTGTCCTTTTGTATAAGGTAGATGAAATTTTCCTAGTTTAAATATCAGGAATTTCCTTTCTTTTTCATTTGAAATTATTTTAAGATTATTTTTGTGAATATTCACTGTGTCCATCGCTTTATTGCAGATAACTATTTTATTAATAATTAAAATAATATCAATCGTAAAGAAGTGAAACTTGGGTCTCTGGAAGATTGCTTCTAGGTTAGTATCTAGTTGAAATATCTTTTGATTCCATGAGAAATTTAGTGAGTTTTTTTAATTTTGAAAGGATTTTAACCGTCAATCGCTTTATTGCAGCTCTGTGAAAATGCCAAAAAATGGACGATTTATTACTTCCAAGAGAGGGAAAATAGTAGAAGATCTTGCAGAAGGAAGAACTCTTCAATACTTAGCCAAATTACTGAGGTCCTTGGCATGAGAGAACCCAAGTTTCTTGTGGGGATATGAGGGTACGAGAAGAAGCATTTTCTCCTCGTGATATACGAAAAATATCCAGGCAATTCATAAGACGCAACCAAATAACACTAGTGCCTCCACTTTTGTCAAGGCTGGCATTGGTCATATGTCCATACAGACCCGACTTTATTGTAGATTAATTCTCACATATACAATACATATTTATGATGAATGTAAATATTAATAACCTTTAATTAACTGTTCAATTATTAGTATTCATCATCTCCTACACAGAGAGAGAAAAGTACAACCCACACACAGAGAAAGGATTTGTTGAATCAAATCATATTTGATTTGTTTTGACAAAATTTTATGGTTTATCTGTGCGCCTACCTACGTGATGAGTTGCAGGTACTATTTAATATGATTTAAATTGACGTTGGTTAAAATAACAACACATATGTGAGTTAATTATATTTGATTCCCGATGGTCACAAAATCTATCTTTGATAGTCAAAACTACTCGTGATGGTTGAACCAATTATATGAAATGGTTATAACAACTATTTGTATAATGTATATCCACTACTCGTGTAGGTTATATCAACTATTCGTGTAGGTTATACCAACTACTCTTAATTTTAGAGGTTATTTAAACTCTGCGTTGAAGATTTTTTTTCTGATATCAAGCTTTCGAATAGAAAGATTTCTATTCATCATCAGGAGAAGTGTGGAAACCTGGACCTGACAATGAATTTTATGACCAATGGTTGTATGTTGGATACCGTCTTTCTATTTAAGCTATATATCCTAAAGTTTATTAATATTAATTAACAATCTATTTGATGTTGAAATATAAGACAAAGAATTATAAAATTTGTTACTATCTTCGCTATTGCTTACTACATTAATTCTCTAGAATATTTTTACTTTCCTTACTTTCTGTTACAAAATCAAGTGTGTTTTATTGTTTTCAGGTGTCTCCTTGTTTCTAGGTATGTTCTCTATTCCTATGCGCGTTATTTGTTGCTAAACGTGTGTCCTCTTGATCCATATGTGTGTCCTGATGATCCTAAGTGTGTCTTGTTGATCAAAAATGTGTCCTGTTGATCCTATGTGTTGTGTGTCCTGTTGATCCTAACTGTGTCCTGTTGATCCTAAGTGTTTCTTGTATATGCTAAGTGTGTCCTATTGATCCTAAGTGTGTCCTATTGATCCTAAGTGTGTCCTATTGATCTTAAGTAAGTGTGTCCTATTGATCCTAAGTGTGTCCTGTTGATACTATGGGCGTCCTGATGAACCTATGTGTGTCATGATGATCCTAAGTGTGTCCTGATGATCCTAAATGTGTTCTATTGATCCTAAGTGTGTCCAGTTGAAACTTTGGGTGTCCTAATGATCCTAAGTGTGTCCTGATGATTCTAAGTTTGTCCTGATGATCCTAAGTGTGTCCCAAGTGTGTCCTCATAAGGACACACTTAGGATCATCAGGACAAACTTAGGATAATCAGGACACACTTAGGATCATCAGGACACACTTAGGATCATCAGGACACCCACAGTTTCAACTGGACACCCATAGTATCAACAGGACACACTTAGGATCAATAGATAATAAGAAAATGAATGTAGGCCTAGCAATAGTCATGTGAAGATTATTAAATTTACTCTCTTACATTTTTTTTGTGCAAAATTTGCAATATTGCTTTAGCCTAGGGCCTAGGCCAAGTAGTATTTATCTTGGTACTCGGCCTCGGATAAGTTTCGAATTATCGGTCAGTTCCACATCTTCGATCATATGAAAAAACTAACTACCTAGCTAGGTCGGTACCTAGGTAGTATCTATAATAATTAGGCTATTATTTAATTTTTATATTAATTAATGTGTCGTGGTGTTATACCTACCTAGGTATTATTGATACCTATTAGCTAATATAAAAATGTAGATAGGCTACCTACCTACATTATTAGTTATTACATAATAGTTTTTTCTTATGATCGAAGATGTGGAACTGACTAATTATTCGTAGCATGCCCTAATAAGTAATAACAAGGTAGCTAGCTATGGAAATTCATGTTTATACGTTTTTTGATTTTGTAATTTGAGTGGGAATTAGATCCTAATTGACTCACTTCTGGTATCAGTTTAAAAAAAGCATGGATTGAATTTATATAATAGGTACTGTTAATATTATTTAATAATAATAAAGTTACAGCTTATGGAATTGTAAATTGTAATAACATTACTCTTCTTTTTCAGTATCAAGATGCTTCAAAGATTCTTTAGTGCAGCTCTTCTACCCTTAAATGACGAAAGGCGATGTTAATAGAAAATTGGGTTCACTTCACTGATATACCTATACATCAGAAAAATTCTAAATTGTTGCATTTCAAAAATCTTTTCAAGGAAGCATAAACAGTACAGTCTTCATTGAAAAAGCTAGGTGAGTATTATAGCAGTTATAATCTTATGAATGAATCATTAATAATATCTAGCTAGTTAATAAGCAATAACTGAAAAATATTATTGAAATCAAAGACAAAGTTCAATCTCTCAGTTTTTTTAGTAATATATTCAGACACCATTTATTCATGGTTACTTGATGCCAAATATTCAAAAGCTACTTCTAATGTGATTGCAATAATCTATGGATTTATAGCTACCTTATTTCAATTTCAGAGCATTAGTTTTTTAACTAGGTAATAATAAGGTTAAAGTATATTCTATTTTTTATTATACCCAATGCTATATATTTGTAGCTGTTACATCACTAATTTTTGCAGAATAATAGCTAAGCAAATTTCAATTCCAGATACTGTGAGACGGACATCTTATGGGAAAATGGATGCACAACTTCAGAGATCTATACTGTAGTCTAGAGGAGCAAAGGACAGGAAGAGGAGAAGAAGGAATATAATCGTGTCCCTAGTGACCCGAACTGTTGTAATTTGGATTATGAATAGTATTTTTTTTCATTTTCACCATGATAATCCTTTTTCAACACCACTTGCAGTTTTAGATGATAACACTAGGGTTATGTTCTTCATCCACGGGATTTAAAAATTTGTGTTAGGTAGGCTCGTAGGATTCATTTACTGTCACCTCTTTATTTTCCACTTCCGCCAGTGAGTGCTGTCACCGGTGCTTGTCTCTTTTCGTCACATTCATTCCTTGATAAGTGACTGTATTCACGGAGTAGCTTTTCTGCATCCATAAGCTTCGTCAGCCACCAGGGGCTCTATCTGAAGCTGTCTGTGGTGAATAGAAGAGAAGGGGGGTGGCGTCCCTTGCGCCCCGAACTGTTGTAATTTGGATTATGGATTGTCTTTCTTCATGTTTATCATTTATTTTAACGCTATTGGCAGTTTTAGAGGATAGCACTAGGGTTATGCCCTTCGCTACGAGGTCTTAGATTTTTGTGTTTGGTAGGCTCGTAGGCTTCATTTACTATCACCTTTTCATTTTCCTCTTCCATCTGTGAGTGCAGCCATTGGTGCTTGTGTCCCGTTTCGTCACATTCTTTGGTAAGTGACTGCATTCACAGAGTAGCTTTTCTGCATCCATGAGCATTGTCACCGACGGTGGTAAGGGACTATGTTCATGGAGCCACTTTCCTCTATGACTGCTTCTTCCAGTCCCTTTTATTTAATTTCCTTTTGACGTCAGCGATATGGCCTTTGGTTCCGAAGCAGACGTTAAACACCTACTAAATTAATTAATTGTTTCAATAAGCTTTGTGGGGCTCTATCCTGAAGCTGTCTGGTGAATGGAAGAGAAGGGGTATTTGTTCATGAAACTACTTTCCAGTCACTTGTATTTATTTTCTCTTTAACATAAGCAATATGGTATTTGGATCCGAAGATGTCAATACTACTAGGCTCCTTATTAATTTTACATTTTATTGTTATAACTTAAAGCTGTATGGTTTCTTTTATTTTTTTATATAACTTAAACTTGATAGATAATGAAGACTGTGATATTTTTAAATAATTAGAAATTTTGTTTTGTTTATAAATACATTTAAAAATTAAATATTTATCCCTAAAATCAGTTCGTATCAATTATCCTTTTTTTGGTAGGAGTGTTAATCAATATTAATTTATAATGAATAATGATCCATAAGAAAGAAAATTTTCACAATATTAATTAATTCTAAATTTTAATAGGATTTGGGAAAACGTGAAACCAATGTAGGTTCCACCTAGTATCCACTTTGAAATACCATATAGTCATGTTGAAAACAGGTGGGGCCCACGTAGATTTAACATGGCTACCCAATATTGTCACCACACAGAACCAGTGTCCAAATGCCCACATAGACCCCACATGGTTTTCCTACCTCTTTCCAGGTGGGCGTACCACGTAGTACCCACATGGGGCCAATCATTGTGGTTGCTTGGGAACAACACATATGTGAGTTAATTATATTTGATTCCCGATGATCACAAAATCTATCTTTGATAGTCAAAACTACTCGTGATGGTTGAACCAATTATATGAAATGGTTATAACAACTATTTGTATAATGTATATCCACTACTCGTGTAGGTTATATCAACTATTCGTGTAGGTTATACCAACTACTCTTAATTTTAGAGGTTATTTAAACTCTGCGTTGAAGATTTTTTTTCTGATATCAAGCTTTCGAATAGAAAGATTTCTATTCATCATCAGGAGAAGGGTGGAAACCTGGACCTGACAATGAATTTTATGACCAATGGTTGTATGTTGGATACCGTCTTTCTATTTAAGCTATATATCCTAAAGTTTATTAATATTAATTAACAATCTATTTGATGTTGAAATATAAGACAAAGAATTATAAAATTTGTTACTATCTTCGCTATTGCTTACTACATTAATTCTCTAGAATATTTTTACTTTCCTTACTTTCTGTTACAAAATCAAGTGTGTTTTATTGTTTTCAGGTGTCTCCTTGTTTCTAGGTATGTTCTCTATTCCTATGCGCGTTATTTGTTGCTAAACGTGTGTCCTCTTGATCCATATGTGTGTCCTGATGATCCTAAGTGTGTCTTGTTGATCAAAAATGTGTCCTGTTGATCCTATGTGTTGTGTGTCCTGTTGATCCTAACTGTGTCCTGTTGATCCTAAGTGTTTCTTGTATATGCTAAGTGTGTCCTATTGATCCTAAGTGTGTCTTATTAATCCTAAGTGTGTCCTATTGATCCTAAGTGTGTCCTATTGATCTTAAGTACGTGTGTCCTATTGATCCTAAGTGTGTCCTGTTGATACTATGGGTGTCCTGATGAACCTATGTGTGTCATGATGATCCTAAGTGTGTCCTGATGATCCTAAATGTGTTCTATCGATCCTAAGTGTGTCCAGTTGAAACTTTGGGTGTCCTGATGATCCTAAGTGTGTCCTGATGATTCTAAGTTTGTCCTGATGATCCTAAGTGTGTCCTCATAAGGACACACTTAGGATCATCAGGAGAAACTTAGGATAATCAGGACACACTTAGGATCATCAGGACACACTTAGGATCATCAGGACACCCACAGTTTCAACTGGACACCCATAGTATCAACAGGACACACTTAGGATCAATAGAACACATTTAGGATCATCAGGACACACTTAGGATCATCATGACACACTTAGGTTCATCAGGACACCCATAGTATCAACAGGACACACTTAGGATCAATAGGACACATTTAAGATCAATAGGACACACTTAGGATCAATAGGACACACTTAGGATTAATAGGATACACTTGGGATATACAAGAAACATTTAGGATCAACAGGACACACAACACATAGGATCAACAGGACACATATTTGATCAAAAAGACATACTTAGGATCATCAGGACACACATATGGATAAAGAGGACACACGTTTAGCAACAAATAACGAATAGGAATAGAGAACATACCTAGATACAAGGAGACACCTGAAAACAATAAAACACACTTGATTTTGTAACAGAAATTAAGGAAAGTAAACATATTCTAGAGAATTAATGTAGTAAGCAATAGCGAAGATAATAACAAATTTTATAATTCTTTGTCTTATATTTCAACATCAAATAGATTGTAAATTAATATTAATAAACTTTAGGATATATACCTTAAATAGAAAGACGGAATCCAACATACAACCATTGGTCTTAAATTCATTGTCAGGTCCAGGTTTCCACCCTTCTCCTGATGATGAATAGAAATCTTACTATTCGAAAGCTTGATATCTGAATCTTTTCAATCAAACCAACTACTCTTGTTGGTTATATCAACCACTCGTGTAGGTTAAACCAACTACTCTTGTTGGTTATATCAACTACTCGTGTATGTTATATCAATTATTCGTGTAGGTTTTATCAACTACTCGTGTAGGTTATATCCAGAGCTGGGCGCGCGAACCTTTTTTTAGGTTCCGAATCCGAACCCGAATCTTCGTCGATTTTGGGTTCCGAACCTCCGTATAGCGAACCCAATTTGGAAAAGTTTGGTCCGAACATTTGTTCCGAACCAAACATTTAGTCCGAATATTTGTAGGCTAACCTCTGATTTTTAGGCTATTAGGGCAACCTATATAAAAAACAGTTTTTTCAACAAGATACTAACTATTTGTCAGAAACAAGTTACAACGAGAAGGTTTCACTCTATGTTAAAAAAACACATGTCTTATTTATAAACCTACGTTACTGTATTTTTACAAGTTGTCAGATTTTGTACTAAACTAATGTGTACCAAATTTCAAGTAAAGATATTGAATATATAAGGAGAAATAATTACATAGCTATATAAGAGATTGGCAACTGAGTGAGCTGAGATGTTATTGGATGGAGTGTGAACCAATCATAGCTCGCGCATTTGTCTCTACTACATAAAACGTGGACACATTCTTGCGTATTGGGTAACCAATCTGTATTTCTACGTTGCCACACGATAGTAAGGTACAATTAATTCCATAATTTACGCTGATTTACGTCGATACGTAAATGTTTCACATTTGAATTAAAAAATATAGTTGGTATTTATGTAGGAACAAAGTCAAGAAAGGCCAGTAAATTTAAAGAAATGACATGAAATATATAAAGTAATTTAAAAAAGATATGCCTATAAAACATACGTCAAATTCATTAGGGTTAATATAATAAATTTATAATAATAATTATACTGTGACTGGTAGAACTACTATTTCATGAAATACAACTAATTTAGATAATTTACTAAATAGGAATAAGAGATTCATAGAAAAATTACGAATATTTGTGTAGACTAACCTAAATATGTTCACTATAGAGGTAAGTTCGCTATACCGGATTTTACTATTCAGCGTGATTCACTATACAGGAGTTCACTATAAGGGAGTTCCATTGTACTAACTATACTTAATAAGTTAGTATCATTGAATATGACTGAATGAGCATTAAGTATATTTAAAGTTCCCCTCCAGTCTCCACTCCAATACGTTGTTTAAGTTGTTATTCTGAATTTTCTTCTGACCTCCGAATTTCATGCAAAGAAAAATTAAGACCAACTCTGTCGTCATAACAATTCAAGACAATGTATCCATATTGAAGTATCCAATTATCTAATCAAATAATTTTTAAGTTTTTACTATTAGTTTTCAAATTTTCATTCATATTACAACATTTTTGATCAATTTAATTCTATCTAAAGAACTGATGATATAAAAACTTTTTGCATTTTGTTTGAATATGAAAGTACTATAGATACAATACGTTGTACGGTATTCCAATACTCTATTTACTTAACTTTTTCTTCTATTCAATATATTAGAAAGGTCAAACAGTGAAGATTATTGTGAATATTTCTCTAAGTTATATTATAACTTATATACATATAATATTATAATACCTATATATAAATTATAATCAATTCAATTTTAAAGCGAATAGCCGAATACTTGATCTTAAATTATCTGTTCAGCCAACCTACTTACCCGTCAAAAGTTTGCTTATTTGAGTCATTTCAATATATTCTCTTTTAAAAACCTTCATTTGATATTTACTCATACATTAGTAAAAGCAAAAGAAAAAATTATCATTCAAAATAAAAGTAAAAAGCTAAGACAAGAAACAAATATTTATAAGATGTTATTCTACGAAGCTTGGTGTGCGCAATTATTCTCGCACATATTAACTGATTATAGTGAAAATTCACCCTTATGTACTGAAAAACACTCTTGCATCTAATGCCTGGAAAGATCTCTGGTATATTCCTAACATTATTATAGATTTGAATAAATGCTAATAATATGAGTATATTACCAATTATCACCTTCGTTTTTGTCTAATCGTATATATTTATGCGAAAAATTAAACGATTGAAAAGACAGCTTTAAAATCGGTCTTGAATTTAAGTTATTATTATTTTTCATGAGGACTGGTTAGCCAACGGCTAAGGTACTAGGATAGGGTGTTATGTAATGTTACCTAATATATACGTTTATAACTTTACCTATAGTTCTACATATTTCAAGCAATTTTGAATGAGATTTGAGGGAACATAATCCGTTATTAAAGAATTTACTTGTTAAGATTAT